>JASEVX010000013.1:50569056-50775613 GCA_031761405.1 Serripes groenlandicus
AAAGCTTTTTGCCATAACATTGACTTTCAACGTGAATGTTATTTCACCTATCATAGCCGACTCCCGGTACTTTCTTTCTATGAACTCATATGCGCCTATAGAATCAAGTACTTCATTGACAGACGCTTAGACAGTTTCTTCATTAGCAGTGTCCATTTTTCTTCGATTCTGGAATAGATATCAAAGGATCCACTGACACATGTGTGTTGCATGTACCCTATACTGGAAATTTGTATTAAGTTATTCCGAAATTATTCATTTATTGAACATATATAGCTTTATTCGTCCATATACACCACAATGTGCAGTTATAAACAATGCTTAAAGATAATTATTAATATTTGTAATAACTTTTACATATCAGATGCTGTATACATTCTGACAGATGATTTGACGTAACAAAGAACGTGGATTCTCTAAGGGGAATAACGTCTTATCGGATGTCAAACAAACTAGTGATGATATATATAGTTCTCTGTATTTCTGTATATATCCCCCTCTCTCTCTCTTCTCTCTCTCTCTCTCTCGATGCTCTCTTTCTCTCTTCTCTCTCTCTCTCTCTGTCTCATCTCTCTCCCTCCTCTTCTCTCTCCTCTTCTCTCTCTCTCTCTCTCTCTCTCCTCTCATTCTCTCTCTCTCTCTCTCTCTCTCTCTCTCTCTCTCTCTCTCCTCTCTCTCTCTCTCTCCTCCTCTCATCTCTCTCTCTCTCTCCTCTCTCCCTCTCTTTATATATATATATATATAACTCGTTTATTACACTTTTATATTTACTTCACGACAAATAGTGTTTGACTTCGTTTTCTACAATATCAAATGTATCACGTCAGATGTAACTCAAACAGTGTTATTATCACGAAGTGTGGATTGTTCTACTATGTTTAACTCTGATTTCAACCGTTCTATAATCAATGCTTTGTGAATTGTGTTTTATTCTGCTCTCATACGTTTAATAGTTATATCACGGCAGATTGTGCTTTGCTCATTGTTAAACAGTTTTATAGTTTAATCACGGCAATTTGTATTTTACTCGATTTTTCAACAGTTTTATAGTCAAAATCACAGCAGATTTTATTTTACACTGCTTTCATCAGTTTTTATAGTTATATCACAGCAATTTGTGTTTTACTTGCTTTTCAATAGCTTACTATTAATATCATGGCAAATGGTTCTGTTTTTGCTTTCAAAAGTGTAAACGTTATATAAACAGAACAGAAGAGAACAGAACAGATACTTTATTTTCAACTGAAGCATAAACAGCTCATGGTTGATATTCACAAATATAAATACCAGAAATCGTTTAAGACAGTGCAATAGCTGAGAAATTGTAATTAAATAAGTTTATATCCATATGTATAAACACACATATATTCACACGCAATATAAATGAACATGGATTGTCATTCAGTATTAAACATTCCATCGATATAACATGACACATTGGTTTTACTCTGATTTCAAAAAGATTAATAGGTAGATCATTTGTGTCTTGTGTTCCGTTAACATAGAGTACTACTCTGCTTTTCGCAGTTTCATAGATATTCATCGGCGATTTAATATTTCTATCTTATCAAGAATTTAAAGTTATACTGAGGTAAAGTGTGATTTCAGCAATCCTATAGTTTTGTCACGACACATAAAGTTTTACCTCGACTTTAACAATATAATTGTTATAACAATGATAAATGTGTTTTAAATTCAACGTTTCTAATTGTATTTTAGATATATCAAGGCGAGCACTATTTTACTCTGCTTTCCACAATTCTTCAATACTATAACGGCTATATGTTTTTTATTCTGCTATTAATAGTTTAACAATTATATAACAGCAAAGTGATGTTTATTCTGCTTCCAATAGTATCAAAGTAATCTCATGACGCATGGTATTGTTTCCGTGTTTCTTTTCAATTATGTATTCAATATTTCGATTATATCACAACGAATGCTTTTTATTCTATATTTCAGTAGTATTTCAGCTACACCACTTATAATGGACTTTGAAATGCTTTCAACAGCTGTATAGCTACATCACTCAGAATAGTTTATACTCCGCTTCTAACAGTAGCATCGTTACATCTCTCAGGATGTTGATTACTCAACAGTATACTAGTTACACCGCCTAAAAATGATGCTTACTCTACTTTCAACAGTTTTATAGTTATACCACTGAAAATGGTGTAAACTTTGCATTTAACAGTATTATAGTTTACATCACCATAATGGTTTTTACTATGTGTCAACAGTATAACAGTTACACCAAACATATTGGTGTTTACTCTGCTTTCAAAAGTGTTATACTTACATCACATATAATGACGTTTACCCTGATTTCAACAGTGATTAAGATACACCACATATAATGGAAATACCCTACTTCGACAGTAGTATAGTTACTCAATTCAGAATGATGTTTACTCTGCCTCAACAGTATTATACATACACCACTCAAAATGGTGTGTTATTGGCTTTCAACAGTATTATAGTTACACTACTTAGAACATTCTGATTTCTGCTCTCAACAATTAATAAGCTACAACACTCAGAATGGCGTTTTTTTTCGAGTTACACATTTATAATGGGATTTACCCTGCCTTCAACAGAGTTATAGTTTCACCAGTCAACATGGCCAAATGGTATTTACTCTGCATTTTAAAGTAGTTAACGAGCAGAGCTTGTTTATCAGTTAAACCTTACTTCTTCAGAAAATGTACTTCATTTAATATGGGGAACAATTTGGTTGCAAATTTTCTATGGCCCAGCTCGTAAAACTCAAGGTGCAATTACATAAGACAAAGCAGAGAACCACGACTGACATTTATCCACATCCGGATGCTGTAATATTCAGCTGGAAATCGAGATAACGAGAATCACTGTTTTGTTTATCGAAAAGGCTGATTACCAGCACTTTGTACTCGTCTGCGTCTATGCTAACCGCAATTTCTTAATTCAGGTAAGACATGTTGATCTCTTTCCTTTTACCCCGAATAACATTAATTTACACAAAAAGTTCACTATTCATTTAGTCTTTCGTGTAGTAAACATATACAATCACGGTGTAGTGTAAAATTCATGCCTTGATATCTGGGAATCAGAGATGTTTGGTATTCGGTGACGGATGTTCCTGGCGAAGGAAATGTCTGAGCTATGCTTTTCATAGTAATTTCCCCCTCAATGCTACGCAGTCTCTGCAAAAGCCGTCAGACCTTTTGACAAAAAACTGTCAAATTGCAATGCAATAATTGGCTGAACAATAACAGAATTTGATGAAAAAGCCGAAATATATCAAAACAATTATCTACAGAATTCCTCGAAAAATATTGTTGAGTATTATTGATCTATTAAGGTCAGGTATAGGGATTTCTTCTAGCAAAGTTTGTGTACAGTTCAATATTGTAATGTAGTACTACATTTTGAAGATCACAATCAGGGCAATATTGTTGAGTTATAAAATTTCACAAAGGTCAGGATCATGTCAATAATGTTAAGTATTATACACATTAAGGTCGGGTACAGGTCGTTATTGTTAAGCTAACGTTGTTTACACATTCCTGGATAAGGGCAATATCGTAAGGTAGTACCTTTTAATGAGTGATCAGGACCGTAGATAAGGACGTTCGAAAATTCTGCATAATTGACATGCTAGGGACTACTTTTTTAATGCAAACAAACATGGCTGACATAATTATCATTATTATACCTCACGTGACTTTGCAATGTTAAATTATCATATACTGATCATAGTCAATTTATTACTGACTCATGCATACAGTATTTTTTGGACCGGATAACAGTTTACTGTTACAGGGCACGTGCGTCTAAAATATTGGTCATGCACGTGTATGACGTCGTTTAAAATAATAACGTTACCGTTATTATTCAAATTGTCAAACGACATTTTAGACAAGATAACAATTTATGTGAACAAACTCTTTATTTAGATTACAGAAGCATATTTCTCGACTCTAGATAAGAAAAATATTCCACAACGTAAACCAAAAAGTTTACAATATGAAAGCATGCAATTAAAAGGTTATTGACCATGTACTGTGAATTCATCGTAGGACCTCGTTCTTTGTCGAACGAAGCCTCGCAAACTCGGCAATGTTAACCCAAGAACTCGTTCCAACTCTGTGTTTACAGGACAGGGTCAATAACCTATATTATCCTATTGCAGCAAGGTCAGAATCAGGTGAATATAGTTAAGTTATTATATTGCAGCAAGGTAATAATCAGGTCAATATAGTTGAGTTGTTATATTGCAGCAAGGTCAGAATCAAGTCAATATAGTTGAGTTATTATATTGCAGCAAGGTCAGGATCAGGTCAATATAGTTCAGTATCATAATGCATCAATTACAGGTTTTGGAATATATTTGTGATTTATGATATTGCACCAAGGTCAGAATCAGTATGGGAAAATATTTTGTTGGAAGAGTGCCTTCAGCTGAGCTGCCCGAGGTTGCGAGGGCAGAACTACGCTGAAGGAACGAGTCCCAACACAATAGATTCCCATAACCATGCAATAACCTTTTTATTGTATAATTTAATATTGGCTGTTTAAAATGTGTCGTTTTGTTTGTTTTAAACACGTCACCATTTAGTAAATTAACACTCGTTTTGGATTGTTTAGATAAATAAACATTAACGATATATCGCGCAATTATACTCTCCTTTCCGATGGTTGCTAGGGCCGTGGAAATATAATTTAAGAACCACCATTGATATCGACTCGAATTGAATCGTCGACAAAATGTGTAACGCTTTTTCTAACAGTGTTTTCCATTAAGAACTCTTGTATTCTCTTATTCTAGTAGTTACGCCTGGATATTTGTGTTTTTTTAACCTCGCAGTATGTTCATTTAAGCAAACACACGTCTTCTATAGGCCTATTGCGTTGATGAATTTCACATCGGAGGATAACAAAACAAATCTGAAGACCTACCTTTAGAAACAAACATTGCTTATTTATCCTAGCAATTATGAATCCCTTTTTATTTGTTGATACACTTATACTAGATCGTCAACGACAATCAAAACAACTTTATAGCGTACGTCCTTACACTCGAGCAATGTTATTGATGTACACGTCACAATATTACTTCAGAAACTACGTACATATTTACTAGCACCGATAACGCTATAAATATACCAGATTTGTTGTTTATATGTCTATAGATTTTTCAATACGTGTTATCTATACAAGATGTACCAAGCAATGTACTACGAACAGTATAAGCAGAGTATTTTTCATAGGACTATCACAGAGTCAAACCTTGAGCGGATCAACTCTTTAGACTGATTCAAGTCCTGTCTACATTGATACACAGCCTAAACCAACATAGATTTTGTTATTTCATTTTTATTTGTAAATATGCCGATTTTTTTTGATTTTTCTTTTTCAATTTAATGGCTTCACTTGCCTGCGATGCACTAAGCCCTGACAGTAACAAAGTAGAAGTAGAAGTTAGCTGGTCTCTAAATCATGAAAGGTTGGATGAGAGCGCTTTGTAACGTTACTGTATGGAAATAGTTCCGTCCTTAACATAACGTGAAAAATATCTGAATGCAATATCAATGCGTGCAATATCAACCCGTGCAAAATCAACTGATATTGAATCCTTTTACCAAATGGAAAAACAAGGATCATAATGCATCAAGGATATAATCTGGTCAAAATTGTTGAGTAAACCTTGTTTGCAAAGGTCATCATCAGGTGAATAGTGTAAGGTAATACTATTTCACAAGATCAGATTCATATCAATGTTGTTTATATATAACCGAAGACTTTTTGCGTGTTTTTGTTTTTATACTTTTACGAACAATACAGATCGAGATCAGCACAGAATATCAGGATGATCAGGATCTCCACTGGTCGCCAATGTTGTGTCGGTTTACCTTTAACGCCCATCATGTATAGAACACACTGGATGTTTGAGTCAATACCTTTTATAAAAAATATATTTCCCACATAAGCCGTGTTCATGAAGGCTGTATAGTCGTATTATTCACTCAGTTAAAACGGCAATGTCAAACACCTCGAACACAAACTTTTAATATATTTACAAAGTTTAACTGAATTTGAATTGCCAATTTAGTTTACAAACAATATTTTTTCCAAGTGAGTCGTGATTATGAAGGCATGCGTCACATTATGTATGCATATACAGCTATACAATAGATATATTATTTTACAATATTTTGATATACAAAATGTTCGATTTCAAAGGAATTATTTTTGAGAGTTCAAGATTCACAGGTAAATGTGTATTATTACAGATACCCACACCGATTGAATCATTTACAGCGTATTGCGTCTACTACGGTAAACGGTTGTTAGGTTTTGTCAAACATGGCTGTACTCCTATATTGCTGAGAGAGGCGATGGGTTTTGAATCGATTTGTGAAGCGGTTTTGATTATTTAGAAGTAAAAGTGCATGTTGTTTTATACAACGGGTTCAGACCAGTAGCCTACGTATCCCATAACAACGAACGAAAACGTATATATCATCAGTTAAATGAGGCAATCAATGATAAAGTTATATTTTAATCATTACTCAACGACAATTGAACCCTTTAAATTCTTGAATATGCGTTACGTTCACATAGTGTATGTGTGTTAAATGTAATTTGTCAATACCTTATAACAGATACGACAACATTATACATCCTTAGCTATGATAGTCAATTACAATATATTTAAAAAGTAAGTTATTAAGTAGGTACATATTTTTAGAAGACGTACGCAGTCTCGTACTGCAGTTCTCTAACCACCTGTGATATTTCAATTTTTAAATCCCAATTTGAACACAAAACATTCGTTTTTAGTACCAACAATATATATTGGAATGAGTAATATATGATATAATTGTAGAGCCAAGATCAATTTGATACATCTCTTTTTTACGACGAACAAACTCACCTTTCTATTGGCAAACAGTTTAAATTCCACGCACTTTTAATACTGGTGTATTCCCCTTGCTAACATAATTTTCTCTCTCTGGAATTATCTGTGTTGTTGTCTATATCGTTACCTAAACTGGGCTCAAACCCGGCATTCACTTATGTTATAGTAACAGACGAACAGGTGTAGTTGCCATGCTGGAAAGATATAAACACCCGTCTACCGCTGAAGATTCAATAGTGTATATATCTGCATATACACTGACATATATAATACTGTGTATTACGTGTGTTACCCTTTACTTAAAAAGGTCCATTATTCCGATCAATACCTCAGGTGTGGTATTCTGTTACATGAAGATGGGTTTTCGGCCTAATACGATTGGTACCGGCTTTTAGACGATACTAGATGGATTTAGGAGACAAAATGTGCTGTTGTACATGACGTCCTTATGTATTCGTCCTGTCAACAGTAACAATGCAGATGCTGTTGTCTACATAACCTTTACGTTTCTGTAAAAAAGGCTTGACATATGGTAAGGTTCAAATGCAGACGTTACATGTTGCATTGTTTTGTATTGCATTCGTATGCGAACAGTCAAAATTTAAAATCATATCGAAAGAAGTAATCTGTCAGGTGATATACATTAGTTGTGAATTGAGTGTATTTATTATCATCTGATTGGTCATCCATTATTTGAACTGGTACCATGTCGTACGCATCCATAGTCATGACATTTGTCTTTAAGACTCTAGTTTATTATTACTTGGACCATGTCAAACATATCAACAGCTATGTAGACTGTCGATATGACACCTTGTAGTCCAACCAAACAAAATAACTGGCTGTTAGTCCTTTGGTGGCTAGTTTGACGCTTACCACGGTGACTGTTGTCAAACTTCGAAATAAGGAAGGCCGAGATGGGATTCGAGCTCACAACTTCTGGATTGACAACCCGTGTCAATACCGACTGAGCTACTTGGCTCTTATCGAAAGGAAGACAGTCTATGATTTATTGTCAAGACGTATAACTCGACGCTGTTAGATAGACACGGTACGTTTGTAGCTTGATGTTTTTAACGTAATAAAACAGAACATCAAATTTACAAAATGTGTAGCCATTAATAAATACAAATTTGAAGAAATGTGAAGAAATGTGAAGACAGGTTACACACACACACACACATATACATATTTTTAATTCCAGACAAACATACATGTACTATATATTAAAGGTAGTTCGTTACGTGCGTAAGTATTCTTGAGTTGGCGTCTATATGTAGTCACGGTACGCTTGTTAGTGTTGGTTGGGGTATATAAGTAGACAGGGTACCCTCGTAAGTGTTAGTGGGTTAATGTATAGGTAGGGTATTAAGTGTTTGTGGGTTACAATATATAGATATACATGGTACATTTTTAAGTGTCCGTGGTTGGTAGTCATGGTACGTTTTTAAGTGTTCTCGGGATGGTGTATATAGGGAGACGTGGTACGATTGCTAGTGTTTGTGGGTTTGTTTGCAAGTCTACGTTGGTTGGTGTAGTTAAGTTAACATGGTATGTTCGTAAGTTTTTGTGGGTTGGTATATATTAGTAGAGTTGTTACGTCCGTAAGTGTTTATGCTTTGGTGTGTGTATAGGTAGACATGATATGTGTTTAAATGCTAGTTGCTATGCCTTATTTCGATGCATCTGAGGTAGACGACTGTTTAGCCAAAGTTTTATCAACTTGTTGCAAAATGTATTCTTTATGTTGTAGTGATTTTCTATAGTTTTGTAATGAGTTTTTCAAATTCGTCTGCTTCACATTTAATTGGACTTGGAAACGGGTATTGAAAATCGATAATGCATATAATTGTCAAATTTATAATTATCATTCACAAGGCTAAAATTACAGTTATTCGATAAATGGGGTATTAGCTACAATTATTAGCTACTGATTGTTATCTTAAAAATCCACTAACTTGGGGCTGATATTCGGAAATGAAATCAAATACTTAATTGGAAAATATTGTGGGAAAAGGATCACACTTTTTTATTGATTGCTTATCCGTTTTCAACAATGTTTTCTCTAGGTTTGAAAGTTGTCTGCTGCAGAGACATCAAACGTCGCATTTGTCAGGGAACGGGTTAACCTTTTCCCACATACATCAACCTTGCACTAAACGACTAAATGTAAAATATGTAAAATCTCTTTGAAATAACAAATAATAATTTGTAAATATAGTGACGAACAAAGTATTTGCTCACTACGACGAAGTTTACCGTTTGCCTAAATAGTTTCAAGTCACATCTGCTGTGAATAAACATGCGTCTGTATTTGGGTAAGAATGAACTCATGATCCAGTTAATACATATTCTACTTGAAGACTCCACTTGGTTCACCCTTTTTCAAACGCACATGTCTCTTTTGCAGAAATATTTCCCTTCCCGTCAGTGTGTTCCATTCTATTTGACAGTTATACTGTTATTTGTAAAGTGTTCCCATTGTTGTGCCAATATGTTTTCAGAGTCGTCTGAAGCAAATGTGTTATAGGTTAGAAAGCATTGTTAGTGAATGTATAATTCGGGAAGGCAAGCCATTTCATCTTATGTCACAATGTTTCAACTATATCCAATAAGTATACTATCCTTGTTATAAAATGTTCATATTTATTTCTAGATTGTTATATTGGTTTGCTGAAGATTTGTTGTGAGTGGGAAGAGATTAACTATATCATTTTTTAAATTATAACTTGTACTAAAAATACGCACCAATTGTTAAGAAGGAAGGGAATAGAGTATCATGTTATGGTTCGTTCTATAGATGACAGTTTGTATTACCTATTGTTAGAAAATCTAAAAATAGGACAATTCAAAACTCTTAACATCTCCTTCAATTATTTTCATACGTTAATGTTATTCATTTTTTGAAGTAGAAATAATTTTTCGGTGCGTCATGGGGATATACTTTTTAAAAACCAACTAGAGATTTACAGATGAAATTGTTTCTTATAAACGGGAGATAAAGTCATACACGTACAACGGCAGACACGTTCAGTCTAACAGATTCTCCTGAAATCACCCTGGACAAAATAAACTGTCTATCAAGCCTGTACGAATAACTTCCCTTTTAATTTACACGAACAAATTAACTAAAACACACTGTGTGCTCGTGTAGAATACCTATGTATCAGTGGCAATTGAACACATGCGTGGTCCTTGGTAGGTTAATATCAGGTAAAATCACTCTTGTTCCAACATAAATCGTCAGTATGCATGTAACGTCACAGAAACACGGACACTTGATGTGCTTGCGAGGAAGCAACGTCATGAAAGGCTATTTTTGCTTCGAAATATTGTCAATCCAAAAGTGTTATAACTTCTAGAGAAACCGTTATAGTGCCGTAATATCTAACTCGAAAAAGACGAGGTCTGTCAATCCAAGGGTCAAATCCCTGCTTCGTGGTGTTTTCTTTCCGATGACTGTAAAAACTCAATACATGTATAACTCCACATGTACACCTATTATCTTATTAAAATATCACATGGAGAAGTAAAATTGTCCAAATGTTCACATTTTGTAGCAAAAAAATCTTTAAGGTCACAATTGGCACATAAACAAATCATACATATTCTGAAAGCTTAAAATTTCAACTTAAGATAAAGATACAAAGAATAATTGAAATGTCTTTGTATTTTGCATAATTTCTGGTTTAAAAGACACTGATATTGTGATTTCTGAATTAAATAGAGGATAATTGTTTGTTTCAGTGTATTATCGAAATTAATTTCATCGAGTGAAAAGCAAAGGTGATATTTTCAAGAGTGGCGTAGCTAAATACGTAACTAAATTGTGTACTAAAATATCACCCGTCCCAACATCGGTAGCAAGTAAATCTCTCAAACTATTGAAGATATGAAATAACAAAGATATATTCTAGATTCTTATTTCATATTTCAAAGTAAAAAGAAATTCCAGTTGTTAAATGTATTTTTAACTTTAGTTTATTTGTTCAGCTTTCAGAATATGTATAGTTTGTTTTTTTGCCAAATGTGACTTCAAGGTTTTATTTGCTATAAAATGGGGAAGTTTTGATAATTTTATTTCTTCATGTGATATTTTAACCAGATAACAGTTGTACAGATGGAGTTGCTTATCCCTCTTAGCTATGTCCCTGATGTAAGTATGATTGAGGACAAATGAATATATTAAAGTATATGCTGATTGTATTATATTAAAACAATTTGTGATTTGCAGATCAATCCTTTGCAGATTGTATGATATCGGGTGTCTCAATCGTTAGATCAACGGACAATGAAGACACATGCAGCAATGCGGAATCATCACTTGTTCTATACAGGTTATATATACCTGTTATATACAACGAACAGCAGAGTCGTGACCGTTCCTGTCAGCTTTAAGACAACGAATAATAAAGACAAATGCGACCCTGTGCTTAATGTAGAACATCCATAATGGTCTTATTGGAAACTATTATTGTTCTATGACTGTTCTCTGACGACTTCGGAAGGAACTCACCGAGTATATACGATGTTTTCAACGAAAAGCTTAGTCGTGACATTTCCCGTCGCTTTAGGGCAGAAAAACACAATGTTATGGAAATGTTTGATTATTTTCACGCTTTAAAGTAATTTGATCGATACCATTAGGGGGCTGCAACAAGTCAGCCTTATTTTCCAGATGCAGCTTGCATACGAGTCGCATCTGGCGATTATGGGTCATACAGTATCTTGCGTACAGTGAAGACTTAGGCGAGCCTGTACATTCACGTAGTCTTACTAAAGCTTTCACCTGTATTTGGATTGATTACATTAGGGTTATGTAATGGTGAAATGAACATATATAATTGTGTTTGGTATAGTAAAAATAAGTAAGCATAGCTTCCAGTCTGACAACAGTACATATTCGCAATACTCGGTAAATACTCTTAACCTGGGCATCGCCTCTGGTTACAGTATTTCCCTAATGTTGACAATATGTACTGTCACACTGCCAGGCATGCGATATTTATACATGTATAGTGTTCCATTATCGCTATCCTCCTACTTCGTACGGAAATCACCGATTCTTTATCAGGTTTTAAAGCAGAGTCTGAACATTTCCTGTCCGCTTTTTGGCATAGATACAACTTAAATCGAAAAGCTAGTTTAGAATCAGTCCTATAACCGTGTTATCGATACCTTGAGGTGGAGGTGGAGGTGGTGTACAGCAAGCCCACTTTTTGACTGATGCGACTTAAATACGAGTTGCGACTAGCGGTTATAGGGTCGTAATGCATCTTGCATACAGACGAGCCAGTACATGTACACAGTCTTAACAGATCCTTACAAGTGTATCCCGATTAATCCAATATACTTATATGTTATCCCAAAACAGTGAGTTAATTAGACCTGAATTCGCTAAAGGGGGATCATATCTTATATGCACGTGACCGCCTCAGTGGGGTAATGAAAGAAGGTCAAGATTGAGTGCTGATGGACGCGTGATAGATCTCCGGCCGGGTTATACCAAATACTTTCAAAAATTGGGAAAATGGCTTTCCCTGTTTACGGTCAGGATATTTTGCTGAGCATCAAGATTCACTCGCTGGTGTCAGGCTAAACGGACCAGTAGTACTGGCAACTTATTTAGAAGTACTTATACTCTGAGGGAAATCTTTGTACAAATGTGTTGTATTGGATTGTTCGAACATGTACTATACACAGTTCTAGTTGATAGAAGTGATTTAGTTTAAACCTATTTAGTTTACATCGATTGCGAAACAAGCTTTCAGCTTATATTAATCGTATATTAACGCCGTTTGCGTGTAAAGTTCTCAAGTCAGAACCCGCTTATCACAGGACTCAAACCCGGGACATTTGTACGAAATGCCGACGTTCTATCCCTGCACCACTGTCTTCCACATACGCGACTTCATCGGATGTATAGTTATTAGGGATTGATCTGTTTTTCCCCCCAACAATATCTCCCTTAGTACCGAATAAACCTATATGATGTGGTTTGTACCAGTTGTATTCGTCTTAATTTCCCAGTTTCTCCTCATTGCCTTTTTGTGTCTGCCAGTTGAACATTCACCTCAATTTGAAAATAGTTTATTTCTTTCCAACATACTATAAATCTGCGGCAGACGAATTTGAAATCATCGAGAAAAAAAAAATAACTGGCAAATCTCTACATAAAAAGAGTTATCATTGAATATATTTGAAAGCATTGTGACAAAAGGAGAACTTATAAGCTAGTTCTCTTTATGGTACACTATTTCCAAAGATCGTCTCTGTATCGTTACGTCGTAGCGTAGCACTGATTAGGATTAAGACACATATGAATTTATTATTTGATGAAAGTCAGACATTAATAGTTTTTACATTTTTGTTAATTACGTTGCATTGTAAAGAAGAGTGGGAGCTGATCTACGATTCGTATATGCAAAGAGTCAGACATTAATATAATTCACAGGTCTTAATACAGATGATTTGTAACAAAGAGTTGCTGTTGATATTTACTAGAAAATCAAACGTATTTGACACGACACGACGGGGCTTGTTACGGATCTCGGTTATAAACGTTGATTATAATAAGTTTGAGTATATACCAGAAATCTACGATTGTTCCCGTAACCCATGCCTAGTCTAGTATTAGTGTGTTTACCAAGGGATCATTAACAAATGGACTATCGTGTTGGTATAACAGAAATAATTTTGATAACGGCGAAAACCCAATACAACATTAAAACCGTAAACAGTGTTTTACCAATAAATCGATGTGCCGATACCCGTATCAAGCTGAGCCATGCCGAGTCAAATTATGTGTTTGTATCTGTTCAAACAAGTTTCATGACATACTTCAAATTTAATTATCTTAATCAATTAATTCAGGCATATCTTCTCCAATGACAGCTAGGAAACGAAATTAACGTGATGTTGTGCCTCAAACTAAGTTAGAAATGGTTGACACTACAATACATAGGTATATATCCGAATTGATATGAGATAAATCAAATTCAAAAAAAGAGGAATCAGTTATGTTTTTATAATATTTAAAATACATGATATGTTTTGATTACAAATTATAAGTTCAGAGGATGTTCAAGTTATAAAAAATAAACATATTTTTTAAAAATTCCGTAAACAATTAATAATGTCCAATTATAGACACATTCAGTCTTTCAGATTCACCAGAAGTCACCCTATACAAAATGGTATACCTATGTAGCCCCCCTGATTTACTTTAGTTTCACGTGACAAGAACATCTCTCACATAAAAATACAGAAATATAGTTCTGTTCCAGTGTTAATTTGACGCCATTGGTTGTCATAACAAACACACTAGTATATGTATCGCGTCACAGAAAAAAACGGACACTAAGGACTTTGCGACCATGAAAGACGCAGATCTACGCATGCCGTTTTGACGTCATATCTGGCATTATTTTGTTCCAAACCATACCATTTCAACATTGAATAAGGTTATTGAGAAATGCTGTATCATTTCTGTAGATCTGCGAAAGTTCAGTAGGTATCGACAAAGGCTATAATCTATTTAAAACCATACCATTTCTGCAGAGACGCGAAAGTCCCGGCAACGATCAGGTATCCACGATGGATATTTCCTAGTCAAGAATCGTCTACCTAAATCCAAACCCGACTCGTCCGCTCATTCTTTCCGATGATCGATTTAAATCAGTATCTAGTTAATCGTTTTTTATTTAAAATAATAACACAATGTGATTCAGAATGTTGCACTCATTTAGTTTAAAATTAGTTATAGTACAACACTTATAAATCTCTCTTGATATCTTCTTCCTTGGTATTTAACCAGTACTCGCGCCGTTGAATCTGATAAATCCAAAAAGTAGCACGTGTACGTTAATCGCGGATTTTGGAACAAGGCATGTTAAGTTATGCATACCGATACTCTACCAATACACAACTGTCTTTCACGTCTTTGTGTGTTTAACTATGAATAAGGACAGTTGGAATTGTCAATGAATTTTACACACCGTATGATATCGGTTGTCATATGTGTTTCGTGATTTTCAATGTATTTACACACTTTTTGATATCGGTTGTCATATTTGTTACGTGATTTTGAATTGAATCTGAGACGCGTAGGGTGAAACTGTTTTCAATAAACACTGAACACAGATGAGAGATTGAGCTTAAGGTAGACCAACCATTATGGACCTAACGAATTCTGTAAAGATATAGACATATTTATTTCAAGGATTTAGGCCACCTGCCCATATAACAATATACAGCAATATAATACAATAAAACGACACTGACAATGAAACTTGTACAGTCCTGACAAAAGTTCATATTTTCGATGAAGGAGATATAAACGTGCAGCAGATAACCAGTAAAACTGCTTTGGTGGAATTTCACTTCTAGTTTTCAGGATAAAAACTTAATTTTATTAAACAAAACAATAAAGTTATTCATTTTGAAAATATAGAGCATATCATGTAAATAGTCTAACTTAATTCGTACAGAATATATTTCTCTGCTCTAATGGATCGAAAAGATAGTTCGATACTTTCTACATACTTTTAAAATCATTCAAGAGATATTTTGTAATTCATCTCTTGTATGAGGTCGTAATTGATCGGGGGCTTGTTGTTCATGTCCAGGAAACAATACCGAATTTGTACGACTTCTGAAGAAACTGGCTGAGCCTGTATATAGTTTATCATAAAGACCGACCTCGTACGAGCATTGTCCAGCAATTGCACTGTTTATAATTACCGACCTCGTACGAGCATTGTCCAGCAATCATACTGTTTATAAATACCGATCTCGTACGGTAATCATCAATCCAAACCACATCCAAATAGTCTCACTAGAGCTTTCAATGCGGTAAACATGTTATTCCGTGCTAATTGTATCTTTCAACAACACAAATAGAACTGTAGTCTGATTAGCTACGAAAAGTAATCTTTATATGATCACGTAACGGAGAGACCCTTAATCACATGACACGGCATATTGAAATTATAAAGGTTAATTTTCTAATGCAATTGTTGTATGATATTTGACGAACATCATTTATGAAATATTGACCGTGGAGACAGGAATGCATTATTCGGAGCACTTTCAACGGTAAAAGATAGATACAGAATCTTTGTTAATATTTGTTTATTCCCCTTTCTATGTGAACATTAATCTATATCAGTTTACATGTTGTAAACTGATTAAAACGAAGATCCAGATGCGAACATTCACGACAGTGTCGTATATCACATTTTGCATCTTTATGTATATAAACGTTACAAAATATTGGGTGTCTTATTGTTTGACTAGTAACACGGAGAAAACTGTTTAAAAGCATGTGTCTATTTAACCTACAATACAATACAATGCAATATTTTTTTTATTTCGAACCTAATGCTAGGTTTTCACAGTGTTCGACTTAACGTACGGTGGAGTAACCTGGTGGTATGAAAGGTCAATAAAGTAAACATGTAGTACTAAACACATGGTTTGATATTGTTTTTCGACGCACATATAAACAAAATACTCTTTATAGAAACATATTTGAATAGCAATGAAAATGATGTGGAAACTTCTTGAAATCCCATAACCTCATGAATAATCAATTCTTTAATAGCCTTTTCCTTAATGCTTAACTGACCTCTGTGCTTAGTTAACAATACAAGAGCTGTCGGGGGACAGCACGCTCGACTATATGCCGCTAAATCACATTAAATTGCACTTAAGTACTATTAAATCATATATACTCTAATAAAACTCTATATGTCAAAGCAAATAAATAGATACATACATTGAAATATAAATAATTTAAAAAATCAAATTTCCTAAGTCAATCAAGGGCCATAACTCCATATTTAGGATACAATGGAGTTATCTAACCTAATTGTGTGGTAGTCCTTAACAAATGTGTGAAGTATGAAGGGTATTGGAGTTATAAATGAAAATGCCAGCTTGCCCTTAAACATTAATCTATTAATCTGACACCGACACCGAGGCGAGTAGTAAAGTCCTCATTATTCTTCGAATAGTCAAGCTTAAAACGAAACTTTAACATTAAGCTTAGAGTTGTATATCGTTAAGGACGAACCGGTCATATACCGATACTGATACCAACGAAACGATACGGACTTTTTATCGATACTGATACCTTGTGCCACGTTTTATGCTTTTATGACAAGATTTGTTGCTCATGTAAGACGAGACTGGCTATATTTGACACTGGTTTTTTTCCAATGCAAATATTGTTAGCTGATGAGTGTATTTAACGTTTTGTCTCAGAGTGGGAAATGGATTTGGTAATAGTTTCAATCATCACAAGAGAAAAATGGAATTGTTTTTCCTATTCTCTGTTGTATTTTAGCTTAAACTTGATTACTTTCTTTTTTATAAAATATCGTTATCGGTATCGTTAATTTTCGAAGCGGTATAATTATATCGGTTCTTTTTAAAGTGACTATCGGTACTTTATATATATATATATTGTATTCTGCTTAACTGTCATATTTTACGATTGTATTGTCACTCTAGTTTGCATTGAATAAACACATTTTAGGTTTATCAGTTCAGTAGTTCTTTATATATTATCATCCAAAGTGATATAATATAATTTTAAAGTAAGTTCGACCATAGTAAATATATATCACGATGGTGTTAAGTCTTAAACATCACCAAGATAAATAACATAATGAGAATACAAGGCAGGTAGATATCTTGAAACAAACTCGATTTACCCTTGATATAAATGTGTATGTGTACTGTTAATAAATACCGATATCGTACGGAAATCTCCGACGACATTAAGGGTGTATTACATTAAACAAAGCCACGCTTTAAGACAAAAATATAACTTTGATCATGGAATACACAGATCTGCCTGTTCTGGTCCGAAGTCAAACTAAGGGTATTTTCTGCTACGTGTGAATGTAGCCAGTTACCTGGGAAAAATATTGTGTGAAGTTCGGACAGTCAAGAAAGCACACGTAAGGCATTCTAAAATACCGTTGAAAACGACATGAAACTCGAAAAATTCAATCAACTAATAAGAAACCATGTCATTTCAAAAACAGTTCAGTCGATAACAACGAGGTATATCAATCCCAGGGGTCGTAACTCGGCTTGAACGTTAATCCATTTGATTGACAGATATCAGTATTTATCTCATGTTTTATTTAATAATAATCATAAAACTACGATATTCGGAATTTCGGTCACGAACATTGTTTATAGAACAATGATCATTATGCATGCTCGATGTCTGCTTTCTGAATACATAACAAGTACTCCCGCCGATTGTGTTGAGTAATCCCAAAGGTATAACATGTTCTTCGCAATACTCTAACTCGTGACCTTCGGAATGAGAGACCGACGATCTCGACATCACCAGTGTTTTCTACGTCTGTACTTTAAGCAATATTTGGGACAATCGAATCTTTGAAAGTAAATTCAGATAATATAATATCAGATATTTTGTAATTGAGTATGACCAGTGTATGATGGAAATAGATAATGCTGTATTAACGAATAGTGAAGACACATGCGATCCTGTACTTAAAGTAGAATATCCATAACTGGCTTATTAGAAACTGTTATTGTTCCATTTTTGTTCTCTTACAATTTCAGATGGAAATCACCGTGTATATAGGAGGTTTTCAACGTAAAACAGAGCTGTGACATTTCTTGTCCGCCTTAAGACATAGATAACAACTTTTAAGTAAAAGCTAGATTTCATTAACTCTAGTAACCGCCCTTTTTGCCAGACGCGGCATAAATATTAGTCGGCTTGTGATTTAGCTGGTCATGCGTCCGCGTTAAGTGAAGATTAAGACTAGCATGTACATCTTTACAGTTTCACAAAAACATTCACTGTCCGTCATGTGTTTTTAATCAAAATGATAGAAGTGTAACCCTATTAGTTTGTACGCCAACTTAATAACATATAATCCCATTACTGTTTGTCAATAAGACTGTAAATTGCAAGACTCGGCCCATATATATGTCACGTGGTACAATGGTAAAGCGTCTGCCTCGAGTGCGAGAAACGTTTAAACATGGTTGAAATAGCTTTCACTCCATGGCGCTCAGAATTGTGATGCTAGCACCATGACTCGCTGGTGAACCAGTGGTACTGGAAACTTAGACAAGGAACGCCGAAAAGATATATACTGTTACTTCGTCTCATTTTGTACACAAATCTGTATATAAATTATCTCACTATTAGCATAAATCTGTATATCTATAATCTCACTTTTCGCAACTTCTGCAGGCAAGTCGATAACCGCAGAAGATAAATAGCTAAATCCTTTCAAGTACAGTGGTCCGAAATATTGTTGGTTATAGATTACTAATGAACTTCCATTGATCAAGCAGTTAACATGCAACCGATTTAAATTGCTGTTTACAAACTTTGACAGGCTTTTACAAGAAACACAAATCAAAGTACTGAAATTTAAGAGATAGAGAAGTGCATATAGAAATATTTACCTAAAAAGAAATCCCACCATGACAAACAAGTAATGATGCATCAGGCCAGGATGAAATATTTCCAAGATCATTATTTTATTGTTGGTCTTGTTAAGATTAATTGACCCCAACTCTAAATATAGCATTCGGTCCACATAATACTTTTTAAATTATCAAATCACCCAATACTTCTACGGAAATCCCACCAGGAGCATTCATGACAATACAGTGTCTTCCTATATATTGACTGTACTGAACCAACTGATGCATTATAATTCAGAGTATGCAATCTATTAATACAATCTGTTAATGATTGCATCTCAAAAACAGAAGGCAAGCGTGGCCATGAATTGATTATCCAAGTGATAGCTATGTAGCATAAATTGTGTTATGTGTACCTGCTAATATCGGAGAAAATTTAATTAAGAGAGTGAATGAAACTGCTAGGAGTGGACACTGTAATTGAAACTTATCAACAAAGGACATTTGTTATGATATTAAATGTGTAAGAGGAACACAAAAGTATAATTACCGTGAAGTTTGGTTGATATCAGTCCAATTGTTTGGGAGGAGATTGTGTTTAAAGCTAAATCTCACTTGTAACTTTGGTAGCCTTGCTAACCCAATTCTACCAAATAGACGACAGTAACAACTCACTGTAGGATCTATCACGTTACAATTGCACGCGGCATGCGTATATGAATAAGGGATGTTAAACAATCATACAGATCTACGGATAAATCTGCACAGCGAAAAGTTATTTGTCAATGAATATGACATAGATACAAATGTTCCGAAACCAGGCAAACCTATAATCGAAAATTCCTGAAATGTTAATAGCTTTGTATATGTGTTAAAGAACAAACAGAGTTACCATAAATCTCATTGAAATTATTGATATATCTTTTTCAATTTCGCATGAAAACTGAATATATATTTTCATTTCCACGTGCAACGTAACGGACCTTATTTGTGGAGTCATTATGCCTTTAAATATGCACCGTATAAATTCACAGTCATGAATCATGTGCGTTTTAAGGTACGATGTACTGAATAAATATGTCGGAACAAATAACCCATTCGGACCATGAAACAAGTAAACTTTACACTTATACATAATTATATCATCATTTCACCCTGACCAACTTATGGGATTGATTGATTGGGTGAAAGGCTGTTTTCAACAATTTTCAGTCATATCACGGCGGTCAGTTCTCATTTTCGAATGTTTCCACATAACAGACTTTCCAGTCAAAGAACTGGACATTTAACTCCACTAATTGAATAAGCATCTACACTAGGCGTGTGGCAGTTATACAAATAAGGGATGCTTTAGGCAAACCAACCTTAATCTTATTGTTACAAGTAAAGATAATCAATGATTTGATCTCATTCAAATGGACAGTAATTGCCAGAATGTTTTAATACAACAGTATACGACTCATTGGCGATCAGTGCAGAACCAGAACAGACTGAGCAAATACGCTTGCTGATCTGGATCTACCCTCATAGCCATTGCCTTAAAGTCATAATCAGATATAATCACTAAGCACTGTTTAATGGGGGAGCGGCAGGGTCTGATCTCTAGGATCATGCGGACCATTGTACTCGCAAATAGGTAAATAAGGTATCGACATTATCAAGATATACATGCGATGTTTCTTTGGTTCTTTGTCTAACCCTTTCCACGATTTTGACGCAACTGAAACTTACTTTGTTGTAATGACAGTGGGAAAAGAGATTTTGTTCATAATGAACAATTTCCCATTTTGTAACAGAATGTCCAATACTTATAGTTTCATTTATAGAGAAGGTCCATATGTTTGTCTCGATGAATCGTCTGATGCAGACTTGTCGTATGTGGGATATGATGGTTATCTAATATTATTGTTGAAGGGTCGTCTTATTGAACATTGATATGTTGATAAGTTTTGTAATTATATTTTCCATTGTTTTTGTTAACATCGTACTTGAGCGTTTAATATTATTTTCCGCGTTTTATGAAGTGGAATGGTCAAAGGACCCGATTCATAATATGGCATGTGTTAACACTTCAGTTCATCTGGCGTCAGATTCACTGTTTTCAATCTATAACGGTAGACGGGGATGTCCAACTTGACAAATCCACATGCTCCTTCTTTTTTTGTACAGCTACTTGTAGGCGACGGGTATGGAATCAAGTTGTGCAATGGCAAGAAGTATATTCAAAACTGTAACCAACCTGTATGAAACCTCCGTGTTCCGTTGTAGATTGAAACCAGTGAGATTGCGAATATAAAAGGATATTTCAAAGCCTACGTCTTCCGTTGTAGATTGAAAACAGTGAGATTGCAATATGAAATGATATGTTTGTAACTTTTATAAGTGCTTTAAGTGGTCTGAATCTTCATATTGCATTGTTGGTTTGCGACTTGACTCTTAAATCTGTACTTTGCCTAAGGATCTACTTTACATATCGTTTAAATGAGACCGTTGAAGGTCAACGTTTAGGAAGAATAATTACTTTTGTCAAATCATCGGAGAGAAAGAATGTCCGAGCTAGCATTTGAACTCACAATCCTTGAATTGTTATTCCTCTTCGTTACCGATGAGCTTTCGCAACCAACAGATACCTTACGACAAGTGTAGAACAAACTGTCTGCTCTTCAGAAACATATTTATTTTGAGAAAAGATATTGCTAACTACTAAAATCCTCTTTCACTTATTGAAGAAAAGTGAAGATCCAGATCAGACTGGATTGATCTCAACAAAAATGTCATCTGATTGGTGCGAATAGCGATCCGCCCGCTCACAAAATGTATGTGAAAACGTTGCTTTAGGTATTTTTCTTTCTTTTTCAGTCAATCAATTCTTGAATTATACATTATCTGTTGTGAAAATCAACTGACCGCAGATACTTGAACACATCATTCGAACCATCGCAATCAAATATGGATAGACACACTGCCTCGTAATTGATCGATTGGGGTTCAACGCCGTTTTTAACAATTTCTCAGTTATATCACGGCGCCCAGTTCACCTACTCATGCATTTCCTTAGCCTATTTGTGGAAGACGAATGACGCATGTCGCATTGACTTTTGTCAATCGTCGGAGAGAAAGGTGGCCGAGCCCGGATTTGAACTCACACTGCCTCGTGAAGGTTTGTTTAATCAAGTCTATCTTTATACACTTTCCAATGAATATTCACAAAGATACTTATTTTCAAGTATAGTGGTAAAATGTTTAAAGAGATAACACAAATCGTTTGCACCACCATTAAATAGTTCATGTATTCCATCTAAATATGACCGGCGCTTTACGCAAACTGACCTTAAGGCATTTGCAACTTGTGTAAAACCAGACAAGCATACGCACCTGCTCAGTCTGATCTGGCTCTACATTGTTCGCAAATGGGTCGCATAATGTTTTAATAACCTTCTGACGCTTTAAATTACGTCTGTATTTGGAAATCAGGTACCTTGATCGCCATTTATTTACAATCATTTACTTAATGTAACAGGGACTAAGATTGAGTGAGAATGAAAAGATATGATTATTTTTGCTTGGCGCATGGTGTTGCTTATAGACACAGTTGACTCTCGATAAATCCGGGTGGAATTCGGCTAGTTGAACTCGGAGCCAGAGTGTGGCACTTTCTCCTGACACATTTCAGGATGCCGCTTAAACTCTTTAATTCAAACAACGGGCTTTGTCGGGAAATCCCAACTCCAGCTGGGCATGGCTGCCGGCTGACGCCGATAGTTTAGCCTGCTGAACCGATATCCCGATCTGGCTTCGAGTCGCACAAGGTGACAAATCTAGCCAAGAATAACATTTCAAGACAATGTGTTGGCACATAATTCAAGCTAGTCCGTAAAGACAGTTCAGGCAAGTCAGAATTTCCGAAACGATGACTTTTACGGCTCATACATACAACTTGAGTTGGCGATGCTACGGCTGTTCAGGCTGATTGATACTGGTTCGATTTTCCGAATTTGCACCCGTCCTGTTTGAGTTAAAAAAAGTGTAACATGAGTAGCGCCGACATAATTGCTCCCACCAGTTCGAAAGTACTTTTTGCTTGTTGGTATCTCTGCTCGCTATATGAATAATTAACCAATCAAATCAATTCCGAAAGAGTTGTAGTTCATATTTAGCATAATGATCATTTTTAAAATCAATTTCAACCAATTCGGTTTAAATATGGACGGCAACGATAAATCGGTTACTCGGTTAACCGTATGTTTTTCGATTAATCAGTTAGTAATTTAGGTAACTGAGTACTCGGAAAAAAGATAAAATATATACACAGTTGTGTTTCACCTTTTGTTCTTTTCAATGTGTCACACGTAACTGACCAGAGAGGTTAATTATTTACACCTCGATCGGGAGTGTCTACATTACTGCGAAAACAGCCGCACTCGAATTAAGTTATGATCGTTTCTTTGTGTAGTGTTAATCAAATAATTGTCAATTAAGGGACGGTTTGTTTCTTTTAAAAAAACCTTTAATGTCTAAGGCAGAAATGATATGATAATGACTTATTAATTATATTTGTCATTTGTTTTGATAATACAACTAATTGGAATGTATGTGATAAATTTGAATTGTTGTTTTTGTAAATTATTATTTACCGATACGATTAGAAGATTTAAAGAGTAATTTGAAGTTTGTAACACATTTTCCCCTGAGTTGGTATTTAAAGATATGCAGCTATGTACCTCTTTCATTTGCTCGCCAAATGGCTTCATGCCCAAAAGCAAGGGTAAATAACCCCAAACCATCATCACCTCTTTCATCGACATATTATAAATCGAATAACGGTCACTTCGTTAACAGAAGATCTATAGAATTTTGCTATGAATCCGCCTGCTACATCCTTTGGCCGGAAGTATTTCAAACGCTGTGCTGAGGATAACAAAGTCAAGTGCAGTTTGTGTGGTAATAAACTGTCTTGGACTGGCGGAATTATTTCATTTGACACTTATTTTAATTATACATAGTAAATACTTTCTTAACAGAAAATAAAAAAACAAAATTAGATTTCCTTTTGACACGAATAAAAACGTTCCGATAACGACATTCTAGTATGATTTATACATGACCGAGAAATGCGAGTTAAATCAACAACAAAAATAACAAAGCCCTAGAGCAAGTGAATATTTATTGCCTATGAATCTATACGGTTAACCGACTAACCGGTTAAAAGATTATACGAGTAACCAGTTAGTAATATTGGTAACCGTTACCATCTTTAGTTTAAATTATGATTTGTAACCAGTGTGTGCATGATAATGAATATACTGTTCATGACGCTGTGTATGCCGATACATAGCATTGTATGTATACTGATTGGTATTGCGTGTTTGACGATAAATAGATAAATATGATATTGGATATGATGTGTATGACAATGAATAGCATTGTGTGTATGACGATGCATAGCATTGTGTTATGACGTTGGATATCAATCAATGCGTGTATGACGATAGGTTGTGTGTGTATGACAATGAATTGTATTGAATGTGTGACGATAGGTACTGTGTGTATGACGATGAATAGCATTGTGTGTATGACAATGAATAGCATTGTGTGTTATGACGATGAATAGCATTGTGTGTATGACTATGAATAGCATTGTGTGTATGACGATGAATAGCATTGTGTGTATGACGATGAATAGCATTGTGTGTATGACGACGAATAGCAATGTGTGTATGACGATGAATACATGTAGCATTGTGTGTTTAATATTGGGTATGATGTTGTGCTTGCTGTGTATGACGATGTATAGCAATGCGTGTATGATATTTGGTATGGTGATGTTCATGATGATGTGTATGATGTGTATGACGGTGAATAGCAATGCGTCTATGATGATAGGTATGATGGCAGATTCCATGTAGATCGAGACTAGCATACACATCTTTTAATCATTTGATTCTAACACAACAATTGTCATTTGAATGAGATTAAATCTTTGTGCATTCTGTTTCTTCTCTAAACTTGTATCAATTACACTAATGTCTGCATTAAGCACCGCTAATACTAATACCTATAACTGCATTCAACCTATTTCAGTTGCTCATAAAATAAGTTAGGCTTCACTTCCAACTGTATGACAGAACGTGTATTAAGGTATGTATGACATGTATCATGATGCACAGGCTCTCCTGAGTAGTTACTGTTCGCAGATGTATAAAGACCTCTAACGCTAGCGGCTCATTTATGAACTCCGTAAGGGGAACCAGTATCACATATCACATCATTTGGGAAGGGTAAGATGTAGATAGAAATATGGGAAACCTTACAGCTTACTTGTCTCATGGTCCGAATTCGTAACGCCATTTTTCTTTCGTATAAAATCTACCTTAAAACGCACATGATTTACAATCAGGAATCTATACTATACGGGGAAAACACAAATAACAGAGCTAAAATAAAGCTTCTTATTTTCCCCTGCGTCTGAAGTGAAAAGCGACCAGTCAAACGTTTTACAAATGAGCAGCATTTCATTATGAGCAGCAGGAGCAAATTCTCTATTTTCCCACAATGTCAACTGCGTCATTCAAATAATGTGTTTTGATATTTTTCAGATTTTGAGTTTCTGTTACTAAGATTGTTCAATGCAGGCGACTTTTAAGAAGCGTACCAGGGAAAAGCTAAGGACCAAGTTTACGATAACACAGAAGTATAATCAAAGGACTTAAAGTGCTGTAGGAAGGTACCACATGTATGATTGGATAATCTGGTAACCTGTTGTATTGTTTGACGTGTAACAACAGTAATAAAGGCAATAATGCATATATAGTTAAACATTTATTTCAGATGTTTCCAGATATCTTTAAATGCACAATTGAGTGGGAGACATGATTGATATTAACATAAGTAAGTATGTGATAATACTATGTATACATGTATAGAGTATAAACATCTATTTTAGAAACTGTCAAATGGTTCAATATTCGTGTTTCCAACAATCATATAGAACAGAGGAGACAATTACAATAAGTATAGTTGAATATTTACAGCGCCTGATTTACATATTTACATCATCCCCACACAAATATGTAATAACTTTATATTTTATACCTTTTATCATTGACATTCGATACTTACAATGAATAAACATGTATCACTGCTACACGTGGTAATGCTACGAGTTTGGATAACTCATATGCCTATTCAGATGCCAACCTGCCTAAAAGTCTTTAACCGTATAGTACGAGGGTTGATCACGAATTACGCGGACTTTTTACATATTGTCTAATTTGTTCGTCCAAATCATTAACAAAATCATGAATACATTATTTAAAGTTTTCTGCATAGACGATATTTAAGGTCTGTAAATGTAATATGGATTGACAAATTACGAGTTTTAAAAAAAAAGAAATGCAAGGTCGGCGCACCGTCTTAAATGTACGTTTACAAATGTTTTGTCTGTCTTTTACAACGTGCTTTTCTTCCACGTTTATGTTTGAAATTCCGCCAAATTACGTCACAAATAACTCTGACGTCATACCAATATACTGTTAAAATGTATGACGTTTGTCATTTACGTTCAGTTACGTTTAAAAGTCATTATGTTATGACTTGATAACGTATAGTTGACTTGTACTCATGACACCATTGTGGATCACACATTTCTGATAAATAAAGAAACTAAATTAAATTCAGTGAAGATGCAGAGGGACTTCTTACCGTTCGATAATCAGAACAACTAAGAACATTATATTGGCTTTAACCCCTTTCCAGCATACACCAAATCCGCATCAGATGCCTTTGAATACAAGGCAAAAAAAGGAAAATCGTCAGTATATGAAATTCATTTTAAAGAATAGAGTAGACAATATTATGGCAAACAGGGAAATTGCTCATTATATGCAATTTCTTCTTTTAACATATGAGCCCGTCAATTTATCAGTTTGTCCAATTTCTAGTCCAGTGTCTTCCTATTTATTTACTGTACTGAAACAATGATGCATTTAGAGTATGCAATCTATTAATACAATATTTTAATGTTTGCATCTCCAAAACAGAGGGCAAGCGTGGACCTGAATCGATCACCTGCAGATAGCTATGTAGCATAACATTTGTTTATGTGTAACTGCTTATATTGGAGAAAATTTAATCAAGAGCGTGAATGGATCTGCTATTAGTGGACACTGTAAATGAAACATATCAATAATGGACATTTGTTATGACATTTATTCTTTGAACAGTTTGTAAGAGGACCACCAAAGTATTATTCTCGTGAGGTTTGGTTGATATCAGTCCAATCGTTTGGGAGGAGATTGTGTTTAAAGCTAAATGATAATTTTATCTCTATTCTGAGGCAGCATGGCAGCTACCTTTTCAAATCAATCAATACGACTTAAACAAATCACAAATGTATACTGAAATCAGACAAAAACTTGAATAGAAAAGGAACTATTAAGTTTTGCCATTTTGCCCTTTTTCTGGCTGCCATGTTTTTCAACCAAGCAATACGGATTAAGCACGTATTTTAGAAGGTCACTCAAGGAACATTTGTCCTAATTTATCTTGGAATCTGAAAAGCGGATTCAGAGAAGACGAATTTTTAGTTAAGGCATTTTACTCCCTTCCTGCTGCCGCAGCAACAAAAGCTGTGTTTATAATTGATATCTTTGGACACATTTTAAAGACGCCAACTAAAGGAACATTCATTTGATGTTTTGTTGAGATTTTTCAGTGGATTAGGATGAGATTTCGCTTGAAGCTAAAAGTTCAATTTACCCTTTTTCTGATGCCGCCTGGTAACTTTGACTTTCAACCAATCAATACGGCTTAAATAATTATGAATAGGGTCAATGAAGAAACAAATAAGACAAGTACTTTCATAAGAATATACTTTTAAAATGTTGTCATTTGCCCTTTTCTGATGACGCCTGACTCCTGTTGTTCAAACAACTGATAAACGCTTGAACAATTTTATGAAGGAACAGTTCTACTAAATAACTGTAATCGGACAATAATTTTAAATATTCGTCTTTTTTCTCTCTTTCTCAGATACCGCACAAACAAGAGTTCTGCAAAAAAAAAAAACCTAATTAAGAAAAGGACCGCCAAATGAATATTCCTTGTTTTATTTGTCCAGTTGATAAGGATGAGATGTTATTTGAAGCTAAACGTTAAATTTCCCCCCTTTTAGACGCCCCATGGTTACTACGACTTTCAACCAATTAATAAGACTTAAAACATGTAGAGGGTCTACTAAATTATCTTGAAATCAGACGAGCTCTTTCATAAGAATGTCGTTGTAAAATTGTCATTTTGCCCATTTTTTTATACTGCCAGATTGCCGTTCTCCGTAGACAATAAATATACCGCACAATTTCTTCATTTCCCACAATATTTTCAAAAGTCACAAAATGTAAGTATGTTGGTAAGGGTTGATCTGAATATTATAGAATAGCATAGAAAACATTGTGGTAAAAAAAGATATTGCTCTTTATGTCTCCTTTTGTCACAATGTTTGTAAAAGTTGGCTGCAGCAAATGCATCTGGAAAACAATGCTATTCAAATATCACAAACAAATATACATAGTTACAAGGAATATTACTATTTCTGTTACTAGAGGGAACAAAGGGTAATTTGTTCAGGCGGTCGTTCACACAATGAGGTAGTTATATCCTTACACTTTATTACACTTGAATATGATATTTACACATTCAGAGACTTGTAATCTTATTTGGTTACCTAGAATAAGTGATATTTATTTTACTTCTTTGACCTTTGCTTATGTTTGCATTCGTAATTCAGTCTAGGATTTGTTGCACTATTTCTTTGGCGTACTGATCTGATAGAAATGGTGTTCTCAGTCATGTACATCACATGACTTCAAAATCTCACTTGCTATCGCAAATCTACCAACAATGGATAATGTTCGCACATTCACTTTGGATAATACTTAAATCAGTCATCAATTAAACTGACATTAAAGATAACGCTACTCTATGCTCGACGTTTCCCAGTTTTGGCAGATTTATATTTACCCTGGGATAATTATAATTCCTTTTTGTTTATTTAGGAAAAGGTTTTAATTGTTTTAATATTTCAATCGCACACTTTATTTTCTCATGAACCATACAAATATACATAACACTTGAATAATTTAAGGCGAGTGGTTATTATTCCGCAATTAAACACGGACGTCCCGGTTAGATTTGTGCTCGCGGTAGTCTGGAAGGAACCCCATTGAACAATTAACATTTCCAAGCTTTAGGAATGTAAGCCGTTCAATGATCTTCAAACTTTAGGCTATTAGTAATATATTTGAATCATGCGTGGTGACTCGGGTCTTAATGCCTGTCCTGTTTTGAACCGGTCAACGCTACATTGTTGTACAACTTTTGGGGCTACACTTCTAGGATTGTGTCAGAAGATACACATTAACACAAGTCGCATATATAAGAGCCGCGTCTGACGATTTAAGATCATATTGACTGTCTAACTTGGCATCGTTTAGTGTTACATTATCATACAGTTATTGGGGCTACACTTCTAGAGTTTTGTCAACAGATGTATTTACGTCTATACGACATATACGCAAACAGTGACTACTCTGCTAGGACTGTGAGTGTGCACAAAGTCACGTAAGTCTTGATTGTTTAAACATATACATTAAGGTCGCAATTCGCCAGACGCGACTCGTACAAACTCATCTAAGTATTGACTGTACGCATATGCATTAATACTAGGGATGCAACGAATACCAAAATTAGTATTCGAATATTTGATCACAAAGTATTTGAATATTTGACCCATTTGTGCATGCTTCGCCAACAAAGAGTTTATAAATGCGTTATCTGCTGTAAAGTTATCTTACTGTTGTCTTATTTTGTTCAGGGATCATGAATAATTAAAAATTAATTGCGCGCTAAACGACCTTAGCTGTCGATGCGCCATAAAACAATATACATTCATTCATTCATTCTTATTTTGTTCGAATCGTAGTACTCGCATTTCGATTTCCGTTTAACCCGTGAATTCAAAAGAAGAAAACGTTCGTGAAAAATACCTCAGTAAAGTGCTCAGATTTTAATTAATTGAGCACTTGCGTAATGTATTTCATTTACGAAACATGTAGTTCTGATAACCATATAAACAACCGAAATACGGTTGTAAATGACATGAATTGTTCCAAATTCTCAAATATTTTCAAAACATGACAAATCGGACAGGGACCGCTGTGAAGGATGGATGTCGTTATTAGACATTAACTGTGTAACACAGTTGCACTGCCCATTACATGCTGGAGTAATTTAACATTTCTCCTGCTATAATTTAAATATCTGATTACCATATAAACAACCGAAATACGCCAACAAAGAGTTTATAAATGCGTTATCTGCTGTAAAGTTATCTTACTGTTGTCTTATTTTGTTCGAATCGTAGTACTCGCATTTCGATTTCCGTTTAACACGTGAATTCAAAAGAAAAAAACGTTAGTGCAAATACCTCAGTAAAGTGCTCAGATTTTAATTAATTGATCACTTGCGTAATGTATTTCATTTACGAAACATGTAGTTCTGATTACCATATAAACAACCGAAATACGGTTGTAAATGACATGAATTGTTTCCAATTCTCAAATATTTTCAAAACATGACAAATCGGACAGGGACCGCTGTGAAGGATGGATGTCGTTATTAGACATTAACTGTGTAACACAGTTGCACTGCCCATTACATGCTGGAGTAATTTAACATTTCTCCTGCTATAATTTAAATATCTGATTACCATATAAACAACCGAAATACGCCAACAAAGAGTTTATAAATGCGTTATCTGCTGTAAAGTTATCTTACTGTTGTCTTATTTTGTTCGAATCGTAGTACTCGCATTTCGATTTCCGTTTAACACGTGAATTCAAAAGAAAAAAACGTTAGTGCAAATACCTCAGTGAAGTGCTCAGATTTTAATTAATTGATCACTTGCGTAATGTATTTCATTTACGAAACATGTAGTTCTGATTACCATATAAACAACCGAAATACGGTTGTAAATGACATGAATTGTTCCCAATTCTCAAATATTTTCAAAACATGACAAATCGGACAGGGACCGCTGTGAAGGATGGATGTCGTTATTAGACATTAACTGTGTAACACAGTTGCACTGCCCATTACATGCTGGAGTAATTTAACATTTCTCCTGCTATAATTTAAATATCATTGAAAATTGGCACGAAATATTCCCAGTACCGGATTGCTAATTAACATAAATATAAAATCGGATAATTTCACGACCAAACCGACGGATATGTCTGATTGATGTATAATTAAATAAGACGTAACAACATGTTATACAAGTTGAAGTAACGGTGGTTCGGATCGAAACCATCAGCATTTTATCGATCACTTTCATAGTCCAAAGCAAGGATTATCAGTTTGACATATTATCTACCGTATTGACACTTTATACAATACGCGTAACATTGACTATCGGTAACCCTTTACTTGCATGGTTTTTACAAAAAAAGCGTGGGTAAATATTTCAGTTATCGTCAATTTGATTTATATTTATATATTTTAGAATACTACTGATTTCCATCGAATATTCAAATCATGATATAGTATTTGAATATTCGACCATACGATCGAATATTCGTTACCATCCCAAATAAATATCTCAAATCGCCAGACGCGGCGCATACAGACTCATATAAGTCTTGACTGTACGCAAAAGCCTTAAGACTTCAAATCGCCAGACGCGGCTCATAACGACTCATCCAAGTATTGACTGTACGCAGATCCATTTATATCTCAACTTGCAATACGCGTTTCATAAAGACTCAGCTGCTCATACAGACTCATGTAAGTCTAGACTGTACGCAAATGCATTAATATCTCAAATCGCCAGACGCTGCTCATACAGATTCATCTTAGTATTGACTATACACAAATGCCTTAATATCTCAAATCGTCAAACGCGGCTCATACAGACTCATGTAAGTGTTGACTGTACGCAGATGCATTTAGATCTCAAATCGCCAGACGCGGCGCATAATACTTATCTAAGTCTTGACTGTATGCACATGCATTTAGATCTCAACCCGCAATACGCGGCGTATACAGACTCATCTAAGTCTTGACTGTACGCACATGCATTTTTATCATGCAATGAGCAGATTACGTGACGTATAACACTGGTATGATAAACCTTTTGTTTACATGTCTACTGGTATGATAAACTTTTATCTTTATCAGTCTACTTATTTTTAGAAATGACGTAATCGCTGGAACTACTTTTTCTGAAATATAAATGAGCCGTTCCACCAGAAAACTATCGAACCGGATCAGCCCCAGCGTGCCGTGCAGGCTAACCCGAAAAGACACGTTTCGCCTCCTGTGGATTTTCTGTTTAAGGAATCATTGCTCAGTACCTCTATCCCCCTGAGACGGAATGTGTCGGACCGGATTAGCCTGCGCAGGCTGATCTGGTTCGATACATTACGCAGAATCCATAATGTTGGTTTTTTATCGTGGAACGGCTCAATTATGTTGATAGTATAGCAGTCAAAGCAATGAACAAACATAAAATAACAATCAGAAATAAAGTTATTATTGTTTTAATTACATTTCAATAAATTGTACAATGCAAATACAAATCGAAAAGAATATCGTTATATAAATCACACGGAATCTGCATGTTCAGTCTTACTTGATGAACTGTCTTTCTTCGTTGAAAATGTAGCATACATAGACCTGTTTATTCTCACGTGATCAGTTCATAGGTAACCTTGTTTAAATACAATCTGAAGCGAGTAATGTCCTATCTATGTTTCCACAATTAATTTTAATACACTTAAATGAATCCACGTTAAACGACAAATGTTTAATTTCTATCGTCAGTCTGTGTTCTACCACGAGAAAGGGTTTTCGAACAGCCTCATCTACCCATGGATTCCTCTTTCATACAGCAGTTCCGACAGAAAATCATTATGCGTCCGAGATATCCAGAAAATGTTTCTTGTTAAATAACTTTATCATTTACGTACAACTAGCCTAGGGTTTAAATGATCATTCTTAAAACTAAAAGTGTCGTAACGTGTCTTCGACATGTCTACCCACAACAGTGACGGTATCCTTTTCCAAAAATGAATGTCTCCAATCTAAACGACGACTAAGCCTAAGCATCACACTGGTCTTGAATATAGTCATCTGTATTAAACGTTGAGTGTTACTTGAACTTCCATAGCCTGAACTAACTGTATACATTGACTTTCAGATCCAACACAACTATTCATTTTCAAAACACGGCGGTTGACATACATTTGACCTATCTTGTGTACTGAAGCGACGGCCAATTCGCAATACTTACACTTCTACTAAGAATATGTTCGAGTTAATATTGCCATTTTAAGGTATTATGTCACACCAGATATACACATTAAGTAGTAATAATCGAGAAATATGGAGTTGAAGTCTGAACTCTTTAGCTTCCGTATGTCGTGTGTACACAATGTAATTCGGCGCGGATTTATGCACACGCGTGACGTCATTCTATTTAAGGTGAGGTCATTCATGAATGGACTTTTGTAATATTGTATGTCATTTATTAAAACTAGTTAAAATGAATGTAGATTTACCTGAAAACATAATTTTACATGCAAGATAAATAGAATATTACGTCCCTGACTTTCGACATGAACTTTATCAGACTCGGCTGTGAGAAAGGATAATTGTCTCGCCAAAGGCTCGCCAATTATCAATTCTCCCAACCTCGTCAGATAAAGTTCATATCTTACGTCAGGGACATAATATTCTCTATATATCTCAAATCGCCAGCCGCGGCGCATACATAGTCATCAAAGTATTGACTGTACGCAATTGCCTTAAGACTTCAAATCGCCAGACGCGGCTCATAAAGACTCATATTCGTATTGACTGTACGCAGATCCATTTATATCTCAACTCGCAATACGCGGTTGATAAAGACCCCGCTAATTCTGGATTTTACGCAGATGCATTACTACCTCAAATCACTAGACGCGGCTCATACACACTCACGTAAGTCTAGAATCTACTCAAATGCATTAATATCTCAAATCGCCAAACGCCAAACGCAGCTCATACAGATTCATCTTAATATTGACTGTACGCAGATGCCTTAATATCTCAAATCGCCAAACGCAGCTCATACAGATTCATCTTAATATTGACTGTACGCAGATGCCTTAATATCTCAAATAGCCAAACGCGGCTCATACAGATTCATCTAAGTATTGCCCGTACGCAGATGCCTTAATATCTCAAATCACCAAAACGCAGCTCATACATATTCATCTAAGTATTGACTGTACGCAAATGCCTTAAGATTTCACATCACCAGACGTGGCTCGTAAAGTACTAACTGTACGCAGATGCAGTTAGATCTCAAATCGCAATACGCGACTCATAAAGACGCACATAAGTCTAGACTGTACACAGATGCATTAAGACTTCAAATCGCAATACGCGTTCCAAACAGACTCACTTAAGTCTTGACTCTACGCAGATGCATTTGGATCTTAAATCGCAAGACACAGCTGATACATACCACGGTGACCCTAAATTTCAACGATCAAAAGTTTTAACCCCAATAGATAAATTAACTCTGACGTCATTTGGTTTCTATCATGCTTAATTTCCCTTCATAATTTCACGCAGTAAAATTATCATGTGCCATTTAGCTGCATTTTTAAAAGGTCTGATTTTCCATGATTTACAAAATGATTTCCATGCAAGTCGTGATTCATTTTCCTGTAAATATATCCACCCGATCAGGTTAAACCCTGTCTCTCTGTGTCCAAGATTGCGGTCCTTGGCTAAAACGCGTGCTAGTTTCAGTAACGCTGATGCTATTTGTGTGCGATTTTTAAATTTAGAATAAAGTAAATATTGTAGAAAATACAGATAAACTTTTGAATCTACCGTGATCCAGTTTAACCAGTAGTCATGTTGCATTTCAAATTTAGATCCAGATTGTGTGTATACACTACGGAACATCTCGTATTGAAGAGATCCATGAACAAGACTAACATGAGATGGATGAAAGACCATACAGCCTGTGGTACAGTGGCGTCTGAAATATTTACTTGAAATGTCCGTAAATCTCATGTATTTAGCGAGACCGAGGTTAATATCATTTAGCATGCCGATGCAGCCACACACAGATACCACAAATGGTTTTATTTCTTTTTCACATGAAACTAGAATGTGCCTACACTCCTCATGATAATGTTCAGATTGAACATATAAAGATGTTAAACATAATTTTGACAAGATAAGGTCACAGTCACTAATTTCTGAGATTACTTTTGTAATTGCCATAAACCGCAGGTCGAACAAATGTCCTTGTGACAAGTACTGGACAAATATACACTGTTTGTATTGTAATTGTATAAGTGGAATTATAGAGTCAAGTGCCATTCTTACGTCTCTCGTAGTATGTTCTGTGACATTATTTGTTTGTTGTAGATATAGCAGAAGTTGCATCACTTCATTCATATAACCTCTATTTGTATTAGAAAGCATAGACATGTATCGCATGAACGCGTTCCTAGCATGAAATATAAATCCTATGATTCTATAGCATACACGATATCTTTCCCCAAACGCGGCACTCGTATAATCCAGACTACATACCAGTTCATCACCAGACAGTTTCGATTTCAGAAGTTCACCAACATTGTCACAAGTTAGTGAATATAAAAACTTCATATCACTCTCTAATATGTCGTTTAAAACATACTCTATTTTTTCCAGTGTCATTACGCTGAGCTTATCGAACATATTCGCTTCTGGAATGAAATAATTTGGACAATGTTTTGCCTTCACCCAAATAAATAGACGCTTAAGACACTGCTGTACACACAGTATCAGTTTATCATTAGTCCAAAAATGTCTTTGTGAATTTTCAATTGTATAAAAAAGACATGTTTTACAATGATACGATGATATAGATTCACCGGCCTTAGGTTCTATAAGATCGTTCTTTATTATCTTGAGGAGAATGTAACACTTGTGTTGCGTTTCATTCAGACTTGACATGAAGTCTCGTTCTTGAAGTGAAAATGAAAGTCTATATTCGATAGACCTGTCTTCACTTTGAGGATGTCCAACAAAAACAAGGAAACAACCATATGAACCCGTTGCATTAAGCTGTTTCTGTGATGGCCAGTCGTATTTCCGTGTTCGGTGTAACCAGGAATTGGCTGACCTCGGTATCTGTCGACACCTGAAGGCAGTTACATTATCGCGTAAATCTCCATCCGAGGTCCTGACCGCTGGACCGTTCCGAGCGTAACTATCAACCACGAAAAAACAATGTGTAAAACATAATCTAAATTTCTCATCTATCTTAACATGACTATTTTTTGAATTATCGCAATAACACAGACATTGAACGTTAACATACTGCAGATTTTCACGTGTGATGTCTCGAACAGTAAGCGGACGTTGATCTTTAACAATCTGAAGACGAACATATCCAGGTTTGGTGTCCTCATCAGTTATAATAAGGAAAGAACCTCCCTGTTGTTTAGCATCAGCTAATTTAGTTACAACATGAACTGCTTCTTGACAACATATTACATCCGAATCAGAATTTAAACCGGGTGTTGTTGTTCCTTCGCAAGAACTCCCAACATGATAAAATGAATGCTTGACGGGTTCATACAGTTGAAATGTCAACGTGAGTTTTAATTCATTTATCATAGCCGACTCCCATTTCTTCCTTCTCAAGACCTCAGATGCGCCTATAACATCAAGTATATGAAACAAACGTTTAGACAATTCTTCTTTGGCAGTGTCCATTTTTCGTCTATCTGTAATAAATATTGAAAGAAATTAAAAAATTAAATTAAGTTAAGATATTTTCAATCCGAAATTAAGCGAAATTAACTATTTATAATATTGAAATTAGAGTATCTCTCTCTCTCTCTCTCTCTCTCTCTCTCTCTCTCTCTCTCTCTCTCTCTCTCTCTCTCTCTCTCTCTCTCTCTCTCTCTCTCTCTCTCTCTCTCTCTCTCTCTCTCTCTCTCTCTCTCTCTCTCTCTCTCTCTCTCTCTCTCTCTCTCTCTCTCTCTCTCTCTGTCAGCTGATTTACTCTTAAAACAGTTGTATAGTTATATCACGACTGATTTGCTTAAAACAGTTGTATAGTTATATAACGACTGATTTACTTTTAACAGTTTTATAATTATATCACGACTGATTTGCTTAAATATTTTTATAGTTATATCACGGCTGATTTACTTTTAACAGTTTTATAGTTATATCATGACTGATTTTCTTTTAACTGTTTTATAATTATATCACGGCTGATTTACTTAAAACAGTTGTATAGTTATATCACGACTAGTTTGCTTTAAACAGTTTTATATATCCATCAGGTCACATGGTGTTTTGTTTCATTTTCCACAATTTTATATCATCATCACGAAAATGGTGTTTTATATCATTTTCAACAATTTCATATCAACAACACGAAAAATGGTGTTTTATTTCATTTTACACAATTTAAAATCAACATCACAGAAAAATGGCGTTTCACTTTACTCTCGACAGTTTATTGCCTCGGGCTTCAGCCCCTGGTCATAGTAGTAAAACATTATTTGTTGGCAACCTGTTAATTGCTTTTAACACCCAACAACGCATTTTAAGGTGAGACTGTGCGAGAAATTAGATCATCATGGATTCAACAAAAATGCATTTAAAAGGTTAAGATCTCCCAAGAAAATACCATAATAATGTTGTTGGAACATCAGTGAAAAACTTAAGGAGTGAGTACTCCAATATAAGTTTAACAAATGCTTTATAAATAAATGCGTCAAATATGGAAGCTTATTAACATTCGCGAAGTTGAACGGAACGTACAAAGAAGTCGCGTAACATATGCAGTGGCAGATTAACCGGGAGATCTTTGGAGACCGTGCGACGAAAAATTAATGGTAAACAAAAACGTCGCCTGACAAATGCAGTGGTAGATTTAGCGGGGGTTTCTGCTGCAGATTTATTTTGTTTTCAAAAGCATATCTATTAATTAAAATAGTAGCCTATCTAGTATCACTTAAACCCAAGTCAAAAATACTTTGCGATAGGTTTGCGAGTAGTTTGCTGCGGATTTCTAGGCTTTTTCTGCTGAAACCCTTAGGATTCATCGCGGGCATCGAGTTCCTTTAATCGCGGAATTAAAACCACATAGCAAACTGATCGCACATTAATCGGTTGATGCCTCCGACCGGGCATAACACATATCGATTGAGCGCCGGGCCAAGTTTGCCGCTCAGAGCATTGACCGGGACAGGCCGGCGTCTGGCCGACCACTCACTATGGCTCGCAGGTTATAAAAGCCGGCTCATCGCATCATTCATCAGATTATCTAGTCGCGCTCTTCACAGAAGGTAACACACAGTTTATCAAAAAAGAGTCAGAGTAACAGTACTACAAGATGCCCTAGAAAAACAGGGAGGACTGAAGCAGAAAGAGTGGGCAGTACCCACAAGAGAGGGAGGGTGGCAGTGAAGTAAATGAGACCATAACTCTCCTCTTCAGCCACCAATGCACCTATAACTAAGTTGTAGCGGTAGCGTGCAAACACTCTCCCTCAACCGGGCGACCCGATTGCGCTGTGCAGGTGCCCGAAAGTGCTGTGGAAGTATCAACTGCATTGTCGTAAGAATGTTTGTCTGATTGATATCTAAGTCAAATTCAATAGGTCATATTGGGTCAGAAACTAGGTCACTAGGCCAAATTGCAAAGAAATCTTGTTAACACTCTATAGGCTGCATTTTTAACTTGAGCATGTTGAAACTGTTTCAGAATGTTTGTCTTGATGATAAATACTCAAAGTTTGAATATTGGACATGTCAGTTCAAAAACTAGGTCACTTGGTCAAAATAAAAGAAAATCTTGTCAACACTGTAGAAGCAATTTCTTTTGAAATTTGTGAATGTGTATCTTTATGATATCTAGGCCAAGTTCGAATACGGGTCATGCCGGGTTAAAAACTAGGTCACTAGGTCAAACTGAAAGAAAATCTTGTTAATGCTCTGGAGGCCGCATATGTTGCTTCACCAGCTGGAAACTTTCTCAGAATGTTTGTATTGATGATATCTAGTCCATGTTTGAATATAGGCCATATCGGTTAAACAAAAATATGACTCTAGTTTAAATGAAGAATATCTTGATAACACTCTGGAGGTTGCATTTTAGGTCACTAGTCCAAATGAAGAAAATCTTGATAACACTCTGGAGGTTGCGTTTTGAATCTTTGTCAGAATAATTGTCTTGATGAGTTTTGCATTATTTAAACACTTTCTCCCAGTCTAGTACATAGTTTAGAGATTTATTTCTACTTGATGAAAGTTGATTTAACTTGACATATTCTCTAATATAGTAAGGTAGAAATATTCCGCCTAAATTTGCTGTTACATTTCCCGTTGATTCTTTATGCCTTAAATGTGTATACTTGTCAGCTCTTACACTCAGGTGAACGATATGGTGCCAACAAGGTCCCCCTGTTTTGAAATTGGCAATTTCATAATATTTACTATTTGATATGATCTTTCAACTTCTTAACAATAAATACATAAACATAAGCTGCAATTGTTATTTCCTTTCACATTTTCCCTACTTATAAAACCTTCCTGCAGCCCCAGGCCGTCAGTACTTCAGGTTTTTGATATTTAAATCACGTCACATGTAATTTTACTCTGACTCAAAAAGTGTTATCATCGCGAAATGTGCATTGTTCTCCTATGTTTTACTCTGATTTTAAAAGATCTATAATTAAATCACTTTGAATTGTGTTTTACTCTGCTCTCATCCGTTTTATATTTATATCACGGCACATTATACTTTTCTCATATTTAAACAGTTTTATAGTTTAATCACGGCAATTTGTGTTTTACTCTGCTCTCGTCCGTGTTATAGTTATATCACGGCACATTGTACTTTTCTCATATTTAAACAGTTTTATAGTTTAATCATGGCACATTGTACTTTTCTCATATTTCAACAGTTTTATTATTTAATCACGGCACATTGTGCTTTTCTCATATGTTAACAGTGTTATAGTTTAATAATGGCAAGTTGTGTCTTACTGATTTTCAAGTGTTATAGTTAGCCCTATATCGCTCACCTGAGTGCAAGAGCTCAAACATATACACATAAAAGACATGAAAAATCAAAGAAAAATTTGACAGCAGGTTTAGGCAGAAACATTTTGAAGTTTCTGTCTTATCATATTGAGAAATATGTCAATGTTAAATCAACTTCCATCAAGTAGTTCAAGTGTGTTTTACAAATTGTTCCCACTCGAGCAAACTTGCTGGAGGTTCAGAGAGGTTCATCTAAAGAACATTTCAAAGAAACTATTTTGAAATCCGGCTGGGCCAGTAGTTTCTGACAAGTTAATAGTTTTTCTCTTTGTCACCATGGCAACAAGTTGTGCACTGTATGGAATTATGTGAACAACTGTAAAAGTGGGGCCATGTACGGAACATTCAAGCCAAGCTTTATCAACTTGCAGCCACTGTTTCTAGAGTAGAGCACGGATAGTGAGTGCGTCAATTAGATCATCTAGAGCCTTTGGCGCAGATTACCTAAGCAGATGTGTGTTTACTTGCTGCTGGTGTACTTTGTGACGGCCTTGGTGCCTTCACTGACGGCGTGCTTGGCCAATTCACCGAGCAACAAAAGCCTGACGGCTGTCTGCACCTCTCGGCTGGTGATTGGTGATCTCTTGTTGTAGTGAGCAAGTCTGGATGCCTCGGCAGCGATTCTCTCAAAAATGTCGTTGACAAAGCTGTTCTTGATGGACATAGCCTTGCTGGAGATACCGGTGTCTGGGTGAACCTGTTTCAATACTTTGTAGATGTAGATAGCGTATGATTCCCTCCTCTTCCTCCTTCGTTTCTTATCAGTGCCACGAGCGGCCTTAGCCTTGGTGGCGGCCTTCTTAGACCCTTTGCTTGGAACTCCTCCTTTAGCTTGAGCAGGCATGATTCAGTATCAAAATGATAATGTGCGGAAACGCGTTTCGTTTGCTATTTATATGAGGAGAGGGGGATTGACTTACTTTTGGTCAGAATTAAGCTCGGCCAATAAAAATGCAGCTTACGAAACTGAAATTAATTATTAGACGAATCGGCTATCTCGTCCTGGAAGCATGTTCGGTAGTGCTTTTTTGGTGATCTTGACAAATTGCTAGCTGTTTCACCATGATTAAATAGAAATAGAATTTCGGTTTTCTACTCACTTTATCAATTCAACGTCAATGTAGCACATCTGAAATGGGAGAAAACCCTCCGATGTGAAAATATGACTGGAACAACACTCCTATGTAACGTGGATCAAACTGTATCCCCACATTTCCATTACCTACAATGATAGATGTTTTGAAAAAGTGGTGTGCCTCTTCCCCGTAATGACGTGTATTCCTTCAATTCTCATGATATAAATGTCATAACGTGTTGACTGAGAAAACGGACCAATCAGAGGAATTGCTTACATAAGTGTTCTTTCACGTTTTAGTGTTGTTACGTGTAAAGAGTTTACACGTTTTAGTGTTGTTACGTGTAAAGAGTTTACACGTTTTAGTGTTGTTATGTGTGTTTACACGTTTTGATGTTGTTACTATTTATGCACAGGAGTGTGAACGGTGTTATATTACACAGTCAAGCTGATCATGATCTTCACTGCTCGCCCGTAGGCAAGTGTAGATGTGTTTTAATTTCCAGCAGGTTAATGGGTGTCAGTGTATGTAAATATACACTGCGTTTGTGTCAATGAATGGATAGTTTATATGACAACTTGAAGAAAGTGAAATTCTAGAGTTGTTTTGGCCCTAAAAGGGGCCGTTTGTTGTTGTTATCCGTGAAAATACGTTTAACCTCCGAATCCGTAGAGGGTTCTGCCTTGTCTCTTCAGAGCATAGACGACGTCCATGGCTGTGACGGTATTCGTCTTGGCATGTTCGGTGTAGGTGACGGCATCTCGGATGACGTTCTCCAAGAAAACCTTAAGGACTCCTCTGGTTTCCTCATAGATGAGACCAGAAATTCTCTTCACACCACCTCTGCGAGCGAGACGACGGATGGCTGGCTTGGTGATTCCCTGGATGTTATCCCGAAGAACCTTCCTGTGACGCTTAGCGCCCCCCTTTCCTAGACCTTTTCCTCCTTTACCACGTCCAGACATTATTCTTTTTCAAGTTAGAATGAAACTGATGCCCGATTTTGTTTTGGGCTCATATATATAATGAACTCGAGCTTAATTCAATGACCTGACCTACTGACCTAGCCCCGCTAGGTTTTTCGGGCTTGCTTAAGTTTTTGGAGGTCAGTAGGTCAGTAGGTCAGGTCATTGATTTAAGAATTAAAGAGTACCAAGAGTCAAAAAAAAATATTTGACTATCAAAAAAATAATGTTTGAATAATAACGCAAGACAAATAAAAAAAAAAAAAAAGTTTTTTTAGTATGACAAAAATTAATTTTGTGTAATAAAATTACGCTTTCGCGGAAAATTCCGAGTGCGAAATGTAAAAAAAAATTCCCTTCCGGTTTTACAATGATGACGTCTGAGGGGAGAGTCGTTTCAGTTTCAATAATGGCGGATGAGTTAAACTACGGAGCTTTAAACGAAGAATTATACTGTTCGTCGTCTGCTTTCGAAGAAAACAGTGATGATTCATCAATTTACAGTGATACAGATGACCTAGGCAACGATCAAGTACCTTTAGAAATCAGGCCATTCTAGTTTGAGCCAGTTAAACAGTCTGAAACGAGCAGCGAGTCTGAAGACGACGAAGCAAGACGAGAAATTGTTGGTGATGAATGGTTCGTTCTATTTTCAGTAAAAAAGTATAGATAATATGCGTGAATATATAATAATGTTTATAAAAGATTCTTTTAAGAAGCATTTTAAACTTAATTATTTAGATCTAGATCTATTTTTAGTTCGATTTCTGTTCATTTTGACGGGGAATATTTTTTTCCACATACGTACCTGTTTGAACCATGTACGAACACTCCGAAAGTGTATATTTCGATGTAAATAAAATCAGACACAACATGATACAGTTCTATGACTTTCTGATAAATGAAAAACAAATATCAATACGAAATAACGATAGACGAGGGCGGTCCCCACCCAGATATTTTTAATTTTCACTTTTGATGACTGTATATTATATATAATATAATCTAACAATGGGTTAAGATCTGTTCATCTTAGATGTGCGCTTAGAATATAGGCAACTCACAAATGGTGAGATACTCATAGGCTGGTTTACATCTAACACAACTTGGTTACCTATATATGTTGCACATATTCTCCAGTGTAATGGTCCAAATGATATATGTGCATTACATGAGAAATTAATTTTCACAACACATGGACATGCATGTTACTGGCAATTCTAATTTTTTAAGCAAATTATCCAATTATATTTCCAGAAGGAAGGGCTTCACAGCCTACAGACAGTTGGCAAGATGGTGCTGGGGATTTTTTGGGAAAGATGTTCGGGTAGTTCTGCCATCAGATACGAGAAACATTTCCCTCTGGTGACTATGAGGGGTTCCACTTTGCAGGACGAAATGGGTGTTTTAATGCCAGTTATAGACTTTATTTTGTGAAGCATCAGTAACTGGTTGTTATATTATGGAAAAGGGTATTATTGTGTTAAATAAAGTAATAAATAATAAACTTGAAAGTTTTTAATTGTTATTTATAACTATGTACATATCACAGAAAATCTATTAATGAAAGTGTAGTTATTGTAGAGTTTAACCATTTCCCTCATATATAGATGCTATCTGACACCTCTGTGCAGCAGATGGCTTTTTGAAAACATAATGACAAAAGAAGAAATTGCACAAAACTTGCAAGTTCTCCTTTTGCCACAATGTTTTCCACTCTTAGTCATAGGTTATTTATTCAATTATAGAAATTTTCTTTTTTTTTGACAAAATATGTTCAGTCATCTGCTGCAGAATTGTCGTATGAGGGAAAGGGTTAAAACGTTGTGGCAAAAGGAGAAATTGCTCAACTTGAGCAACTTCAATTTCATCAATTTTTTTGAAAATATGTAAAGAGGTAGAAGAGTCATTTTTCAAAAATGTCTAAGAAAAAGGGAAACTACACATTTTGAGTTGTTTTCCCTTTATCCAGGTCATAAAAAGTAATTAGTCAAATTGCAATTTAGTCACTGAAGTGGATTTTAGACCACAGGGTGCCACTTCACTAATGTCATAAATCATTTCATAAGACATCACCACATGTGTTTACAAGATATACCCTTATTTGCCCCTTCACCCTTTGCCATTATATGACAATTCTGCAGCAGTACAGGGTTACTTGAGTTTGTTTACATATTTTATTGCAACTCTAATAATGATGTCACTTTTGTCAACAAATACATCCAATGGAAAGGTCATAACAGTTAATTAGTCAAATTGCAAGTCACTGAAGTGGCATTTTAGACCACAGGATGCCACTTCATTAATACATGTCATAAATCATTTCATAAAACACCACATGTGTTTACAAAGTAGACCCTTATTTATCCCTTACCCTTCTCCATTATGTGACAATTCTGCAGCAGAAAAACTTGGAATATATTTTGCCAAAAAAAGAAAATCTCTATAATTAAAACAGAAAGATTACCTTTGAATAAAAATGGAAAAAAATGGGGGGAAAGGAGAATATGCCATCTGCTCCATAGGCGTCAGAATGGGCCAAATGATAAAAGTATCAACTTATGTACATGTAACTCATAAACCACTCTAGCTGCCAGAAATTTCAATATATAAATTTTTTCGCTTGCTGATTTAGATGACTTTAATACATTTTGCAAGATGTAGTAAATTACCACTAAATAATAATCAATAGTTTAATATACTTTTCTAAGAAAGTTTCCTCAAATTACAATTTCCCTGATTCAGACATCTTTTGCAGATGAGTGTAGGACAAAACCCCTGTGGGACATAAACCCTGTGGGACAAAACCCCGTCGGACAATACACCCATGGGATAATACCCCCTAGGATTTTAACCCATTGGACAAAACCCCCATGAACATTATAGAATAATCTTTTATTAAGTTTTTTATATTTTACGAATTGATTCTTTCGGTCTGAATTTGGATATATACTTATTTAAAAATAAATGCTTGTATCTATCAGTAAATTAATTCTTTCCATTATCAAAACATGGCACAATATATAGTAGCATAGGTGTGATATGTCAACTTTATCATAATAGGAAGTGGAATTTGAGTATTTCTCGCATTTATTGTTTATTGGAGTATAATTTCCTTTTCCTATAATGTTTTTTGTATCAATTAATTATATTTTTAATCAAGACCAATTTATATAAGTTTACTTAAAACATATGCATTGTTTGTATCAAACAAGCATTTATTTTGATTGCTCAAACTAATTAAAACATACTTTCATACGAATGAATTATCTTTGATGCATTAAATTAATCAAAATAGAGTGTAGATAATACCCCCTCAAAAATTCAAACTAATTAAAACACTGTTAATTATCTTCAATCAAAACCTGTAAACAAAACACAATTTCAAATCAAATATCAAAAACACTCTAATAAATACTAAAACACAAAAAAAGGTATATACCCACAGGGGTATTGTCCACTATTCATTTTAAGGGACGGGGTTTTTGTCCACAGGGTTTTTGTCTACCGGGGTTTTGTCCTATAGGGTTTTTGTCCCACCGGGGTATTGTCCGCACCCCTTTGCAGATACACATTGAAAGTGATAACAATAAAAACATGTTAGCTAGTCAATAAAGATATACCTAGGGCAGTCACCATTTCCTTCTTTTCCAACAATGTTACCTAGTTTTCCTTTCTTATTTCATACCCATTTGGATAACTTATTCTAACCCAAATAATTATGGGAAATCTCTGAGCGAAGTTGAAAACAAATATATTGCATTAGATAAAAGATAATTTGCTGGTGTTCCAAAAACTTTATTCAACACCATCTGTTAGTCTGTCGATATTGTGGAAATACACTATTACATTGATTTAGTAACAAATATGACTTGAGTGTTCGGAATACTGATGTTGATTGAGATTTAAAAAATGCACGAAAACCCATGACAATATTATAAGGGACCACCTTTCAATTTGATATTTTTCAAGTCTTCAGTAGTTGTTACATTCAAAACATTATTTTTTACTTCAATGGGAAACAATTATCAGCTTGTGTTTATATTCCGCGTCGAATTCACCGCCTTTATCCACATTTTTCTTACTGTGTCGTCCTTTGGGAATTTATGAAAGCTAACACCGTCCTTCGGCATATTAGAACACCCCCCTACAACACACTCTTTAGGCATTTTTACGTTTTATGTCTCTTTAAATATTCCAAATTCATCGATGCGTTCACGATTAAAACTGTCAACACAATGAAAGTCAACATTGAATTCCACCCTCTGACGTCACTCCCGATATATTTTACGGAAATAGCCGATGTATATTTTTTGATAATCGCGAACTGGCTTATTTTGAATTCGGATTTTAAATGCTTATTAATTTTTTTTTTTTTATATTTTCGAAAAATAATTGTTATCACATTAGGTTTATATGACTGTTCCCTACATATTAATGCGTATTATAATAGCATTCTTGGTTTCCTTTAAGCACAATTCGATAAATCGGAGCCAATCAGAGTAAGGTAGTGTTAAATCATATCCTATGCCGTTTTGACATCAACTTTGGAAATATCGTGGAAAAGGATGGGAAAGCGACTTGACTTGATTGCTGATTTGCTGGAAACAAGTCCGTGACAATGTGAAATAAGTCCTCCTACATATGTTCATCCCTAAGGGAATAGTCTGCAAGTCTTCACCAGAATGCATTGAATATATGATATTGTGCTTAAGTAACTTGTGTAGATATGTACAGCATGCATGTAAATCATATGCTTTGATCGAGGTAGAATGCAAGTCTGTGACCATGTAAAATGAGTCCTTTTTACATATGTTTATGCTAGATATATACAAGTCCCGTGATCCTGGCTGGCTGGGAAATGAGTCCCTTTACATATGTTTATGCCTAGGTGTAGTAGTCTTCATGACAGATTACCATTGAAGATCTTCGCTTTCACAGTTTCTAGTACAGATAAACAAGTGTTTACCAAAATAATGCCTGAACTTATGGGGGGTGGGGTTAAATGGACAATTAGGTAGAAGTTATTCTCCCTAGGGCATTTTTGTGGCCCTAAAAAGGGCCGTTTTTGCTGCTTTGTTTCAATAAGAAACTGTTTAAGCACGTTCACCACGGATTATTCGGGCAAGCTGGATGTCCTTTGGCATAATGGTGACACGTTTTGCGTGGATGGCACACAGGTTAGTATCTTCAATCAAACCAACCAAGTAAGCCTCGCTAGCTTCCTGTAGAGCCATAACAGCTGAGCTCTGGAATCGGAGATCAGTTTTGAAGTCCTGAGCGATTTCACGAACCAGACGCTGGAATGGAAGTTTTCGGATCAGAAGCTCTGTGCTCTTCTGGTAACACGACCACAAAAAAACCTAGTATATTGAATAGATAATTTCTTGTTTAAGGATGACTACGGATGTGGTCGAATATGATAAGTTTAATTTAGATAATTTCTTGTTTAAGGATGACTACGGATGTGGTCGAATATGATAAGTTTAATTTAGCTTAGTATTGGATAAACAAGAAAATATGTATGCAATTGTATCCAGCAACTAACGAAATGAATACTTTAAAAGACATACACTATTACTTACAACTAGTTTCAGAACAAGGTGAATGAATGAAAACTAAGAAGTTTCACAAAGAGCAATATATTACACTCCATAAGCATGTGTTACACCTACACATTGGATGCAATATTCAGCATGTATCAGTAATGGATTGATTGGGTCTACTTTTACGGACAAAGTGAACAATAGTGGAGTAAGAGTTAAGAAGGATAAGATCATTCTGAACCTTAAGTAGACTATTTTTAATAGCGTGCTTGAAAGGGATTAAAACTATGTGTATTTATGGAGCACATGGACATGTAGCATTTGTGTGAAAAATATACCCTGGTCATCTAGTCCCCATGAACCATTATAATGCTGTGATAAATTACCTAGTTTGAGCAATATGTATGCAATTGGATCCAGCAACTAACAAAATGAATACTTTAAAAGACATACACTGTTACTTACAACTAGTTTCAGAACAAGGTGAATGAATGAAAACTAAGAAGTTTCACAAAGAGCAATATATTGCACTCCATAAGCATGTGTTACACCTACACATTGGAAGCATTAATTCAGCATGTATCAGTAATGGATTGATTGGGTCTACTTTTACGGACAAAGTGGACAATAGTGGAGTAAGAGTTAAGAAGGATAAGATCATTCTGAACCTTAAGTAGACTATTTTTAATAGCGTGCTGGAAAGGGGTTAAAACTATGTGTATTTATGGAGCACATGGTTATGTAGCATTTGTGTGAAAAATATACCCTGGTCATCTAGTCCCCATGAACCATTATAATGCTTTGACAAATTACCTAGTTTGAGCAAATTGGAGAGTTTGGAACGAGGGCCGAATTACACGGGAAACAAATAGTAGGACAACGTTTTATGTTGATTGAATAGAAATTTAAAATTATGCACCAATGCAATAAACTGAACTGGTTATGATGTTAGAAAAACAGATTTGAAAGAAAATAATTCTCTAAACCATTGACTAGACTAGAATAAAGTGTTTGATCATGGCTATACTGAACATTAACAATTATTGATAACAATTAACAGCACATAGTGAAAGAATTAATACAATAGCAGCACATGAGAGCACATAAGCATACACTTGCAAATACACATAACAATTCATTTAAATAAGACAAAGGAACCATACTTGACTGAGGGTGAAACAAAGGAACATTTGTGCCAAATTATATTGAAAGCAGATACTGTTTTCAGACGAGGATATTTTTGTTCTATAGCACTTGAAGAAACCAGTCCCAACTCCACAGTATTGTTTTTGGAGGATTTGCAAATATTACCCATAGCAACAAAGTTATGCATTAAATACAATCCAACTCTTGGCATACATTTGAAAGGGAAGGATCAATAGCGATATATGGAAACAGCCCTGACAACCATGTGTTAATGAATCCCAACAGATTAAGCAACCTATACAAATGTTCCAAACCTGGGCCAGTAGTTTCTGACAAGAACAGTTTCAAAGGTTTTCCCTGTTTGTTGCCATAGCAGATCTGTATTGAATGAACTTTTTGGAAAACCTGTATGGGGACCATGCAAGGAACATCATTGTTGTTTGAAGACATTGTCAGAATGTTGCTTACTTTTCTTTAATAGTAAAATAGTTAAGCCACTTATAATGATGGTAACTCTGCTTTCAACAGCTTTAAATATCCACGGTTACACCACTAAGACTGTTGCTAACTCTGCCGTTAACAGTTAATAATAATTACACCACTATTAATGGTGTTTACTCTTCTTTCAACAGTTTATTACACCACTAAAAATGTTTACTCTGCTTTCAATTGTATTATAGTTACACCAATCAGAATGATATGTACTCTACTTTCAACACTTTAATAGCTTCATGAATTAGACTGGTGTTTTCTCTGCTTTCAACAGTTGTATTGTTACACCACAAATACTGGTAGATACCCTGCTTTCAACATCATTATAGCTACACCACTCATAATGGTGTGTACCCTATTTTCAACAGTATTATAGCGACGCAACTGAGAATGGTGTTTACTCTGCTTTCAATTGCATTATAGTTACACCAATCAGAATGGTATGTACTCTACTGTCAGCGCCTTTCCACATAGCAAACTAATGAAGTGTATGCTTGCACTAGGAAGTGCATTAAGTCATGAGGCAAAATAAATTGGAATAAACCTTGTTCATAAGATTTCATTAGTCGCCGGGAAGAAGACTGCGACTTATATTTTTAATATTTTTTTTTTTTTTTTTTTTTTCTGTACGAAGACAAAACAGTCCCTATTAGACTTGCAGCAGTCTGTTATGTGTCAATATCGAGATAAAAATCACGTCGAATTCTCCTTTTAATAGCAATTTTAACTTACTGAATGTTATTTTCATGTTTAAAGAGATGTCTTGATTTGTGAAGAATGCATTTAATAATGTTTATCCATGTATATCTGAAATATGAACTGTTTCTAAGCTAAAACTGTTGATCACGTGACTAGCGTATACCGACCGCGTAGAGAGCCGTTCTTTACACTCTCTTACACATAGTTAATTATTAGTGATTAAAATGTTTATTTTGTTTGAAAGAATTGAAGAAAGAACAAACTGAGATAAAACTGGTTTCAATAGAAAAATGACTTTGAATAAACACTTTCTGCCTATAAAGAGAGTGTAAAGAACGAAAACTCTGCGAAGAAATTGTTTCGTCTTTGACAAATTTAAATGTGTCATTAGATTCCCTACAGGCATTTTGCTTACGATCTGCATATTGTTATGCATCATTGACACAAGGGCGCTTATTATAATATACTTTTAAACCATGAGTAGTTTATTATTTTCATAAAAAAAGGAATGAAAGTATTACAATGGATTAACATGTTGTATGGTTCAGTTAATCTTCTAAATTAAGTCTGAAATTATACAACAATTCAATGAAATTTAATTGTTTAGCTGATATTATATTTCGAAGGCGGTCTAATTTATAAAAATTGGACTACATAATAACGTTTGTCAAAGTATTATATAATTAGGATGCCAAGCTAATATCATTTTAAGAAAAGGGAAAACTCATGTCTTCAGCGATTTAACCCTTTTCTCATTGTTTTAAAAGCAGATTGCTGCAATGGTGTCCAATGTCGACTTTAATAGAGTAAAGGTAAAATGACGTGCTATAGCATGCAAATCCTAAATTGACTGTTTTGTGGTTATATTGATAAAAAATAAAATTCAAATTTTCTAACAAACATCTTGAAATAGTAGTTGGAATTCACAAATCTTATAATTATTCCTTAATGAAAGCACTGTATACATACTAAGACTAATAATTGGCAGTATTACTCATTTTCATTACTGTTTATGATCAATAACTAGTTGGCTGTGTGTACGGTCAACCTACCTTAGAATGGAGATTGATCATAACAAATTAAAGGCTTCAATTATGTTACAATGGAGGACATTTATTTCGTTGACACAAAAATGCAAGTTATGATACATTTTCATATGACCCCACCCCTGATGTTCCTTATATATGTCTATAATACTTTGTAAAGAATAGACTGTCTATTGTAGAATGGTTTTGTTTAAATCCTGATTGGTTTCTATTCATTACATTATTTTCATGTGTGAAGCTGGTGAGTCTATTATTTGAAAATTGCAGTGAAACAATTTCTAAGCGTTATAGGTTTTTAGTTTTCTGGAGAATTTTCATCGCCTTTGTTTTTGTAGATTGGCAATATGATGCCTTTCGTCCAGTTTTGCCTGAGTCAATAATAATGTTAAAAAGTATTAAGTAAATTGGCAACATGTAATCAATTATTTGCTTTAAGTGTTCATTAAATATTTGATCTATCCCTAGACTTTTGTTGTTTTTTAATGATTTCACTAGTTGAAGTATTTCTTCTTCTGTAACTTCTGCATTAAGTATTTCTTAATTTTGGTCAGTGCATGTATTATTGGTTTCTTCACTTTGTTCTTTTGTACAAGACTCACTTGCTTGTTGTTGGTGTTTTATAGAATAAATCATAAAGATCTTCTAGTATAACTTTAACATTTTTATTATTTATATTTATTGAGTTAACAATTTTTCTTTAATCCCTGGAATATGAATTTTCTTTTTTTGTTAGGGTTGATTCTGTGTTTTCTTTGTGTTTTTTCATTCCCTCTATATATCATACGTGTGAATATCAAGAGTGTGCTTCTGTCTAAAACCTCTTACACAACGTTGTTTTATGTTTTGTATTGATATTTATTCTGTATTGGTGGGTTTCAATCTAAATTGTTAAACTCATTGTTTATATTTTCTGAACAATTAGTTAATATTCACTGTAAGTAGTGTGCGAATATGACTTTAAGAACTCGCTGTAAATGATTTAAAGTTGACTCTAACCAACCCCTTTGGCAGGTTTCAAAATTTAGTGAGGTTCGGAGATAACTTAACTTCGATGATCTAAACTACATTTATGCAAACTCAGGTTTAATACTTGCCTAATAATATTTACTTAATCTTGGATTATACAAACCACAGTCGTTAAAATTAGTGTTTAAACTCGGGTTTTGACTACAACTGGACTTATGCAATTAGCATAAACTGTTAAATTTCAACAATTGCATATTTATCACACGGCTAAAAGTATTATATTTTGTTTACTAAAATGTCTATAGATGTTTCTGTGCATATAGTGTTTTACCCGACTTTCAACAGTTTTATATTTAAATCTCAGCACATGTTGTTGTACTATGTTTTCAACAGTTTGGTAGTTATATCAAGGAACATGGTATATACAGTGTTTTAATAGTTTTGTAGTTATATCAAGACACATGGTATGTACGATGTTTTCAACAGTTTCCTAGTTATATCAAGACACATGGTGTTGCACTCTGTTTTCAATTGTTTTATAGTTATATCACAGCACATTGTGTTGTACGATGTTTTCAAATGTTTCAATGTTATATCAAAGCATATGCTTTCAATAATAACATATAGGTTGTCAATCACATAGTATTCCTATGCTCTAAGCATTCGAGCTATATTGCCACTCTTGCTTTTTGAAAATGCTTTCATAGTCAAATCAGAGCACATGCTGTTTTCAAATGCTTTCAATATTTGAATATTATATGATGCCACATTGTTATTTACTTTTTAAAGTTATATCACTGTACATTGTGTGTTAACTTGCCTTCAACAACTTTCGAGTTATCTAGGCGAGTAGTATTTAACGCTGCATTTAACAATATATCAGTTTCTCACGAAAAAAGGTGTTTTATATCGATTTCCACAGTATTTCAATACAGTCAAACCTGATGTAATAAAAATACGTATTTCATGTTGTTATGTTAATGAAAAAAGTATGATGACATCCTTCTCAGGTTAGTTATTTAAATAAAATCGAATAATTTGTACTTTGGGCCAGTGGCCTAAATACATTCAATAATAATTTGTCATTGTCAAATATTTGTCATTGTCTTGGTCATCTTTAATCTCATATGTTGTATCGAGTCGCAAGAACTAGGATATGACGGTGTTAAGTCACCTTATCTAAATCATCAAAGTAAAGATGAGATTATAAGTGTGATATTTATTTAATGACGAACTCGATTCAGTTTTGATAAAATATATATATATCTCACTGTTTGTACCTGCAAAACTAGCAAGTGAACTAAAACAACTTGCATATATACAGACAGACCGACAGATCGACTGACTGAGTGACCGACAAACCGACAAACCGAGCGACCGACAGACCGACACACCGACCAATCGAATGACCGACAGACATAAAGATAAAAAGACAGACAGACAGACAAACAAAGACGGGGAGGGAGATGGAACAATTTATCTATTACAATGAATTACCTTTAAATCTTCTCTGGATCTAACAAGCCTTGAACAGTGTGTGTGTGTGTGTGTGTGTCTGTGTGTGTGTGTGTGATTCAAGTTATAAATCGGGTTGAAACAAAGCAAGGACTGTATACGATATTGATATGTTTTTATCATATTGAGTGAGAATGTAGAAAGCCTCATGCTGGACGGGTAGAAGTTAAAATAAGTAAATACATCAGGCAGCCAGTATATAAACTCTAATTGATATAAATATTATATGTAACAAAACAACATAAAACTTTATCGGTGAAATAATTTATATAATACACTCAAATCCGTAAAAGGGTGACGGTGGAGTATGTCCTTCTCTATACAACTGGGCAAAAGTGAAGTACTAAACAGGTTATTCAAATATGCTCATTTGTTTCTTCAAATGAATGCAGTTATACGACAAAGACAAATGACGACCAATTATTTAAAATAGTTTGTATAAGTTATCTCTTTAAAACTTAAAGAAGTTCTTAACACTTTAAGCAGTAAATATTAACATATTATGAAAGTCTGTCAACCCCCCCCCCCCCCCCTTCCCCGCCTCTCCCCTATGTTTAGCATGAAAAATGTATTTGTATAATGTGTATAAATAATCAAAGAGAATGTATCATTTGTTCAACTGTCTATGCATATATTTACTCTTCGTAAGTATGTTATTGCAATATGGAGTGTAAACACGTGTAGCCTTGATAACGCCTTTTACATGCTTTTTCATTGAGGAATCAGCAGCTTAAGTATGGCCTTTGAATTGTAATTACATTTCTTTAGTCAAGGATTCCATAGAAGCTTGCGTATATCAGGGAGGATACATTTATCAACTTATGCTAAAATAATTGGCTCCTCAAGTGCTCTATTCATTTTTAAAAAAAGGTTTATCTAGATGTCCTTCACTTTTTCCAAATGGTATATATCGCAATACTGAACAGGAAGGTCTCATCCGGTTACAGGAAATCATAACTACAAACTGTAAAGAATAGATTAGGTTAGTATAGATTGACTTTTTTATAAATGTGGAAGGTTTTAAAATATAAACCGCCCTAATAGTCTAGGCAATTTTCGAATAAGGTCTGTATTTATAAACATTATATATCATCGATGATTTCCCACTGTGGATCCCTTCGATTGTATATATTTCACACTGAGTTAAGGCATAACAAGGTGGCATTCATAACGCTAGATCGCTCAATTTAGTAATGTAAAGTGATTAGTCAAGCCAACCACAAAGTCAACAACAATAATAACTCATTTTGTTCTTAGGCAAGTTTGTACAATAGATAAAAGCAGAAATATATTTCAAGTACAGATAGCAAGGACATTGAGAGGATGCTTGATATATAGTTTCATCCGAATTGACTCACTGGTTTCAATGGAGCACATACACAACGGACGACGTACGGTGGACGTTACATCAGTAGACAAGTATGGAAACAAGATCAAACTTTGATGCTGACAAATGTTTCATCAAATGTGCTTTCTCTTATCTGTCACAGAAAGAATTTTACGTGATGAGATGTTTCATTTGGTTTTATTTTCAGGACGTTCAAGAGTTAACATAATTAATGAAAACAATTCCGGACTTACTACGTTCCTAAAAACACAGGTAGCTCCGCCGAAATAAAGCAACGCAACAACAAATAGTTTCAAAGCGGAAACAATAGTTCAATGCGGAGTAATTACTTGGTGGTGAAATTTCCCCGGGAATATTTGCCATGTCAAATGAAAATCCAGCTCCTTAAATCAAAGTCTGTGTTTTAACCCTGTGGTCTGACAGATGCTTGATTGCGAGCAATGAAGCACGTGATATGTTAGCTGGTTGAAGGGACTTAAAAGTCATTTGTGCATGACAAGGTTTATTTCTGGGGAAAGTACACTTGCTGCAATGATTGGTCAGGTGCACAGATTAACGTTCACTTATAATTAGGTGACCTTACAGTGCTTGCAGACACATTTTCATTTTCACGCATCTGCAGCAAACGGGTTCTAAAGCATTTGACAAAAGTAGAAATTCCTTCTACTTATTTGACTGTGATGTTTTCAACACTATTCAGCCATTACACTTTCATTTAGACACACATTTGCCTTAAAATTGGATAATTTAATTCTGGATTAAATGGGATTAAAAAAGAAGTTTGAACATTTATTTCCATTTTTTCATTACAAACTATTCATCAAAACCCATCCTCGGAAGTTTGACAAACAAAAGAAAACAGTTTTGTAGTTCAGGCAAGTTTTTGGAAGGTTATCGTTGGCTTTTATATAATACAATGGAAAACACCAATACAATTAAGCCTTTTCCACATACAGAAGCTTTCTGACGCTTCTGCAGCTGACTGCATTGAAAATAGTATAACAATAGCACAAACTGTTCGTCATGAGTAATTTCGCCTTTTGGTACAATGTTTAAACTATATTCAATCAGGAAACTTTTATTTATAGAGGTTTATCAAACGTTTCAACTCAAACTCATCTTCTCCAGATTTCTTCTAAGTGGAAAAGGGTTTATCCCAATGATAGTTGATGAATCTTTGTCAAAATCAAATTTGTTTCAAAATGCCTTTCACCTTTTCAATATTTTATATTGCGCATTTACAAGTAGTATTTTTTTTTTTTATATTGCTCATTTACAAGTAGCATTTTGTTTCCATTGTTACCTATAAGGAAGTATATCCGTAGACATTTTTGGGAAACATGTACATAATATTATCATGTGTCATGTGTGTTTAATTGTTTCGTTGGGAGACCCTCTACAACAGTCAAGGGATTGGTTGATAAGCATGGCTCCAAGACTGCATCAAACATGTTCAAAAGGGGGCGTTTCTTGGTTTACTTGTATATATAGAATATAAAACATAGAAAACTATTTAATTTATATTACATCAGATAAGCGATTTAGGACTATCATTGTCAAATTGAAAGTGTAAATAATAAACACTTTAAAATCTTCTTGTGTCCAAAAAATAAGATCCGATTTAAAAATGGATTTGCACAAATATTTCTTGGTGACCTTTTAACACATTGATAAACTATGTCTTTTTTTCACTCTATGACCATCCATTCGGTTACATCTTGCTTATTTTGATCATTTAAATTGCCATGCTGGCTTCTTCTCTAGTATGTGTATCAATCACAGCCCGCACTCAAACCTAAAAACCAAAGGGCAGATTCAAATGAAACTGGATTAACTATGTGACTTACCTCATTGTTGAGTGAAATCATACGTAATGAATAAACATATATTGTGTACATACATATACAACTGCCTGCCTGACCTTAAGTTACAAATTCAAATAACCGTCTCATTAGTACTTTGGGTCTCAACTGCATTTTCACAAAACATCAAACACCTATTTTGCATTGTGCGACCCATGTAATTGTTGCGGTTAACGTACAAGTTGACATACAAAAATAAAACATTTTCGGCAATGTGATAAGTAATAAACATAAACGAATCTTATTAATGTATTATCTCTAAAGATACCTTGAATATTCAATTCAAACATGCAGCAATCATATCGTTGTCTTTTCAGAACAAACCCGTACATGTATATTGCAAGATAAACAATTTCTTATGTTTTCGGACAACAGCTTCTTTAACCGTCTCGTGGTCTGCGTAGAACTGACTATTCTTATCACAAATAGCCTCCAATCACGTGATACAAACTGGTCAAACCAGTTTTGTATACAAACCTGTTGAGACAATTGTTGTCCATTATACGATGTACCGCGGAGAACGGACAGTCTCAACTGCATTTTCACAAAACAACAAACACCTATTTTGCATTGTGCGACCCATATAGAAATACAAAGTTTGAGAGTTGCGATTCCAATTTGGAAATGTACAATCAACACAATTTATACAAACAAACATATGTAATCCAATTATAACTTTAATTGTTTAGTAATCATCAGTCTACTTTCAATAGAGTCCACTATGTAACCTTCGTTGGTTATATCGGTCTTCAACTGACCGTGTCTTTTAAGACATCTATCGCATATGCCGATGGAATTAGCAGCTGAAGTGGCTCCACTAGCCCTCAAGCTATGTGTACCAAAGCTCAAAGTTGGAGCAACCAACTTTAATTTTGACCGAATGCATTCTCTAACTCGTGTGTAACTTTATCTTTTGCTAGGTTTAGTAATGTTTGATACAGCCTTTGCTCTATAGCATGGTCTAAATAAGAAGTCGGTATACGTAATCGACAACCCAGCTGTTTCCATTTACTTCCGTAGCATATCATACGGACAAGCAACTGAATTTCCTTCACGGCAAACATCTTATTAAATGATCATCATAAAATGTAATGTCTAAACAACAAAGAGCTAAGGTCGTTGAAATGCATAAAGCCTGCATAACCTATTAGAATAATGGCTAGATCGCTTAAGGTTATTACATCATTTGAATCAGAAAAATATCCGCATAGTGTCTGTAACATGTCCGAATCAATTACGTCCTTCTTATGAACTGGACCAAATCGTAAACGTCTAGCGGAATCCAATAAGTGTTTAACCGCCATCTGGTTCCTAAGTGTTGACTTTGAGTCAATACCTGTCAACAAGAAAAAGAATGTAAGCTCATTGCTTAATATGCGATAAAAAATTACTAATTAATATCAATGATTTTCAGTCGACTTCATTTAAATCATATCTTGAGGGCTAACATATAAAACAGCATTGTAACTGACGAGAAAACGCCGTTATTTCCCTTTCCAATATAAATAAGCCCGATTTTTTTACCTATCTAATCCACTGTTTGAAATACCCTCCGTTACTTAATAAACACGGCCTAAAAGGCGCTGACTGCCACATAGGCGCAATAAGCGTACATCTTGCTTGCTCATTCTCTATTTTTCTCAAACATTCTAATACCAGGTACAAACCAGTTATTTTCATTTCGCCATTCCTGCTTAAAAACATCTATACCTTCAGTACCTGGAACCCACCATCTCGAGAGTTGAAACAAGGGCAACGATTATTGAAATGCAACGAAAACCTATCATCAGTATGTCTGCCCCATGTACAGTACAGCTCAAGGGTTTTTTCCCAAAACCCTCACCCCCGCGGGCTGATAAGGCAGCCCCACGGCGTTCCCGCTCACCTGTACGCAGGGTTTCCCCTAAAATAATTGATCATTTAACTATTAAGCCCGCAGTAAGCCAGACCCGACATGTAACATTAGACCATCTGCAATGCGATCAAAACAAGTGAACGTCAATTATTACTTTCAATTAATAGGTGTTAAAAACATGTCGACAATCTGAGTTGTTTGTATTATTATGTTATGGTTAATCACATAAATGCTGTCGGCTTTATGAAGCATTCATGACATATCTTCTGATGATGTTTTGTCTTACCGAGTCTTAATCTTCACCCCGCCACCGAACCAACTATTCCTCTATCTTATATTTCCCGGACCGAATAACTCCGAGAAAAACTGTCGTGTCCAAAATTCCCTATGCGGATGGAATCATCTCTTAGCTTCCGAAGTCACATTCTGTTTTGTATTAGCCTTTTTAATAGGTTGTAAACAGTTAAGCAGCTAGAACCATGATATGACCATATTACAGGACAATGATCTATGAATTGAACATGAATATAGGTTATTGACCCTGTACTGTGAAATCATCGTTGGACCGAGTTTTTTGGTTGATGTTGCCGAGCTTGCGAGGCTACGTTCGCCAAAGAACGAGGTCCAACGATGATTTCACAGTACAGGGTCAATAACCTTTTTATTGCATACTTTCATATTGTAAACTATTTGCTTTACGTTGTGGAGGTTTTTTCTATTAACTAGAATTGATAAATTTGCTTCCGAATTAGAAACAAACTGTTTGTTTACATAAGTAGTAATTTTTGTGCAAATGCCGTTTGAATTATAACGGTGACGTAATTTTTTAAAATGACGTCATGCACGTGCTTAACCAACATTTTAGACGCGCGTTTTAGACTGTTTTCATGTCAAAAACGTACTGTTAGCAGGAGACAGTAAGAAATTGTCCATTATCAATATATGAGAATTTAACATTACAAAGTCCCGTGAGGTTTAACAATGATATTTAGGTCAGCTATGTTTGTTTACATAACAAAAGTAGTCCCTAGCATGTAAATTATGCAGAATTTTCGCACGTCCTTATCTACGGTCATGATCACTCCTTGACAGCGGTCATGATCGAAAAATCATGACCACTTTCTTCAATGCAAAGTGAACGGGACAATATGAAAGTATGCAATAAATGTAAATATAGTTCAGAACGGCAGATATTTTAAAAATCATTTATTTTAACTCCTTTACACGATGTTTAATGATGCACAGTTAATAAAAATGCGCTTGTTTTTCAGGAATTATCTTTATACATATTATATTGTCACGCTGATTAACCAACCTGCTTTTGAGATATAGAGTAGGAGTAATTAACGGTAAACCACTCTTTAATACGGATTAAGATAACATGGCTGTTTATTACAACACATGTCAACCCTTTACCTAGACTTTCTGTAGATGACTTTCAACTGTATGTCAGTTAGATCATGGTATTGTATTGTTAAGTTACCAATACTAACGATTTTATTTACACTGACACGATAAAATATACTTTACTAAACGAAGTCTACTATGCACAAGTACAAACTATAACCTATAAATGAGCCGTGTTAGGGGATATTGATGCCACTTCGAAAAGTAAAGTGAATGTACACCAGCGACCTGTTGCAACCTGTTATACAGTCATACATGGCAAACACACAACATCAACAGAAACGTTGACCCTCATCTATGCACAAGTACAACATATAACCTATAAATGAGCCGTGTATGGGAATATTGATGCCACTTCGAAAAGTAAAGTGAATGTACACCAGCAACCTGTTGCAACCTGTTATACAGTCATAAATGGCAAAAACACAACATCAACAGAAACGTTGACTCTTTATTTACTGCAAAAATAACTTTGATGCCAAATCAACAATACCCAAAGTCACCAGACACTACTAAAAGATAGTTTGTCTGTGTTAACAAAATGTATTTTAGTTTGTGTATTCAGACAACTATTTTCCCATGAACAGAAATCATCTGCATGCCCCGACGTTGAAAGGTTTTGGCAAAACATAAGCATATTTTCGAATATTGTGACACAGGAAGAACTATCTCAATGTTAATCCTTTCCGACACAAAGACGCATCTACAACATAGGGTTTTTGAAGACACTGTGATAAATTTCTCATTTTACTACAATAGTTTGTATTCATTTTCTAAATATCATTAATGAGATTTCGTCGTTTCTAGTCGTCTGCTTCATATTTATTTTATGTTGATGAGGATATTATGAGCTTGTGCATGGCACAAGTTAAAAGTTGGCTTTTGTGAACAGTTTAGATCCAGAACAGGGATGAACAGTGCTCATATACAACTTACAAGATTGTAAGACTTTTGTAGATTCTGATTACACTGACCAGGTGGACAGGACAATCTGAACCTACACTTAAAATAGCTTGTTCCTTTTCTCATACACTCGCTCTGAACTAGTGTACATCGGTTGTTTTGTGCATGTTTCATTTGTTCTTGCCTGTGCAGGATTTAATTAATCGAATTACAGTAAGACAAACTTAACGCCGTTTTCAACAATATTCAGTCATATCACGGCGGCCAGTTCACATACTCATGTGTTTCCTAGCTGTCTCCGGGACAGGTCCTATGTTCGAGGCTTATAATACAGGCATATATTGGTAAACGTAAATATAAATAAACCTGAAACAGGACCTATACTTTGCTCCGATACAATTATTTTAAACATGCAGACTATTGGTGTATATTTGAAATCCCTATTCCGAATTAAATGATTTCATTAAAGTTTCCGTTTAATTTAAAAATGAGCATTTTTTGATATGCTTTTAACGGTAATCGGCCAAAAAGAAACAGGATAATAAGCAACTATCGTGACATATGCTCAAATAGTCCGACAATTCATTAATTTCTCCAGGAATCCATTCCAGACTTATTCGAATGTTGTTTTTCTCGCAAATATTTAAAGCAATCTTCAGAATATTTTTCTACTACCATTCAACACAATGTATTTCACATTTTTGTTATCTTAAAGCACTTTGACATTTGTTTCTAACGAACTCAGCTTTACTTCTCATAAAGCGATGAACCACTTCCACCTCACGCCAGGTGGAACTTTTACCTGGTTCCTCTGGAAGTCAACTTCTGGTGACTTTATCTGAGAAATCCCTTCTCTCATTTAATAATACCCAATTTCAGGGATTCGTTTCCTAATTCCAGGGTTTCGTTACCCAATTTCAGTGGTATTAACGACGAACCTTCTAGAATAGCGCTATCTACATCCGGAGATAGTATAGTACCTTAACTATTTAACTCGCTTTCCTAAATCAAACGTCAGTTTCCAACCTGACGTAATTCCCAATTTCAGGGATTTGTTTCTTAATTCCAGGGTTTCGTTACCCAATTTCGGTGGTATTAACGACGAACCTTCCGAAATAGCACTCTCTACATCCGGAGATAGCATTATAGTACATAAACAATTTAACTCGCTTTCCTGATACAACGTCATGACTTATCTCATCTCTAGAAAACCACCGTACCCAACGGCGCTTACAGCGCAATATACTCGTACATTGCATGTCTCGTTTTCGTTACTACCTGGAACGTTTAATTTCTGACATTTTCTTTCCAAAACGTTATTTCGTGTATAGCTGCGTTAGTAACAAGAACTGGCGCATTCCAACTCACATGAGTTGTAATACAGTTATACATGTCTCTAGTTTTCATTCGACCAACATTTCCGAAAACGTATTGAAATGAAATCAGTCGTCCTACTAAGGAAGCAAGTACTTTAACTTTAACCGTTTTTAATCTTCCAATACTTAATTAACACAATAATGACTCAATTGCCTTATCAATCATAGCGATCCTTTCCTCAGTTATAAAACCTGTACTCTGACTGAAATCAAACACGTAACCTAGCCATGTAACAACTTTAATAGGTAATCACTGGCATTTTTCTTCCGCTATTAAGAAACCGAATTCATAAAAAGTGTTCCTTACGTAATAGCTTGACCTCAACGCTTCACCTTAATTGAAATACCCGCCAGTACCATTGTCCAAAAACATTACTATTATGTCCTAGGGACCTCAAATACGTACCTACAACGCAAACAGTTTTCGTAAATATATTCCCTGCACTTGCAATACCAAAAGGTAGCTAATTGAATACGAAATAAGTGTTTGTGCCATGATATTTCCAACAAAATATGAACCTCTGAAATATCGATGTGATGATAAGCTCATTTTACATCATACTTTAATGCAAATACTGCCGCTTTACAATTTGCCTGTGCCACACGGATGTCTTCAAATTTAATTTTAAACAAATGTCTGCAATCTAAAACCAATCTTGCTACTGTTAAAGGATTCACAACCTCGGGTAATTTATCTACTTTAGTAATAACTTCCTTTCTTAACAAACTTTCAATTTAATCCGTTACAAATTACTCGTTCATTCTTATGTCTTTGACACAAAAGTATTTATCTAAAAAGAAAGGTCGATTTTACTGTATTTTTATAGACTTTGAGAAAGCATTTGATAATGTGAAGCACGAAAGGTTATGGGACGCGTTAAGCAGAAAAGGTGTCAGTGGAAAGTTTCTCCATACACTGCAATCAATGTACGGTCAATTGAAGTCTTGTGTTAAAGTAGACGATGCATTGACACAATATTTCAATTGCACGGTCGGCACACGACAGGGGTGCACCGGAAGTCCCAAAATATTTTCTCGTTTTATAATGACTTAATCGAGTATTTTAACCAAAATGTTACTAGAGGTATATTTGTTTCAAATGCCATAAAATAGTTAAATCTTCTTTTGTTTGCTGACGATGTCTCCAGTTTCTCTGATACTGTTGTTCAGCTCCAGAGGCAGATCGATAGTATAGCAGAGTTTTCCCAATTCGTTGGTATGAAAATAGATATCAGGCGAAATGAAAAATGGTTTTATAACGGTAAAAAAAATGACATTGTATCGGTTTATAAATATCTCGGACTGTACTTTTCGCCCAAGTTATCGTGGAGCAAAACACACACAATGATATCTCTTCAAGCTCTTAAAGCAGTTAATCATATAATAAGAATACGAAGACATTTTGGTTTTCAAGAACTTAAGGATATGTTTAAAGTATTTGACTCTATTGTGAAACCCATACTATGTTACGGGGCACAGCTGTGGGGGTATGCTTATATACAAAAGATTGAGAGAATACAAATACAATTCTGCAAAAATATATGCAATCTGTCTGAAAATACTTGCGATACAATGGCACTAGGAGAATGCGGCAGACTCCCTTTGTGTATAACATATATGCCTATATGTGTCAAATACTGGTTGAAATTAATTCGTATGGAAAATACAAGATATCCAAAACAATGTTACGAAATGTTTAAACAATTGGATACAGTTGGTAGACACACCTGGGCGACATGTATAAAGCATCTGCTTTATCTTAATGGTTATGACTACGTCTGGATTGCCCACGATGTTGGCAACGATGATATATTTATCAAACAGTTTACACAGAGACTAGAAGATAATTCTAATCAACTTTGGATCTCAAATATAAACAATACCTCTAAAGCATTAACCTATAAGCATTTTAAATCGGCCCTTACCCTCGAATTATACCTAAATGTAGATATACCATATGTTCACAGAAAAAAGTTGTCTAATTTTAGGTGCTCTAACCACGATCTGATGATTGAACGAGGTAGGCACCTTGGAATAGATAGAGCTTTGAGATTATGTCCTGTGTGTAAAGAATCAAATTTATCTGTAGTTGAAGATGAATACCACCTATTTTTCGATTGTCCTAAATATGAACCACTAAGACTGATTTACTTCAAACCGTATTGGAATCGTTGTAGAAATGAACATGTATTCAATAGTATCTTTACATTAAATAACATAGCCACAATACGGTCTGTTGCAAAGTATCTCGTTGAGGCATTTCATGTTAGAAAGCAATTTATGGAAAGATAAGGATACATTCAATGACATGTAAAGTTGTTTGCCCGACATACATTACCACTTATCAATTTGGTTCTACCACTCACATATTCAACTACTCATCCACCAACCCATTCATTTTACCACCCGCCAAAACAATCTAACAATCACCCTCACTCCACACACTTATTCACTCAAAACACTCAAACACCCATACGTTCATTCACTCAAACACTCAATAAGCCACACACATACATTCACTCACTCATGCTCTCGATCACCAACACATTCATTAACTACAAGAGTCAATCAACCACACACTCGTTCATTCGCCGTTTTATATTGCCTGAATCATATCATTAAACAATGTATAGATTACTTGTTTGTTTATAGTCATATAACTATTTCAATATTTTAAGAATATATCTCAAAAATTGTTTCTGTAATATATCTCAATAATTGTTTCTGTAATATATCTCAATAATTGTTCTATAATATATCTCAATAATTGTTTCTGTAAAATATCTCATTCCAATTGTGTCATTCATATTGTATTATTTGTAAATATTAATGTATATGGGCCAGAGGCCTAAATACTTGAATAAAGAAATTGAATTGAATTGAATTGAATTGTTATTTCTGGCTGATTTGTTATTCTTTAATTAACTTTTAAATGTTAATTTATAACCTTTTACTACAACGTCAACAGTATACGTACTATCCGTTACTGAACGCCATTTAGCGTGAGCTTTCAGTCTCCCAACAGGATAAATGCCATTGCTTTTCAATGCCTGATTTTCTGAATTAGAAAGACTCATACCCCACACAAGTATAATAAACATACATGGAACAATCATTAAAATACGCTTCGTTCTCATCGTTTTTAATGCTCATCTTATCATATGATGAATTCCCTGGACAATCCTTTCTCCAATGTCCTGCTTTCCTACACTGAAAGCACAATCCGGACCTTTGAACTGGAGCAGGGCCCTGTCCTTTTGCTTTTCTTCGCTCTTTCTGCTCTAATTTTCTGATTAGTTCGTGCCTCTGCTTTATACATCTTCTTCTCGTCTTCCGAGTCTTCAGCCAGCGGGTTCGACTCGTATTCTTTCACGACTTTCCAACCATATTCGCTGCTGTCAGCCATCTTAATCAGTTGCTGTCGATATAACAACATATCTAGCGCTGCGAAGATGAAATAAAATGAATAAATATCCATTATGCGTAAATGATAGGTCATATCCGTGTCATTCATTATAAAAACAAACAATAGCTACCCTTGTTACATTAATTACCAATACATCCGAGCTAGTCATTGAAAACATTTAATTGTCTATCAATCCATCCACATGACCACACTCCAAATCAAATAATGCATATGAACATATATGTGTATATACAAGGCATAACTCTCCTATAACGGTGATGTGTATACAGCATGTATATAACCACGCCTTCAATTACGTTTAAACAATGATGAATTAAAGCATAGTAAACCTGCAAACTTGCAAAAAGTAATTTTCGATTGTGCCTCTAGAACGTTCAGCTGTTCTAAACTAGCATTTGCTTCTTTTAATTTCAAGAGCTCTTTACTATTAGCTTTAAATTGTTCCTCATTACTTTTCTTTTTAAAATTTGGTTGGTCTTGTTGAACCAGGCTAGAAATTCTTATTAACTGCGAAGAATTATTTTGTTCACTTATCTTGTCAAACAGCGTTCCAATTTCTTGCAACAATGTCTGTCTGCTTGTCTCAACGCTTTTCTTTACTGTATCCCGGATCATTCTTGCTACATGTACTTCTTCATCCATATTTGAACACCGAAATTAATTTCTAAGTAAGACCGAAGTGAATTGAAGTTAACCGTCTCGTGGTCTGCGTAGAACACAGATCACAAATAGCCTCTAATCACGTGACACAAACTGGTCAAACCAGTTTTGTATACAAACCTGTTGAGACAATTGTTCTCCTCTATACGATGTACCGCGGAGAACGGACATTACTACTATCTATCATATTTGCATGTTTCGTGAATCATTCGCTTACAAGAGGAGAAACCGCTGAAACCATTATACACGATTTTTATTGAGAATCTAAGCCACGTGCTAGTCATGTATGAATAGTTGAAATATTTTACAAATCAGGCAATTACCTTTTTCAATCAACCATGACGTCATTTTTGTCATTCAAATGACACTGTGCCATTTGCATTAAAACATGATTTCTGCGCGTATCAAAATATGTAGTGAATAGAGAAATGTCATTGATCTACATGTCACGCATAAGTTGTAATATTGTAGAAAGGTCAAGATCATGTCAATATGATCAAGTAATACTGTTGTAGAAAGGTTCGGACTAAGTTAAATAAAACGTGTGTACACATGTCAGATTAATTTCAACATCGTTGACTTAAACCATGACAGAAAGGTCAAGATCAAGCCAATATTGTTGAAAATACTTTTTATACAAAGCTCAATATCAGGTCAAAATAGTTGAGTAATACTATTACAGAAATGTGAGGATCAGGACAATATTGTAAAGTAAAACTTGTCTACATGGTCAATAGCATGGTAGTAATATTATCATATAAATTTGTGGAAACGTAAGAGTTAAACCAGCATCATTGAGTAATACTATTACAAAAATGTCAGAATCAGGTCAATATTGTTAAGTAATACATTTGATACACCATTTGTGTGAGTAAACCTGAAAATAGATTTTCCGCATGATTTCAGTTGGTTCACGGCATTATCTGTATAAATAACTAGTACATGTACAACAAATCTGCAACAGACGAATTACAAAAAAAGTGGGAAAAATTATGGAAAACATCTGTTAATTGTCAAATGGAGTTGAAATGATTGTGGAAATATCTCCGTTTGCTACACTGTTTACAAAATTCCACTTTTACAGAGGTGTCAGAATTGAGAAAGCTCCTGTTTGTTGGAAAGAATAAAGCAATGTGTTTATTATATGCATTGCATAGGATAATTGAGAAAAGAATTGTCTAAACGTTTTCCACATACAATAAATCTGCAGCAGACGACTTTCAAATCATCTGAATAAAAATATGGAAAATCACTCTAATTAAAATCGCATTAATTGAATAGAGTTGAAAACTGTGTAGCAAAATGAGAGATTGCTCAGTTTGAGCAATTTCTCCTTTTGCCACAATGTTTTCAAAAGTCGTTTGCTGCAGATGTATCAAAATGTGTCTATAGGTGGGAACGGGATAGTGATACATTTAACTGGTTTTTTTTTACTTTATACAGTCTCTATACAGTCTTTCACATACAGCTTGAAAATATCTAGGAACAAATGTGAAACATCTCCATATATGGTTTCAAAGGTTATCAGTTGCAGATGTGGCAAAATGAACCAATTACCACTTATAGACGCATCTACAGAAGAGAGGATTATAAAAAACATTGTGGCAAAATAATAAGTTGCTCATTTCTTTTGCCACAATGTCTTAATATTTATTCAATAAATAAACTTTCATTTTAAAGTAAATTCTACAAGTTGTGCATAGATTGTTTCAAAGTTGTCTGCTGCACATTTGTTGTATATGGAAAGGGTTTAACCCTTTCCCACAAACAAGAAATCTGCAGCAGACGACTGAACATATTTTTTCAAAGAATGGAAAATATCTTTAATTGAATATATAACCAATGACTAAAAGTTAAAAACATTGTGGCAAAAGGAAAAATTGCTCATCAAGGGCAATTTCTTCTTTTGCCTTAACGTTTTCAAACCTCGTCTGCTTCAGATGCGTCAGAAAGTGTCTGCGCGTGGGAAAGGGTTAACACATGACAGAACAAAACAATTGTTTGTTCATGCAAGATAGCGATCTTACACCAAAGCAAACAACTATCTTCAATATTAACATATCTTCAAAAGCGACTTCCGTTTTTTAAAGAAAATCTTCAACTCATCGGCTGCCGATTTTTCGAGATGTGTAGAATTTCCCTTGCATGACAAAAAGGATTGAAAACACCATTTGACAAACTTAACTTAAATGAGATATCTTTGTCAACAAATTGAACCACAGAATAAATGGAAACATGTAACGTTTGAAGTATCAAGAATATAACTTTGAGTCAAGAGGATAAACACCATCTGAAAAGGAAAAATTGCTAAAATTCTGCAAGTTATTTTTCCACAATGTCTGTAGTATTTTCCTGTATTTCTGGTGAATGGGGACATAAAAAACATTCACCTTTCCATATGCTGTTCAGCTAAAATTGGTTTATAATACATAAAGTTGATACTATATATCCATAGGCATGTTTACGACAGAAGGAATGCATTCAGTTGAAGCAGCCTGTACAAACGTGACTAAAATCAGTTTGATGATGCTTCAGCAGATGACTTTTGCAAGAAAATAGCTACAAGTGTTCAGATACCCATTTACATTCAATGATTACGTTTCATGAACTGTTGACACACTTTGATATTGTTAGTTGTGTATTTCAAGACATCTGAGGGAAAATTATAACATTAGAACTTGTGAAAGTGGCGTTACTTTGAAACAAAACAGGGACATTTAGTTTACTCCCCACCTTATATCTGAATGACATTCATTATGTTTAGAGTCAATGACATTTAAAAAATATGTAAAGACAAGAGCGATAGAAAAACACTTAATGCAATTAATAGACCCTGAATTAGTATTGAAAGGTGTATTTACATTGTGGCAAAAGTAGAAATTGCTCAAGTAGAGCACTTTTACCTCAATGTTTTCAAGTCATTGCCTGCTACATCAAAACATGTCCGCGGACGGGAAAGTGTTTTTTATTTTTCATGTATATGAAGTACCAGCTTGCTTTAATATGTATTTGTATGTACATTTATTCCTTCAGATTCACGAAAATCATAATTATGTAAGATGTTTTAAAAATGGCAAAGGAAAGATGAGTTACAAGCAATCGAAATATTTGTTGTTAGTACACGGAATAACGAACAGCAAGAGGAGTCACTCTTATATAAGTTACACTCATGTGGTATCACACAGATGTGTTTGCAGCAGTATTGCTAAAGATTATGCGATATCGCCTCAAGATTGAATTTAACATGTAGTACATATAGTACTGTCAGGCAGAATCGACATGCTTAGAATATTTAGGCGGAATAGCCATGCTTAGAATATTAAGGCGGAATTGCCATGCTTAGAATATTTAGGCGGTTGCCATGCTTAGAATATAAGGTGGAATTGCCACGCTTAGAATATAAGGCGGAATTGCCATGCTTAGAATATAAGGCGGAATTGCCATGCTTAGAATATTTCGGTGGTATTGTTTAGAATATTGAGGAGGAAGGGCCATGCTTAGAATAACTAGACCTGAAATGCCTTGCTATTTATAAGTTGACAAATCAAACTTGCTAAAATACATATATAACAGTATTTGTATAGCAGCGTTTTACATTTTTCCTGTATATTAAATAGCAGCTTGCTTTTATATGTATTTGTATGTACAATTATTTCTTCAGATTCACGAAAATCAAAATTTACGTAAGATGTTAAAAGGGCATAGGAAATGAGTTACACCCGATATTGACGTAACGCTTTGTTGTAAAAACAGCTTAAAATATGGACAAATGATAAGTTCTCATTCAGATAAAAACAGCATATTCTGCGATTTTTGGTTTTGGGTGTTTCCTTAATCAACTTTTTTTTTTTTTTATTTACTGCGATATTTTGATGTATCTCCTTTCTACTTGTTAAGTTATGTACCATACTTTGAAATAAGATGAAATAAGAATGCAACCGCTTTCCGTTTTGGGAAAATCAAGGAAAACCTCGAGTGAAGCGGTATTACTTTCGGTGAGTGTATACTTTGCTTTCAATATTAGTATAGTTACATAACCCCGCAAAGTGTATACTTTCAACAGTGTTATAGTTACACCACTCATAATGGTGTTTACTCTACTCTCAACAGTGTTATAGTTACCTCACTCAGAATGGCTTACATGTATACTCTACTTTCAACAGTGTAATCGATACACCACTCAGAATAGCAGTTTGTCTTCTTTCAACAGTATTATAGTTACACCACTCGGAATGGTGTTTACTCTACTTTCAACAGTTTGTTGGTAACGCCACTAAGAATGGTGTTTATTCAACTTTCAACAGTGTTATAGTTACCTCATTCAAAATAGCATATACTCTTTCTTCAACGATACTATAGTCACACCATGTATAATAACATTTTGTCTACTTTCAACAGTAGTATAGTTACCTAACGCAGAATAGTATATACTCTACTTTCAACATTATTATAAATACTCCACTCATAATGGTGTGTACTCTTCTTCCAACAGTATTATAGTTAAATCACTCATACTGGTGTTTATTCTTCTTTCAACAGTATTATAGTTATACCACTCATAATGGTGTTTACTCTTCTTTTAACAGTATTATAGTTAAAACACTCATAATAATATATACTCTACTTTGAACTGTTTTAAAGTAATACCACTCAGAATGGTGTTTACTCTACTTGCATTAGTAGTATAGTTACACCACTTATAATGGTGTTTACTAGATACTTTCAATAGTATTATAGCTATACCACTCATAATGGTGTTTACTTTATGTTCCACAGTATTATGGTTACACCACTCATACTGGCATTTTGCTTGCTTTTAACAGTATTACAGTTACCTCACTCTGAATGGTATATACTCTACTTTCAACAGTATTATAGTTAAACCACTCATAATGGTGTTTACTAGATGCTTTCAACAGTATCATAGTTAAACCACTCATAAGGGTATATACTCTGCTTTCAACAATATTATAGTTATACCACTCAGAATGGTATATACTCAACTTTCAACAGTATTATAGTTACACCACTCATAATGGTGCATAATCTACTTTCAACAGTATTATAGTTATACCACTCAGAATGGTATAATACTCTACTTTCAACAGTATTATAGTTATACCACTCAGAATGGTGTTTTGTCTGCTTTCAACAGTATTAAAGTTACAACATTCAGAATGGTGTTAGCAATTTTTTCAACAATTATATGGTTAAATCACTCAGAGTGGTGTTTTCTCTGATTTCAAAATTATTATAGCTACATCACTCAGAATGGTATATACTCTACTTTCAACAGTATTATAGTTACACCATTCAGAATGGTGTTTACTCTACTTTCAACAGTAATATAGTTACACCATTCAGAATGGTGTTTCCTCTACTTTCAACAGTATTATAGCTACACCACTCATAATGGTGTATACTCTACTTTCAACAGTATTATAATTACACAATTCAGAATGGTGTTTACTCTACTTTCAACAGTATTAATGTTACATCATTCAGAATGGTGTTTACTCTGTTATCAACTTTATTTAAGTAACACTATTAAGAATGGTGCTTACTTTACAATCAACAGTATTATATTAAAGTTAATGTTATGTTATGTTATGTTATAGCTTCACCACTCAGAATGATGTATGGTCTGCTTTTAACAGTATTAAACTTACACCATTCATAATGGGATGTACTCTGTTTTCAACACAGTGTTCCCACTCACGTAAAATGTTACTTAAATAACGTATACAAGTTCACCTTCACACATGTATTTTAGGCTGTATGCGAGATCACGCCTCAGAAAGTTCCGCTGCCGAAAAGAATAGATCTAATGTATATTCATTCATGTGTCGAATATGATATTTAGCCAAATCATATTTTTTACGAAATAATTATATATCTTATTCATTCAAAAAGTAAAGGGGGTTGGTGATATTTCGTTTAATTTTGTTCTACTTATTTCGTCTAGTCATAATAACCGCGTGTTGGAGATCAAATTACGCTAGATACATCCACTGTGATGCTGATCTACACGCAAATAGTACCTAAAAACCCTTTGTTTGCATAGAAATGAGTGTATACCATTACCAGAATGTATTGAATATATGACATTGTGTTTAAATTCATTGTAAATGTGTATAGAATGCACTGAAAATAATTGATATGATCACTTTTAGTATTTTGATCTTGTTTGAAAGTGAAAGTAGAGAATGCTAAACACCGATTTTGTCCGGGCCCAATTTGGTCCAATATGACGGTAATTATTTTCGCCAGGTGAGTTTTTTATTAGATTGCATGACACCCCCATTTTCTTCGGATTGTTTTAAAGCTTAGAGGCAACTCTTTTCAATGATATATGGTGTTCTGCATGAGAAATGCTTAGACAGTGTGACAATTGAGTGTATTGTAACATAAAGAGCTTTTGGCTGGAAAATATTAAAAGTCAATTTTGTGTCAGCTGAAATATTGAGGCATTCTAGGGTACATTACAGGTTGGGATACATGAAAAATGATGTCTTTCAAGCTTTTTAAACTTTTTTAATTGTTAAATGGCCTAAAACAGGCATAAACATGAAGTTTTGTAATTTTGTTATACATGTGACACAGTAAAACCTAGCAATGTTATGTGTTTCTGTTATTTTGTCTTGGAGACCTGTATGATGCGCGAGCGGAGAAAACTTGCCGAACTTAAGTCGCAAAACCTAGGTTTGAGTGGCGTAGGAAATTCGAAATTTATTTGAAAATAATTGCCTCATTGTTCTTATATTTGCTATTTTGCTTGCATGTTATATCATACTCTGGAAATTTACACAAAAACCATACCTCTGAGGCAAAAACAGTATTTAAAGGAGCTTCATATTCCAAAAAAAAAGACAGGTAATTTTTTTGTCGTCTGCAAAAGAAATTGGATACAGTCAAACTGGATGACAACGATGATACTGGTTGCCTAACAAGTCTGATTATAGTGCATCAATATTAAGATTGATCATTGCCATGTACATTTAACACAGTAAAACCTAAAAGTGTGATGAGTTTGCAAAGACTGTATTGCGCGAAAGCATAACACTTGGCCGATTCAGCCGAAAACCCTAAGTTTGGGTGGTATAGAAAAAATTAACTTTCTTTGATACTCATTGCTTAAATGACCTAATATTTGCTTTTGTGTATTCACTTTATATCATACTTTATAAATAAATAGAAAAGACATATTCCTTAGGACATTTTGTTTTGTCTTAAAGAGCTTTTAGATGGAAATTATTAAAATTCAATGTTGTGTCAGCTGCAGATATTGAAGCATGCTAGGGTACTTTACGGGGTCGGATACAGTCATATTGCTTGAAAAATGATGAAACCGGGTGTCTGGAGTGTAATTTAGGCTCATGGTGGTATTCAACTATTAGGTAATAGCCACTTTGACATTGTTCCATAAAAAATGATGCTTTTCAAGCTTATTAAACTTTTCTTTAATTGGTAAAATGGCCTAAAACAGGCACGATCAAGAATTTGGGTTATTTCATTAAACATGTGACACAGTAAAACCTAGATATGCTATGTGTTTCTGTTATTTTGTCTCGCAGACCTGCCGTGTGTTCCATAGTAAACACAACATAAACAGTTTAAGCTATGCCTATCAAACGGAACGAAACCTACCTGTTTTATATATGGAAAACAGATAGAACATGTTTGGTTAACCGACTAAGGAACGGTATATCGACAAAACCTATATAGGTTTCGCAAAACAGGTTTTGAGTTTTGTGACTATGAAACATAGGGCTGTATGAAGTGCGAGCGGAGAAAACTTGCCGAACTCAAGTAGCAAAACCTATGTTTGAGCGCATAGGAAATTTGAAAATTATTTGAAAATAATTGCCTTATTGTCCTATACTTGCTATTTTTCTTTCATTTCATAGAATACTCTGTGAATGTACACAAAGACCAGACCTCTGAGGCAAAGAAAGTGTCTAAAAGAGCTTCAGATTCCAAAAAATTACAGGTAAATATTTTGTTGTCTGCAAACTAAATTGAATACAGTCAAACTGGTTGAAAATGATGATACTGGTTGCCTAAAAGGTCTGATTATAGAGCATACATATATATATAGTTTGATCATTGCAATGAGCATTTTGACACAGTAAAACCTTAATATGTGATGTGTTTTCTATTTTTCCTTTGCAAAGACCTATGTATTGCGCAAAAAGCATACAACTTGGCCGAGTTTGGATATTCATTGCTTAAATGACCTAATATTTGCTTTTGTGTATTCATTTTATATCATGCTTTGTAAATAAGTAGAAACAAACATATTCGTTAGGACATTTTGTTTTTCTTAAAGGTCAAACTACGCTAAATACATCCGCTGTCGTGCTGATCTACACTACTATAGTATCTAAAACCTTTTGTTTGCATAAAAATGAGTGTATACCATCACCAAAATGCATTGAATATATGACATCGAGTTTAAAATCATTGTAAAGTGTAGTGGATATACTGAAAATGATTGATTTGATCACTTTTAGTATGTTGACCTTGTTTGAAAGTGAAAGTAGAGAATGCTAAACACCTGTTTTGTCCTAGCCCGGTTTGTTCCAAAATGACGGTAACCATTTTCGCCTAGTGAGTTTTTTCTTGCTCAATGCATGACCCCTATTTTCTTTAGATTGTTTTAAAGTTTAGATGTAATTCTTTGCAATGGATTCAGTGTTTTTCATGAAAAACTGGTTGATTTACATGGAAACAAAGAAGGAGTTGATATGGTGTATTGTAACCATTGGGACAAATAAACAAGTTCCAGCACTCCATATTGAGAAACATTCGAGGGCACCCTAACAGAGCCGGGTTGCATATAGAAGAGTCCATGCTAGATATATATCCATTGAACTCAGTTGTTAATTTTCGACAGTTAACACAAAAGTTTATCCCGAGTTCACCAAACAACTCTATTGTTAAAGCCATATTCTTATTCACGTTATACATGAATACTATAAAGCCACCCCACGTTCGAGTTTTTGTGCCAGATATATACTCCCTATTGAGAACATATAATATTACCAACTTCATACAATTATAGATGTGTAACAAATCTTTCCCCAGTAAAACATCGTGGAAAAACACCATCCGTATGTAATTAAAACACATGAAAACCAATCAATGACGAACCAATTTACGCAAGAAACAGATTACGCGCGTTTCCGCATAATTCATCCTTTCCGAAAAATAGCGCTTGTCTGGAACATAGCATCTACAACCGATGAACTATGCTCTGCACATATTGTATCAAAAGTATGGGCCCGAATCGTAACAACCGTAATCGTGATCACAGCATTTGTCCGTTCTGTAATAATTAAATCACTCATTACGACTATGTAAGTCATTACGTATCATCCTGCCATGCCAGATACTCCTTCCGTATTACATTCTTTGAGTCAGTAATACAAATCAACGGCCCCTCATTATATAACGAGCTCATCATCGACATCAATGATGAGTCTGTCTTGAAAAAGGTTCTTTGAGTGAACCCATACACATGTTGGCTGTACCTGGGACTACTAATACTCTAGAGTAGTGAGTACATTTTTAATAACCTGGCATAGCACTGTTTCACATGAACTAATACTTCTCTGTTGGTATGTATGATGATTGCTACTGTTTAACTAATACCACATTCTTATCAATTTATTTCATTAAACTAATTTCTATAAGTATGTATGCATTTTGAAAACAATTATGTAGCCAAAGTAAAAACAGCACATCATGAGCAAATTCTACTCTTGCAATAAACGTTTCATATCCATTCAATAATCATACTTTCATTTACACACACCTTTCATTTTTTCTTGTCTAAATTTTGTCAAAGTCGCCTTTGCAGGTTTGGTGTAAGTGAGAAAGGGATAATATGTCACTTAAATGATATGTTGTTAAAATAATGTTATCTAGAATTATTTGAATAAAAGGTTATGAAAGTATTTCATATTTTATTTATAGTTATTTCTAGGATAGATCATAATATTCTAAAGATGACCATGGCCATGAAAGTGAATCAACGAATATTTGTATAAAATGGTTAATAGATTTATAAATATATATGCAAATCAAATCTGGAGAACATAGAGATGGCAAAGCTATAATATAAATAATTGAAAACATTGCTGTCAGAAAACGGCTATTGTTTTCCAACAGAAGTCATGTGTGTTGAGGAATACATACATACTAGAAGAAAGTGTATCGTTCAACGTGTTACGAAATAGATGTATTAGTTAGACGAATATGTATTTAGACGACACTCCAAACACCCACAACACTCTAGTGCCGTTTACAATGGTATTTCAGTTATATTATGGTGGCCAGTTACGTAATTTTAGAAACATAATTATTTTTAGGTCCCTGGTATTATTTTCCCTCACTTCACGCTTTAATATTCCACACAACATTCTTCCGAGTCAACTTGCTACCTTCCCACATAGACTATTTATAACTTAAACAATGGGTGGAGGAGGAACTTACGTTAATAAATTCTAGGTAACAAATGAATGATGTTTTTTTTTTTGTATTATTTGATTTTGTTAACCCTCGCCGTGAAATGATGGTCAACATAAATGCATCTTATATACTAGAAGAATGACTACAAATAAAACTGTTAAAAATATGCAAACTGCTGCTACTCAATCATTTGCCAAATGTTAAAACAACCATTATGAGTTGATTAAAAAGGTAACCAAAATAAGGTCTAGAATAACGACAAATTATGAAAATGGTCGCCTTACAACATAGTTAATTGTAATTAGTCAATGTTTGTTTTGTTTTATCTTCAAAACAACACAACCTATTATAAAATATAATCTCCATTTCATTGAAGAGCGTTGTCTTAAATTGAAATATATGCAATCTTAACACTACACGTTTACAGCCTTATAGATTAGAGTAATCGCATAAAGAACATAGAATTAATAACCAATCATAATTATAATACCAAATAAAAGAATTAAAGGACGTGCGAAAGAACGCAAACACGTATACATTTAAATTTCTCTCTTCCTTATATTTATTTATTCATTTATGTATATCAAAGGTGTAATTGTTCATCTAGTTCCCATTTTCATCGACTTTTAATCTTGTTTGGGCTCATTGCAAGATATGATAGCTTATATTATGTTAAATTATAAAATTTATTTATTTATTTATTTTAAAATATTCACAATATCTTTTTCTTTCACGCACAAAAAAACTTTATACGCTGTCTGTTATTAGAATATGTATTTTGACCTGTAATTTCTTTAATTTAAGTTACTCATCATCTAAAGCAATTTTCTTTCTAATATCTCATTTGTTAAAATAGCAAAACAGAAGATTACAACAGAAGATTACGGTTATTGTTTAACAGTAGAATAGTCGATTACTAGCAATATCGATTTGTTCTCATTACGCGAGTACGTAAACCTCGATAAGCGGTAGATAAACCTCGTACAGGTAAAGCGGAAAAACGATCGATAAGAACGACAAGCATATTAAATAGCGCTATAGGTTATCGCACTCGTTTCTCTTCCCCGTATTTGTTTTCTCAGGCTGTACCCAATATTTTTACAGGTTATGGCATTCATATTTCGCGGCTGTTTGCAGGCATGTTGGCCTGATCAACACATACTCTTAAATGTGAGTATCAATTACTATACACAAGAGAGGTATTTGATCAGATACCTATATCATATCTGAGCAAATGTTTACTCTTATAACCAGGAAGTCCAACAAAAACTATAATCTAGCAAATCAGTACTGATGTGTGAATGGTTGAGTGCATTTGAGAAGGAGTGAATGGCTGTTTGGGCGTTTGAGGATGTGAGTGAATAAAGAATGATAACATGTGAGCTTGGGTGAAAGAAATATGTCTTTCCATTGATGTGTTAAATTGTTATATTCATAACTTTTATTTGTATGTAAAGAAATCTCCAAATATACTTAGGAAAATATAGGAAACAAACAAACAAACTTACTTAAAGCCAATAAACTTATAAACATTTAACATAATAAAAGGTTTAAGTGTAATGTCTGTTCCGAGAAGTTAAGATTGGAATATATGGTTATAACAAAAAAGTTCCATACATTAATATAATTGATTGACACACGCTCCATTTAAACAGGAATTGCAAATAATATAATTATAACAAACAAATGTTGCATACATACATTTGAATGAGAACATGCGTGTTCATATAGAATAGCATAAACTCATGTGAATGGATACATTCTATAACATCCGTATTAACATAATCAAAATCAAGATTAAACAAACCATAATCATGGGCATATACATATTTCACATTAACTGTTTCTCACGAACATCTTGGCAAAGCTATGGAAAATCTCCATAATGGAAAGTATAATGATTGAAAAGAGTTTAAAACATTGCGGAACAAGTAGAAATTATTCATTATGTGCAAGTTCTCTTTTCGCCACAATGTTTTCAACAGTTGTCTATAGCAAAGTGTTAAAGGTCGTCCATAAATAGGAAAGGGTTTAATAATGCAAATTTGAGAACTCTTATATAACAATGGCTAATGATATTTTCATTTCTTTAATGTGCTTTAATCCTTCACACATACAACACATCCACAGCAAATGACTTTGAAAACATATAGGCAAACAGTTAATAATCTCTATAATTGGTATTACATTATCAATACAATAGCAAACCTAATGACTAAACAACAAAATGTTCATAATGAGCAAATTTTCCTTTGTCAGAGGCCTCAAAATGCGTATACATGTGTGAAAGGGTTGAGTCTGATAGTTGTACAATAGGCTTAACAAAATTGATTGTATTGTGTTGTATAGTATATAATAGTCGAAACATATTTTGTTTGATGCTATCATTCCAAAGTGAATTGGGCTTAATAAAGTTGATTGTATAGTGTTGTATAGTATATAATATTCGAAACATAATTCGTTGTATTGTGTTGTATAGTATATTAGTATTCGAAATATGTTTCGTTTGAAGCTATCATACTAACGTGGCGCAGATTAATAACGGTTATTCACATGCATGATTACAGATTTTCAATAAGTCTTTCTTTTTTTGTCACGCTCTTTTAGGACCAAATTGTCTTTATTTTAGCAATAGAGAACGTTTCAGGTTTAAAAGAGTTGACGGCTATTTGTGTGTAGCTTTTGTTTGCTGCTTTAATTTATTCTTCAGTGTGTGTTTTCTTATTTTCTAGAAGCTCGCACTTCTTTAAATTCCAATATCCAACATCTGCTTTGTTAAAATGAACATGAAATTATGTCCTTTTTTTTGTCTTACAAGATGCACATATACATGTTTACATAATAAAATGTCATTGTCCTAAAATACTAGAAGATCTTCTTAGTTTCAGTGTTGAGTATAAATGAATCCATTCAAAGTTATATCAATAAGACATTATCTAATTAATTCAGTTAATAAAATACAAAAAAACGCGTCCAAAAGTTGTAAAATATTCAATAAAACCATATTCTACAATTTCCGTTTTAAATAATTTGATGGTAACGTTGATTCTCCGAGTGTGCACATACACTTTGTAGGAAACTAAAAATAAAGATTACCGTATATTAACTTAACTTCATTTCCGAAAAAGAAATATATTTTCTTTTACATTATGGACCATGTAAAAGATACACATGTAATTGCTTATTGATAACTTGTATTTATAGTCACTGGAGATACAATTAGACTGTATGAGGGGCACAAAACTTTGGATCAAACCGATAAAATTTCCAATTTTCACGAATACATCTACAAAGTTACAGATTTATCTTTTTAGACAGAACATATTTTAATGAAATGAATGTTATATTTTTTTTAGTATGCGAGACCGTTTGTACCTAAGGAATATCTATAGTAATATTTGATATTCATCGTTTATAAGAGAAGGGGTATTTTTATGCTGTTCTAAGTTTATATCAAATCATTAAAAAGGACCATGTAAATCATTTGATCTCCAAGTGTAAACAAATCAATTTAGAGATATAATGTTTATATGTAAAGCAGTTTGCACATAATGGATAACTTATTCAATACAAGAAACCGCTAAAGACGGTAAGGCCGGATTGTCGGCAATTTGACCTTGAAAATCGACAAACCAAGGTCAAGGTCAAAGTAACCCTAGAAATCAATGGAACTTGTTACTTTTTACTTTCAGGCAAAGTTTCAAGTTTGTAACCCTTTCCAGTCCTGAGATTTTGCCTCAACCTGAAACTTTAACCAAAATGTTGACAGACAGACATCCGGACAGACGGACATCGCCAATCTATAGACCGGAATTGCTAGAGCAATCCGGCCAAAAATAATAAAATAATAAATAATAAAATATAAATAATATAAAACTATAAAACTGTTGAAAGCAAATTAAAACACAAGTCCATATAACTATAAAACTGTTGAAAGCAAATTAAAACGCAACTTGCCGTGATATAACTATAAAACTGTTGAAAGCTGAGTAAAACGCAATTTGCTGTGATATAACTATATAACTGTTGAAAGCAAATTAAAACGCAATTTGCAGTGATATAACTATAAAACTGTTGAAAGCAAATTAATACGCAAGTTGTCGTGATATAACTATAAAACAGTTGAAATCAAATTAAAACGAAAGTTGCCATGATATAACTATAAAACTGTTGAAAGCAAATTAAAACACAAGTTGATATAACTATAAAACTGTTGAAAGCAAATTAAAACGCAAGTTGCTGTGATGTAACTTTAACCAAAATGTTGACGGACAGACAGACAGACAGACGGGCAATAGGAACGTGAAGGTCAAGAGTTATCATGGAAATCAAAAGAACATGTTAGTGGCTACACACAGACCAATTTTCAAGTTTGTAGCTGTTTCCATGTCCGAGATTTTGCTTCAACCAGAAACTTTAACCAAAATGTTGACGGACAGACAGACAGACAGACAGACAGACAGGCAATAGCAACGTGAAGGTCAAGAGTTATCATGGAAATCAAAAGAACATGTTAGTGGCTACACACATACCAATTTTCAAGTTTGTAGCTGTTTCCATGTCCGAGATTTTGCTTCAACCAGAAACTTTAACCAAAATGTTGACGGACAGACAGACAGACAGACAGACGGGCAATAGGAAGGTGAAGGTGAAGAGTTATCATGGAAATCAAAAGAACATGTTAGTGGCTACACACAGACCAATTTTCAAGTTTGTAGCTCTTTCCATGTCTGAGATTTTGCTTAACCAGAAACTTTAACCATTTTGCCTAACCTAAAACTTTAACCAAAATGTTGACGGACAGACAGACAGACAGACAGACGGACATCGCCAATCTATAGACCGGAATTGCTTAAGCAATCCGGCCAAAAAGCGTTATAGAGTGAAAGTTAAAGCGCCTTTATATTTCTATATGGAAAATAAGGAACGATAGCAAGTGCCGGGTTCAACACTTAATTAACATGTAACATTATGTTTCAACAACAAAATTAACATTATGTTTCAACAATAAAATTAGTAAACTTACCAATAGTTATTCGATGTTAATTATGTGAATCCGAAGCACTTGTTTGTACAGATCTAAACTCTAATCGAACGTTAATAGGTGTTATAAAACAATGTGATGCGGATGTGACGGTGGATGGGTCCTTATATATGTGAAATGTCACGTGCTATGAACATGTGATATAAACAAAGCACTGAAAGTACTAACTACAATTGGCCTTGTCTCTCTCACTATTTGCTACTACTACTACTAATACTACCACTAATAATGCTAGTATTAATTCAACTACTACTACTTCTAATCCTACTTCTACTACTGCAACTACTACTACTACTCCTACTTATGCTATTTGTCATACTACTACAACTACTTCTTCTAATTCTCAGTGTCACTTCGCCTTCTCCGTTTTAAATGTCAATCTCGACCTTTACACACAAACTTTTGTTATTCACCTCCTATTTGAGCCCTGGTAGCTCAGTCGGTAGCGACGTGGGCTGTCAATCCAGGGGTTGTGAGTCTGAACCAAAGTTCGGCCAACATTCTTTCCGACGTTTGACAAAAGGCATTGTGACAAGCGTCATTCGTCTTCCACCAATGGGCTATCAGTCTATGTTGAAAAACAGACAGTTGCTTGGAAAGAATGTTGTATAAAGTACTGGTGTGAGAAAGCCAAGAAACATAATTAGTAGGTGAACTGACCGCCGTGATATGACTAAAAAATTGTTGAAATCGGCGTTCAACCCCAATCAATCAAAATCGTTTTAAATGTTAATCTCGGCCTTTACACAAACACTATTCCTATTCTCCTCCTACTTGAAACATACTTAGAACCACTTATTTAATTTGATAATGTCCTGGTAGATATTAGAAGTACGTAAGTGGTACTTTGATAATCACACGAAAACAACGACTTTCTGTTTCCTGTTGAAACAATATATAAACGAAACCGGACGAAATAGACAAAGTCAAGAGTAGGCATAGTATGTGTATTCGTATCTTACAATGCCCAGCTATATGTAAATCGATGAAAGGCATCATTCGGACACATAATTAATTCGTTTGTTCGTGAGTGCAACTTGGTCTTGATTTGATTAATTGAGTCTAAACGCAATCATTTTCTATTTCATTTCACGATGGGTATTTCACATACCCACATGTTCCCATACTTTCTCACACCAGTACTACATACATCTTTTTGTACAAGCAACTGCCTGTCAATTCCACATAAACTGTAACTTAGTATATATCTTAATGATATATTATTATTATACATGATGGTTGCAATTTCCTCGTAAACATGGTTACAATGATTGTGATGATAAAATCTAGGTTAAATTTGAATATGGGTCATCTGAGGTAATACAAACTAGGTCACCCGGTCAATGCATAGAACAACCATGTGTATGCAATGGAGTCTGCACTATTCGTTGGAACTTTATGAAATTTGATCAGAATGTAGGGTTTGATAAAATCTTCTTCAATTCATTATCTTGGGTTAGAGACTAGGACACCAAATCAAATTATAAAATGAATTGTCTTATGTCTCGATCGCGAGAGAGAGAGAGAGAGAGAGAGAAAAAGAGAGAGAGAGAGAGAAAGAGGGGGAAAAGAGAGAGATAGAGACAAACAGAGAGACAGAGCGAGAGACAGACAGAGACAGAGACAGACAGAGACAGAGAGACAGAGAGACAGAGAGAGAGAGCGAGGGAGAGACAGAGAGAGACAGAGAGACAGAGACAGAGACAGAGATAGACAGAGAGATAGAGATCGATAGAGAGAGAGAGAGAGCGATAGAGAGACAGACAGACATACAGAGACAGAGAGAGACAGAGACAGAGACAGTAAGAGACAGAGGGACAGAGAGAGAGACAGAAATAGACAAAGAGAGAGAGAAAGCGAGAAAGAGACAGAGACAAAGAGAGAGAGAGAGGGTTAATGCATGTTGAATGTACACATTGATGCTAACGATAAGCCATACCCGCGTAAACACTCTTTGTTGCCGACGATAAATGATACATACCTGAGTTGATGTGTTGCTGATGGCAAGTCATAGATGCATATAATGAACAACGTGTTGCTGGCGGCAGGGCATGCCTGGGTTGAATGTACTAATTGTTACTTACAGCAAGTCATGTTTCGGTCAGGCACTAGTACACCATTTGTTTCGGACGGCTAGCCATATATGATTGGGTCGAGTACTGCTACACAATGTGTTGCTGGCAGCAAGCCATAACTGGGTTGAATGCACTAATTGTTGCCGACAGCAAGACATGTTTGGGTCGAAAAGTAGTACACAATTTGTTGCTAACGACAAGCCATGCCTAGATTGAATTTCGGGTCGAGTACTAGTACACAATATGTTGCTGGCGGCAAACATGCCTGGGTTGAATATCACGTATTGTTGCCAACAGCAAGACATGTTTGGGTCTAGTACTATTACACAATTTGTTGCTGACGGCAAGCCATTCCTGGGTTGAATGTTGATGACAGCAAGACGTGTTTGGGTCGAGTACTAGTACACAATGTGTTGCTGGCGGTAAGCCATGCCTGGGTAGAATGTTGCTGACAGCAATACATGTTTAGGTGAAGTACTAGTACATAATGTGTCGCTGGCGTCAAACCATGTCTTGATTGAATGCACTTATTGTTGCCGACAGCAAGACATGTTTGGGTCGAGTACTTTTACACAATTTGTTGCTGACTGCAAAAACCAGGTCTGGGTTGAATACACCATTTATTGCTGACAGCAAGACATGTTTGGGTTGAGTACTGGTACACAATGTGTTGCTAACGGCAAGCCATGCTTGGGCTGAATGCACTACTTGTTGTCGACAGCAAATCATGTCTAGGTTGAATACACCAATTGTTGCTGACAGCAAGACATGTTTGGGTCGAGAACGGGTACACAGTTTGTAGTTAACGGCAAGCCATACCTGGGATGAATGCCTTCATTGTTGTCGACAGCAAGACATGTATGGGTTGAATGCACTTATTGTTGCTGACATCAAGCCATGCATGGGATAAATGCACTAATTGTTGCTGACAGCAAGTCATATCTGCGTTGAATGCACTTATTATTGCCAACGGCAAGCCATGCCAGGGATAAATGCACTCATTGTTTGAAACAAGAAGTCATGTCTGGATTGAGTATAAGTACACAATTTATTGCTGACAGCGAGCCATGCCTGTGATTAATACAGTAATTGCTGCCGACAGCAAGTCATGTCTGGGTTGAATGCACTAATAATCGCCAACAGCAAGTCATGTCTGGGTTCAATGCACTTATTGCTGCCGACAGCAAGTTATGTTTAGATTGAATGCACTAATTGTTGCCGACAGCAAGTATTGTGTAGGTTTAGTACTAGTAAACTATTTGTTGCCGAATGCTAGTCATGCCTAGATGGCTTTAAAAACCTGTTGCTGATGACAATTCGTGCCTTTGTTGAATGTACAACTTATTGCTAACGCCAAGTCGTGCATGAGTTGAATGCACATGTTGTAGGCCGACGGCAGGTCATACCTGGATTGAGTGCATAGCAGTTGTTGACAACGCACGACAGACAGTAGGCGATCCCAATAGCTCACCTTGAGGACTATGCGTATGTGAGCTAAACATATAATATTGCATCAGAACTCCTGTTAACATTATCACCATTTTACATATTTAATGCCTTTTGCTTCAACCATTTAATAGTCATTTTCATAGCGACCAGTAAACTGTAATTGTACCTTTAAACATTTTCCCCTCATGCCAACCAATTTTATTGTGACTAAAGAAGCAATTGCTCATTATTATTTCAATCTTATTCAATATTTTTTACCTTCATTTATAGATTTTCGATACTTATATCTGGATGTTTTCAAAGTCGTCTGCTGAAGATTTTTTGTATTTTTGAAAGTGTTAAAGAATGTGTTAAGAGAAGCAATATCGGAACATAAAGACAGAATAAAATAACCACCAATTACATTTAAAAGCGTTTAATTTTGGTATTTGCACTGATGCATCATAAAAACAAAATCAAGACAATGAAACAAGAATGTAGAAAGGTAAAACTATCTACATCTGATGAACTGAATGTAAATGTTAAATGGTCCCAAATGAGACAATTTACAAATAATTTAACCTTTCCCAAGCAAGAGAGGCCTCTCGTTCTTATACATTTTGATAACGTTGGGGCAAAAGGAAAACATGATAATAATGAGCAATTTCTCCTTTTGCCACAATGTTACCACTCTTTTCAATAATATATTTGTTTATATTTTCCATATTTTTGCCTAAATTATTTCAAAGTCATCTGCTACATATTTGTTGTTATACATGGTTAAATTAGACACATGCAAAACCGACCATTTGAGGTTTGAAAATGGATACCAATACCTATAAAAATGAATACTTTGATTATTCATTTCTTACATATTAACGATTCCCTGGTTATTTGCAGGGTTCATATTTGATAGGTGCCAACGGTCAAAGGTCGATTTCCCCCAACTCTCTTTAATCTACTATATAACAAGTATACACAAAGAGTATACAATAACCATATAAACACACAAATCAAACATGTCATTATTGTATCATATAGTTTTAGAGACCGGTTGGCACATAATGCAGGCGAAAAATCTACAATGTATGTAAAAGCCACTGGAACACATATGTATGACTAAAGGTACCATGTTGTCCTACTAACTATTTCTCATATGCATCTGCGAGTGGGAAAGTGTTCAATTGGTAAACAAACATTCAGATTAGCAAAATGTCAATTTCTTAACTCTTAAACAATACTAATGAAAATTATTTCAAAACCCTTAAAGTTAAATAAGTTTAAAACACATAACATATCAAATTCACAGGTAAAACCAGGGACACAATGGGAAAAACCTCTACACCACACTTTGTTAACCCTTTCCCGCATACAACAACTCTGCATCAGACGACTTAGAAAACATACCCCATTTTTTTTCGAAACTCCCTTTAAATTAAAGTACAATAGTTGAATCGAGTTGAACACGTGGTGACAAAAGGAGAAATTGCTCGTTTTGAGCAATTTCTTCGTTTGTCGCCATGTTTTAAAAAGATCGTCTGCTGAAGAGGTGTCAGAATGCATCTATATGAGGGAAAGAAATTAAATGCTGTGACAAAGGAAAAGTCGCAAGTGAACATAATTTTCTCTGTTCTCACAAAGACTCATACTCATAATCAGAATCATTGGCCTGCTTCCTTCATTGTTCCAGATGTTTTCACGGTGTCTGTCTGCAATTGTGTATATCAAGTAATGGGTAATTCTCAGGAAATATAACAAGAGTAACAACAACAATTATTCAATATTAGGTTATGTCGTAAATGCACGGGGCAGATACTCTCCACAAGCAAATAAACCATTATTGCATAAGGCAACCCTTAACAAGCTGACACAGATGCCTACCGAGCATTATCAAGTTACGATAAAGTGTATTGGAATTTTGATTCCCACAAGAGAGGTTGGCATTAATTTTGCGAATACCTTGACGTAAAAAAGTGCATGGGCCCAAGGCTTCGGACGCAATCCACAGCTGAGACATATCACAGTGTTCAGCTTGTTGAACAACAACAAAACATGCTCTCACAATAACATAAATACCTTAACAACAACTACAATTGAACATTTTTCACCAACATCTTTCACAAGTAATGACTTATAAGTACTGAAATTTGAAAATTTAATTACCCAATTTGAAATATTTCGCATATACACATACACTTCCTGACACCTCTGCAACTGACGCCCTATGAAAACAGTGTGGCAAAAGGAAAAATTGCTCATACTGAGAATTTCTCCTTTCGGCACAATGTTTTTAACACTATTCAATAGTTATACTTTCATTCATAGTTTTTTTCATTTTTTTCTCTAAATGTTTTTGAAGTTGTCTGCTCCATAATTGTTGTATGTGGGAAAGCGTTAATTGTACTAGCCATTTAGAATTATTTCTTTCAAATTGATAACTGAATACTTCCATTCTTAACCTATTAAACCCTGGAATTATAAAATAGATTCCATCTCCAAATCAAGATAGAAACAGTAGCCAACAGAATAAAACCTTGTCAAACGTTGAGGATGCGCAGGCAAGCCTCTGGCTCTTTACTGGTGTAACAGGGTTTTAAGTTGTCTTCTATCATAACAATCATAACAATATAAGAACTTTATCGCTTAGAAACGTTCCTTGTGTGAATTTCTACACAAATTGTTCAAGCCATACTGATTAGTTGAAAAACATGGCAGTCAAGTGGCATCAGAAAAGGGTTAAAATGACAAAATTGGAAATTTCATTTTTTTGAAAGTGCTTTTCTGATTTTTAGAAAATTGAAAAGAAATCTTACTTCAGTGATCCTCTTCTTAATTTATTCAAGCCTTATTGATTGGTTACAAAATCATAGCAACAAAGCATCATCACAAAATGCGTAAATTGAACTTTTAGATACAAATGACAACTCCTACCATTCCACTGGACCAATTGCACATGAATGTTACCTTGTTTGTCCTCTTTCAGAATCGTTCAAAAGAGTTAACCATTTTCCACATACTAATTTCAGCAGCTGACTTTGAAAACATATAAGCAAAATATGGAAAATTTGGAAAATGGACAATGTTGGCAAAAGTCATCTGCTGCAGAGGTGTCGAAATGCCTAAACGGGTACCGTCTATTTATGAGGGAAAGGTTTTTTTTACAACAAATTATTTGGTAATTTACATGGCACATGGCACATACTATAACGATATATTATACATTTGCATATCTTAAAGGCGCAAATACAAATAAGGTACCAAATATGGTAATGGTATGTTACTGAAATATGTTGTGACCTCATTAAAATAAGAATTGGTGTCATTCAAAATGAGACAGCGGGGCATGGTTATATGCCAATCTTAACTTTTATTGTATGTATAAATTGTGCTTTTTCGATATTTAAAATATAGAAATTTGTATTTTGTGTTCTTAAAAGTTAAACAAGGTATATACTAAAAGAAAAAATATGTTGCAGTAGCAATATTTAGCTTGGTATAGTCTACTAGGGGTGGAAACTTTGACATATCTTCCGACCTTCGGTTTCGCGAGATATCAATGTTCTGCTTCTCTCGTAGAACAATATCAAACCCAGTAACGCTACTGCAACATATAATTCCCAATGTAGCTACATATAAAACCAATTCAGTCTTAAACTGAGGTTAAATAGTGAACATTGTACTTTACTTTCCAATTATGAATAAAGATTCGCATTTTCAGATGTTAGCTGTGTACCTCACATATATTTGAAACAGAAGACCTAAAAAATATCATATCCGATATATGATTAAGTTGATACATGTATCCATCCTGATGCTGGTGTCCCTTACAAAAAGAAATGTGCATGTTACTTCATTAGTTTAACCCTAACCCTTTCCAACATACATAATGCGGATGCTTATTGAAGCATCGGCAGCATTGTACTTTGAAAACAATGTGGCAAAGGTAGAAATTTCTCTTAATGAACAATTTTTCCTTTTACCACAATATTTTAACTCAATTCACTTATTATACTTTCATCTAGAGATTTCCATCATTTTGTCTAGATCCTTAGACTTTGAATAAATGAACCCCGAATGATGAAGATGTACGCGGCTCACTAATACAGTGAACAGTTGCACTGCATTGGAAGGTGTGAAGTCGATCTCCATTTTCTGGATTCCTTATGTGAATTAATTCCGTTCAGCCTAACAAGAGTAACAACAACAATTATTCAATATTAGGTTATGTCGTAAATGCACGGGGCAGATACTCTCCACAAGCAAATAAACCATTATTGCATAAGGCAACCCTTAACAAGCTGACACAGATGCCTACCGAGCATTATCAAGTTACGATAAAGTGTATTGGAATTTTGATTCCCACAAGAGAGGTTGGCATTAATTTTGCGAATACCTTGACGTAAAAAAGTGCATGGGCCCAAGGCTTCGGACGCAATCCACAGCTGAGACATATCACAGTGTTCAGCTTGTTGAACAACAACAAAACATGCTCTCACAATAACATAAATACCTTAACAACAACTACAATTGAACATTTTTCACCAACATCTTTCACAAGTAATGACTTATAAGTACTGAAATTTGAAAATTTAATTACCCAATTTGAAATATTTCGCATATACACATACACTTCCTGACACCTCTGCAACTGACGCCCTATGAAAACAGTGTGGCAAAAGGAAAAATTGCTCATACTGAGAATTTCTCCTTTCGGCACAATGTTTTTAACACTATTCAATAGTTATACTTTCATTCATAGTTTTTTTCATTTTTTTCTCTAAATGTTTTTGAAGTTGTCTGCTCCATAATTGTTGTATGTGGGAAAGCGTTAATTGTACTAGCCATTTAGAATTATTTCTTTCAAATTGATAACTGAATACTTCCATTCTTAACCTATTAAACCCTGGAATTATAAAATAGATTCCATCTCCAAATCAAGATAGAAACAGTAGCCAACAGAATAAAACCTTGTCAAACGTTGAGGATGCGCAGGCAAGCCTCTGGCTCTTTACTGGTGTAACAGGGTTTTAAGTTGTCTTCTATCATAACAATCATAACAATATAAGAACTTTATCGCTTAGAAACGTTCCTTGTGTGAATTTCTACACAAATTGTTCAAGCCATACTGATTAGTTGAAAAACATGGCAGTCAAGTGGCATCAGAAAAGGGTTAAAATGACAAAATTGGAAATTTCATTTTTTTGAAAGTGCTTTTCTGATTTTTAGAAAATTGAAAAGAAATCTTACTTCAGTGATCCTCTTCTTAATTTATTCAAGCCTTATTGATTGGTTACAAAATCATAGCAACAAAGCATCATCACAAAATGCGTAAATTGAACTTTTAGATACAAATGACAACTCCTACCATTCCACTGGACCAATTGCACATGAATGTTACCTTGTTTGTCCTCTTTCAGAATCGTTCAAAAGAGTTAACCATTTTCCACATACTAATTTCAGCAGCTGACTTTGAAAACATATAAGCAAAATATGGAAAATTTGGAAAATGGACAATGTTGGCAAAAGTCATCTGCTGCAGAGGTGTCGAAATGCCTAAACGGGTACCGTCTATTTATGAGGGAAAGGTTTTTTTTACAACAAATTATTTGGTAATTTACATGGCACATGGCACATACTATAACGATATATTATACATTTGCATATCTTAAAGGCGCAAATACAAATAAGGTACCAAATATGGTAATGGTATGTCACTGAAATATGTTGTGACCTCATTAAAATAAGAATTGGTGTCATTCAAAATGAGACAGCGGGGCATGGTTATATGCCAATCTTAACTTTTATTGTATGTATAAATTGTGCTTTTTCGATATTTAAAATATAGAAATTTGTATTTTGTGTTCTTAAAAGTTAAACAAGGTATATACTAAAAGAAAAAATATGTTGCAGTAGCAATATTTAGCTTGGTATAGTCTACTAGGGGTGGAAACTTTGACATATCTTCCGACCTTCGGTTTCGCGAGATATCAATGTTCTGCTTCTCTCGTAGAACAATATCAAACCCAGTAACGCTACTGCAACATATAATTCCCAATGTAGCTACATATAAAACCAATTCAGTCTTAAACTGAGGTTAAATAGTGAACATTGTACTTTACTTTCCAATTATGAATAAAGATTCGCATTTTCAGATGTTAGCTGTGTACCTCACATATATTTGAAACAGAAGACCTAAAAAATATCATATCCGATATATGATTAAGTTGATACATGTATCCATCCTGATGCTGGTGTCCCTTACAAAAAGAAATGTGCATGTTACTTCATTAGTTTAACCCTAACCCTTTCCAACATACATAATGCGGATGCTTATTAAAGCATCGGCAGCATTGTACTTTGAAAACAATGTGGCAAAGGTAGAAATTTCTCTTAATGAACAATTTTTCCTTTTACCACAATATTTTAACTCAATTCACTTATTATACTTTCATCTAGAGATTTCCATCATTTTGTCTAGATCCTTAGACTTTGAATAAATGAACCCCGAATGATGAAGATGTACGCGGCTCACTAATACAGTGAACAGTTGCACTGCATTGGAAGGTGTGAAGTCGATCTCCATTTTCTGGATTCCTTATGTGAATTAATTCCGTTCAGCCTAGCTGAGCAGCCGAATGACTTTCAGACCCGTCACTAGGGCCCAGTGGATTAGGATAAGGTCTCATTTGAAGCTAAAAGTGCCGACTGATAATTATGTATTTCAACCAATCAATATGGATTTACGAATTATGAAAAGGGTCATTGAGGGAACAAATAAGACGAAAATTTCATATGAATAGAGTTTGAAAATACATTTTATTCGAAAAGATTTGTGGAAATTCCGATGCCTAGGCTAACTTACACATTTACCGTATGTTATATTTTGTCAACTATTTATTTTATTATCATTTCAATAATTTGATTTTTTGAGTATCTATGTTATCATTCTGACTCGATTATCTGAATTTGTTTTTAAGTCAAAATCGAATAGCTGCCTTTCCTTCACTTGATTTACAATATTTAGGAAACCCCCATGAACTGTACGCGCGATCAAATATGTTTAAAGCGTATAAATACATTTAATTTTTTTTATCTGGTTATCGATATATTTTAACATTAAACTTCTTTCGAGTTCTTTCTTTTGGGTAAGTGATGTCAAATCAAACCTATTTTCCAGCTTCATATGCCAACAACTTACCACAATTTGATTTTGAGACAGTAACTATTTGGCGGTTTGAAATGACCGACATGGGTATTATCTGGTACAGTCCATTCATTTTTTTAAATTATTCCCCAGATCATTCACTTTCATTGACATTATATACGTTCTGCAACTACCAAGACATCTCTCTGATCCCAAGATGGTGTTCAAAAACGGAGAGCTGATATAGAAAGACAGATGTGAAGTAATTCAATGCCGATATTGTAAAACACTAGTCTAGATTCCAGTCACAAAATGATGATTGTCTTTGGATTTCGCCTACTATATTTCGCTAGCGAGTAGATCATTTCCTCGGGAGAAACGCTTGGCAAATTAAGGTCAAGTGACGTGTTTTGGTTTGATCACGTGACCACAACCATTTTCCGCATTTCGATGTAAATTCATTTCGAGGCATCTACGAAAGGCAACTTTTGCTTACGTTATTATTACAAGGGCAATTAGCTCATAATGAGTAGTTTCTGTATTTGCCAAAATCATTTCAACTCTATTCTTAATTTTACTTTTATTTATAGAGGTTATCTACATTTTAATCTTTGAGGTTTTCAAAGTAGTCTGCTGCAGATTTGTTGTATAAGGAGGAATTGTTGGCTTCGCTGAATGTTTGGTGTTGTATTCTTGAGCTATACATGCGCTATTCGTACTTCCTTTCATTAATATTACTTTTCGTTGCTTATTATCGTTGATGTTATGCCATGTTAGGCCATATACGATTGATAGTTCATATATCTGGTACGTGTACATTACATTGTTTGTTATTGGAGGGACTTCTGTTTAAGGGGTAAATCGTATCATGTTAAGTTATACACGGTCAACTTTAAGGGCAGTTGCTTAGGCAACCGGCACAAAAACATTTAGTTGCAACCTAGGATGTAAGAATTATTAAGAAATAGCAGAAAATCAATGTATTAAGTCAGATTTTGAATTTTTTAGCACTTACAAACGGCTTGCACCCAAAACAATGTATAAAACCACCATTTTTACCCTTTAATCGAAAAATAAAAACACAAAAATTGAGGAGCTTTCAGTTTACCAAAACATACATGCAATCTGAGGATGCATTCGAAAATACCACATTCCAGCTCCTTTTTGCACTCTTTTCAACTAAAATTGGGTACAATTGTTATCATCATAATAATCTTTTAAGAAAGATAGTTAAAACAATAGATTTCTTCTTTTTGAGGACACCGAGACCGGGACCGTTCTCAGTATAGATAATGATTCACATTTACGACACGAGGAAATTGTATTTGGTAAAGTGTCAATGAACTGTCGACACTCATCCTCTACAAAAGCCATTAATCCTTACCCACATATAGACGTATCTTGAGGTCTCTGCAGCAGACGACTTTTGAAAACATTGTGACAAAAGGAAAAATTGCTCAAAACAAGCAATTTCTCCTTTTGCCACAATGTTTTCAATTTGTTCAGTAATTAAATCTACAATGATAGAGAATTTCAATATTTTTAGTAGACATTTTCAAAGTCGTCTCCAGCAAATTTGCTGTATGTGGTAAAGGGTTAAAGTGCCTTTGTGACCGGTGTAAACGAAAATTAACCTGTGCATTTGCACAGCTCGATCTGGATGTACACAATTCCTCCTTAGTCACCTGTAGGTTGTAACTCTTTCACACATACAGAATCATTTTGATGCCTCTGCAAAAGTCGATTTTTGAAACACATTTTTGCAAAACAAGAAATTTCCCGTCTATGCGCAGTTTCTTCTTTTGCTACATTGTTTTTAACTCTATGCAATAACTTTACATAAGTTACTTACTAAGAGTCCCCATAAGTTTGCTTAAATGCTTTTGAAGTAGTCCGCTACATATATGTTATATGTGGGAAAGGGTAAAGAAGCTTCTGGATCCAATATCATAGCAAGGAAGTGGATGCAGAGTATAACTAATGCATATCCCCCTTTCCAATATACAATCTACGGCAAACAACTTTAAGTTAAAAATAGTTGATAAATTAAGTTGAAACATTGTGGCAAAAAGCGAACTTACCCATTATGAGCGATCTTTAGCTCGACTTTTTGAGAAGAATAAGGCAAGCTATCGTACTTGCCTCGGCCTTAGCGTTGGATTCACACCTTCGTATCACCCCTTTTATAAAAAAACAATACAGTTATTGTTCACTTTCATAACTTTCATCGACATACAAGAGTACAGAACTATGTCAATGTTTTTGTAAGAAGTAATACTCTTTTTTTTTTTCGACTTAAAATTCTGGTTAAGTTTTCTATTACACCCTACTTTTTTTTCAAAACCATTAGAGATATAGTTTATACACTTACAATAGTTCATTATTATCATAACTTCCATCAAAAGACAATAGTACAAAAACCTGTGAAGGATTTTTTGTCAGAATGATGGCCCTTTTTTGACAAATACATTAAATCTGGGTAAAATCCAATGTTTGACTTAACCCTTTAGAATATTGCTGTGAAACTTGGAATACTTGTTGACCATCATAATCCCATCTGTAAACAAGAGAATGTAACTCTGTCAATGATTTTGTTTCTTGCTTTTTGCCCCAAAAATATTTGTTATATTATCAAGCACTAAAAAAGTCAAGCGTGCGGTCTTACAGACAGCTCTTGTTTCTTTTCCATCAATGTTTTCAGAAGTCGTCTGCATCAGACGCTTTGTAAAGCGCTGTTTGTGGGAAAGGGTAAAGTTAGTTTTCTTAAAACACTAGAGCATGTGACAGTTTGAGAGTTCAAGTAGTATGAGTATTTGATTTTTGACATTTTACAAGTGTCAACACCTTGTTAAGTATAATTCCTCTTATTGCAAATGTAATACCAAGAAGACTTGTCCCTTTTTTTCGTTTGTATTACTACTGTGCTAATGAACTTATTAGGTTTACCCTTTCCCACTTACAAACATGGGGAAAATAAAGTATAAATAATAAATAGGTTGAAAATATTATGGCAAAATGAGAAATTGCCCCTTGTGCCAATTTTTTTTCAAAGCATCAAATTTAGGAAAGGAATAATCTTTTCCCTTTAAGTGTTTATGAAAAAGGAGCAAGTGCTTATTTAACCCTTTCCCTCGTACGACGATTTCACAGAAGACGACTTAAACACATATTGGAACAAAAATTGAAATATTTTCATAAATGGGAGTTTATTCATTAAAGAGAGCTGAAAATATTTTGGCAACATGACTAATTTCTCCTTTTACCAAAATGTTTTCAAAAGTCGTCTGCTGCAAATGCGTCGGAATGTGTCTAAAAGTGAAAAATGTTGAAACAATAAAGAAGGCTTTAAGAAAATTGTAACAAGGGGATCTTATTGCGATGTATGACAAACGATGACTAGTGCATAAGTCAGGGCTTAAGTAACCGTTTCCTACACTCAGACCCTTTCAGTCCACAACTCAGGGCAAAAATTAGCCTTTCATATTATATACAGACCTTTTTTATCACTCCTTACCAGGCAACTTTCGAAATCATTGTGACATAACGAGCAAGTTCCCCTTTTGCCACAATATTCTTTACTCCTGAAATCTTTTCCACATACAACAAATCTGCAACAGACAACTTTTAAAATATATATATACAAGTATGGTGAAAGTCTATAAATAAATGTATAATTTTTGAATAGGGGGTGAAAACATTGTGGCCTAAGGAAAACAATACTGAGGTTTTACATTAGAAAAATAAATGTTATCTTGAAACAGACACAATAGAACAAATGAACTGATTACCTTAAAACTTAAACCCTTTCCGAAGTAGAGCAGACGATTACAAAAACATCTTCTATAAACTGTCGAAAATCTCTCAAGCAAATATCATTATTGAATGGAGTTCAACGAGACCAATATCATATTTCTCAATAAAGAGTCGTCTACATCTACAAGTGGGAAGGACTTTAAAGACCTTTGCCACATAGAACAAATCAGCAAAAGAAGGCTTTGGGAATATCTATGCAAAAGCAAAATGGAATTAATATATTTATATTACTGCAAGATAAAGTCATTGAATGGAGTTGAAAACACTATTGCATTATGAGAATACTGTACATTATAAGTAGTTTCTCTTTTTGCCATGATAGTTTCAAGAGTCTGCTTTAGATGCTACAAACTATGTCTGTATTTTGAAAAATCGATTATTCCTTTCCCACATACGAAGGTTTTCTGATACCTCTGCAATAACAAAAAGTGTAAAAATAGTGTGACAATGGGAGAAATTGCTCATGATAAGCATTTTTTCCTCTTGCCACATTGTTAGCTCTACTATTCTAATAAAAATGAGAGCTTTACTACTCACATCGGCGTCCTATTTAAGTTTTAGGGCAAGTTGGCATGTTTATTTCATAACTACTTGTGCTAGGGCTTTCATTGTTGTAATATAGCTACATCTAAAACCTTTCTTCACAATGAAAGCTGAAGATTCTGATTAAAACCTTCTTTTGGGGCTTAAAAAAACGATTTTGGGTGATTGAAGTTTTCGGGCAAGTTGGTACTTTCATATTTGTGTTTACCTTTTCTCAATAACTAATGTGTTAGCGCTGTCATATTTGAAATATAATTACATCTTATACCTTTCTTCACATTAAATGCTGAAGATGTTGAAAGGACCTTCTTTTTCTGGTAAAAAACACGATTCTGGGTGGTTAAAGTTTTAGGGCAAGTTGGCATTTTCATATTTCTTTTTACTTATTATCGATAAGTACTTGTGTTAGGGCTTTCATAATTGGAATCTGATTACATCTAATACCTATTATGAAAATAAATGCTGAGGATGCTGACGGTGACCTTTTGTTTGGGGTAAAAAACATGCTTTTTGGTGGTTAAAGTTTTAGGGTAAGTTGGCATTTTCATTTGATATTTTTTTTCTCAATCAGTACTTGTGCTAGGGCATTCATATTGAAATATAAGTATATGTAATACCTGTTTTCATATTGTATTCTTAAGGGTGTATTGAACTGAAAAGTGTTTTTTCATAATATTTAACTTTTGTTGTAACATTTTTTTTTGAAAGTTGGATGTATGTTTAAAAAAAAAAAAAAAAAATGAAGCATTATAAAAAGGTATAATGACTAAACAGAATTTAATTGACAACATAATCAAAAGATTTAATAACAATGTAACATTTATTTTTTTAAATATCCACTTCTCAGTTCAGTACATCCTGAAGATGTTGAGTGTAACCTTGTTTTTGGGGTAAAACACATGATTTGGGGAGGGGGGTTGAAGTTTTAGGGCATGCTGGTATTTTCATTTTTGGAATATAATAACATCTAATACTCTTCTCTATATTGTATGCAGAAGAAACTTAGTGTCACCTTCTTTTTTTGGTAAAAAACATGATTTTTTGTTTATTTATAGAGAATTTGAGTTAAATGCATAATTTGTTGTTACAGTCATTTCTAATTGTGATTATTCATTTATCAATCAAAGTTCTTCAACATATCAAACGGGTTTTGGTGTCAAGCATTATGAAATTTTTCCATCCAATATTGTTTGTATTCATTAATTATCCTTTCATTTAAAAAAAAATCCATGTTTGTGCCAAGATGGTTTTAAATTAATCTGCTGCAGATTGTGTGTATGTTTAAAATAGGTTAACCCAGGTTGATTTTTAGAGAATTTGAGTTAAATGCATAATTTGTTGTTACAGTCATTTCTAATTGTGATTATTCATTTATCAATCAAAGTTCTTCAACATATCAAACGGGTTTTGGTGTCAAGCATTATGAAATTTTTCCATCCAATATTGTTTGTATTCATTAATTATCCTTTCATTTAAAAAACAAATCCATGTTGGTGCCAAGATGGTTTTAAATCAATCTGCTGCAGATTGTGTGTATGTTTAAAATAGGTTAACCCAGGTTGTAATGCTCCATCACCATCGTTAGTTTGTTTTTAGGGTATGGAGAGAGGTGACAGATTGTATCGTGGGTTTCCCTGTCGATATCATGCATGGGATGTAAAATATGACTCTGGCTGTATAACTCAAATTACTCCTATGAAATGTCCTTGGTGCTGACTGGAGCTGCTTTCTTACATAAGGTGGGCTATTCCATTATCAAGTACAGATAATCTCTGATGCCTCTGTAGCAGGCAACCTTCGAAGATATTTTGATAAAAGGAGAAATTGCTCATAAATATCAATTTTTCGTTTTTACCACGATGTTTTCATCTTTTCAGCAATAATTTTTCTTTCATTTTTACAGAGTTCCCATCTTTTTAAAAAAAAATCTTTTTTTTTTCAGCTGCAGATTTGTTGTTTTTGGGAAAAGGGAAAGGTTCAACCCTTCATCATATGTGACGCGCCATGAGATTTTTGGGCCAAATAAGGCACGTCGTATTTCTAAATAAACGTCATTAAACAACGTCGTTTATTTTTTTTATTTTGATGAGTTATTTCCACCTTAATTTGATGCAGGGTGAGTGTATTTCAGTGTTTGTTGTAATAAACGAGTTGGCAGCAATGAAAACTTACCAAATGATCAAGAAATAAACTCTTAAACCCTTGTTCACCCCATTATGAAATTGTTTCCCTTGAATATTCTTACTTCCCTTATCGACCTTCACCTCCACCACTTGTTGTTATCAAATTTTCTACACGGGTAGCGATTTGTTTTCTGTGTAGTATCGCGATGAAGACTGAACGGATTGTAGAAAGGATTATGTGAAGGTACGTTGCATTTTATTATATCAATACATCTTGGTTTATGTGGATGAAATTCCCCCAATTAATATTCGATTTAGTTATAAAAGAAATTGCACTGATGTGACCCGGAAGTGAAACAAATGTCAGTTGTATGTTTATTTCGTCTGTCTATCTCAAGTAAAGTTTAATAGATAGTTTTTAAATACTCATTTCAAAATGGGAGATAGTCAGCAGTCTACTGCTAGTACAATTCCCTATGAATTAATTTCGAACTACGACCCGGATTTTATTGATGAACTTGAAAATGTAAATTTGTTGTATTTTGGACACGAAGATTATAGTGGATGAAAACAGATATAGTGATAGCAGTAGTTATTCAGACTCAGATTCAGTACCAATTCATTTTGTTTGTCAAAACCATTATAGATATTTGCTTTTTTGAAACTTACAACACTTATTTACCATCATTTCATCCGTCAACAGACAAGAGTACATAACTCTGTCCATGTTTTTGTAAGAATGATGACCCTTTTTTGAAAACCATTATATTGATTGATTGGGGTTTAACGCCATTTTTAACAATTTCTCATTTATATCACGGCAGCCAGATCACCTACTCATGCATTTCCTGGTTTTCTCACACCAGTACTCCACACAACAATCTTCCCAAGCAACTGGCTGCTTTTCCACATAGACTTAGCCCATTGGTGGAAGACGAATGACGCATGTCGCATTGACTTTTGTCAATCATCGGAAAGAAAGTTGGCCGAGCCGGGATTCGAACTCACAACCCCTGGATTGACAGCCCGTGTCGCTACCAACTGAGCTACCGAGGCTCGGCCCAAAACCATTAGAAATATAGCTTTTACACTTACAATACTTATTAACCATCATTACCTTCATCAACATATAAGCGTACATAGTTCTGTCAAGTTTATTTTAAGAATTATGGCCCTTTTTTTATTTAGAATTTCGGTTAAATTATTTATACCAAATAAAATTAATTATGGATAAAACTTAAACACTTACACAAATCTTTTTACCATCATTACCTCCAACAACAGCTAAGAATCCTTAATTCAGTAAAGGTTTATGTAAAAAGTATGACCCTTTTTCGACTAATAAAGTACTCTGCTTAGAAATAATATGATAAAGTACTTGGTTATGTTTTCTGTACTGGTCACCCAAAAAAGTTTTGTTTTACTGGCAATCACTAAGAAGTCGAGCGTGCTTTTCTCCGACAGCTCTTGTTCAAACTATTTTGATTTTTTTCAGGTATGGCATGTGTGGCGCTTAATGGTAGGCCTGTACAAAGAGATAGAATTCAACTTCATGGAAGCTGGTCACACTAAATTTAACCCAGACTGGCATTTTGGGCTTTGAAAGGTATACAATACATTCATACTTCACATTGAAAAGATGACATACGTGTACTTTAATTTAATGTTGTGAAGAAGTAAACAAGTTCAAATCCAAAATGTAAAATAAGCAATGAAAGTGTTAGGTCTGATTGTCTTTATACTGAAAATTTAAGTAAACAACAAAGGTGTTGTTTATATCTTTTAACTTAATTTATCAACATTTGAATACTGTAGGTAGTATAAATGTATAACTACATGTATTTAAAAAACAACATATAATTTAATGTTTTGTAGGGATATCATCATTTGTTCTATGTCTACATCCATTACCTTTCACTTGTGTCTGATCATTAAACCTTTCACACACATAACAAATCTGCAGCAGAAAACTTCAAAACATTTAAAACATTTAGTAAAGAATATGGAAACTCTTTACAAATGGATGACCAATCATTGAATTAAGATGAAAACAGTGTGGCAAAAAGAGTAATTATTCATTACGAGCGTTTCCACATTTTCCAACAATGTTTTCAAAGGTCGTCTGCTGCAGATGTATTTGAAAATGCATACATGTGGGTTAGGGTAAACACTTTTGACTGTGATGAAGTCTATATCCATTATTGTTATCACCATTTTAAAGCATCGCCTCTTCTTCAGGTAAGATGGAAACACGCCACAGTGGAGACCCTAGAGGATATTGCCAGGAGTCTTCCAGAAAAGGGCATAAAATCCCACAATTGGTAGAAGACCAAAACAAGCCAGTTGTTTTCTTCAATTGGGTCTCTTTTTTAAAGAGGATTTTCAGTCCTATTCCCAGTCTAAAGAAATACCACCATTTCAGGTTTGTGATAAATTATATCAGTTTCAAACAAGAACATCTTGTCACACATTTGATGCTACAGTCATAACATAATTGTTTCATGAATACATTTTAACCTGAAATAAAACAATAAATATGTGTACAAATTGTATCCGTCAAATAAAAATACCCCTTTATATATATTGTTGTACATGTATGGCATGATGTTATAATGATTTTTTTTTCTTATCTGTAACCTGTTTTTCAGAATGTCTTCTGATCATCCAGGGGTTGTGTTTGTGCGCCCCTATGCCACAGATCCTGAGGTTGCTGTCAATATTTTGAAAGCAGGAGTCACAGTTGGAGAAGACTTTCCTGGTAGACTGCAGGTGCCAGGCATGACAGAAGAGAGACAGTGGTACCTGTATGATGAAGTTGGACCTCTATGTCACAACAGCAACAGTGCCTGCCCCAGACCAGCTGTCCCAAAACCATTAAGAGCCATTAAAAAAAATCCTGAATTTTAATTTAAATATGTTAACCCTTTTCCACATACAACAAATCTGCAGCAGACGACTTTGAGCATATTTTGTCAAAAGATAGAAAATCTATAATTGAATGGATAACCTATGGCTAAAAATGGAAAACATTGTGGCAAAAGGAGAAATTGCTCGTTTTGATCAATTTCTTCTTTTGTCACTATGTTATCAAAAAGCCGTCTGCTGCAGAGGCGTTAAAAAGCGTCTATATGATGGAAAGGGTTAATAATTTGCCTATTATTTGTTTTGAACCTGGTTTGAATCACTGTCTTTTCAGCTTGTCTGATTTTTAGCTCACCAGAGCACGAAGTGAGAAATTGTGATCAAATTAAATGAAAATCTTGTTAACACTCTGGAAGCCGCATTTTAAGCTTGACCATGTTGAAACTTAGTCAGAATGTTTGTCCTAGTGATATCTAGGCCAAGTTCGAATATAGGTCATAATCTAGGTCACCAGGCAAAATTGCTTCAGCAGTTTGAAATTTTGTCACAATGTTTGTCTTAACCCTTTCCCTCATATATACGCTTTCTGACGCCTCTGCAGCAGACAGCTATTTGAAAACATAATGACAAAAGAAGTAATTGCACAAAACGTGCAATTTCTCCTTTTGACACAATGTTTTCCACTTTTAGTCATAGGTTATCCATTCAATTATAGAGATTTTCTACTTTTTTACAAAATATGATTAAAGTCGTCTGCAGCAGAATTGTCGTATGAGGGAAAGGGTTAATAATATTTAGGTCATGTTCGAACATGGGTGATGTTTGGTAAAAAAGTAGGTCACTAGGTCAAATTTATGGAACATCTTGTTAACACTGTAGAAGCTGCATTTTGGTCAGAATGTTTATCTTTATGATATTTAGTCCAAGCTTGAATACAGGTGATGCCGGTGAAAAAGTAGGTCACTAGGAACATCTTGTTAACACTCTGGAGGCCGTATTTTTGACTTCAGCAGCTTGAAATGTTGTCAGAATGTGTGTCTGAATTATATCTAGGTCAAGTCCGAATATGGTTTATATTGGTTCAGAAACTAGGTCAATAAACTAAAATATTGTTCACTTTGAGCAAGTTGAAACTTTGTCAGAATGTTTGTCTTTTATGATATCTAGTCCATGTTGGAATATGGGTCATATCGTTTAAAAGAATATAGATCACTAGGCCAAATGAAGTAAAATCTTGTTAACACTCTGGAGGTTTTTGCGTTTTTATTTGTCAGAATAATTTTCTTGATGTTGTTTGCATTGCATTGCATTGCTTAGTTCAGGTGAGAGAACTAGGACCATCATGGCCCTCTTGTTTAAGTGATATTTCCTGTGTGTTTAATTTTAAGCATGTAATTCAAATACAAAGCAATTCAGAAAGTTGTCAAACGAAAAGGTTGTATTTTCTTGTCAGTTATACTTTTAGTATTGAACTAGTAACATACATGCTTTTTGAGTAATCGAATTTAAAGTTCCTGAAGAAGGCCTTCAGGCCGAAAGCTTGAAAACTGAGTGTTATTTTATACATATAGGTTATAACTATCTTACTATGTTAATCAACAATTGGCTGATATTCATAACTGTTTGACTCACATCATATAATAGTGCATGAATCATTTGAAATCATGACATAAAAATATTTCTCAAAATTATATATTTTTGTTATCATGGTAACCATGGTAACCATGAATGATTGATATCTTACAATGACATTGAAATGCACTTACAAAATAGTGCATGAATCATTTGAAATCACGACAAAAACATATTTCTCAAAAGTGTATATTTGTTATCATGGTAACCATGGTAACCATGCATGATTGATATCTTACAATGACATTGAAGTGCATTTACATATTTCTACACTTTAAACTAAAATTATGTGGATTTAAGTTTGATTTTATTAAACTTTAAAACTGTTCAATTACTGGTAATTTATCTGATACAATATTGTTGTTATAGTGATAAGACAAAAGAATGTATATTTTCGCAAAAAATAAGAATTTTCAAAAAATGTTTCAACTTTTTAACTCAAGACATATGTAGGTTACTAAAAATGGTCATAACTCATTTTCGTCAATATACCACATTTGGACCAAAAATCTCATGGCTGGTCACAATTATGATAATTCTATGAAACCGGCCTTGTCCATTGTCCGTCTGTCTGCATGTCTATCCACCTGTCTGTCAGTTTGTCTGACTGTCATTCAAGCTTCCAAAATATGACAATATTGCAATATTTGCCAATTTAGCTGAAGGACACTTAATAAGAATGGCAACCTCAGTCTGACCCTAGCTTGAACCGTAAAAGCAGGCACAATTGGTCTTAACAGTTTGAGTCAATGCATAACTTAAGCTCCACCAGGTTAGAAGGTATTGGTTTTATGTCTTATATTTTTTATAATTTCAATGTAAATATAATGCGTTGGACCAATATAATATTTCGTTTCTTCCGCGATATGACCTTAACTTTTGAAAGCGGCATAAAACCCAAAACTAGTGCAGACAACATTGAAAACATGTAGGAAAATCTATAAGTGAAAGTCTAATTTGTTAACACTTTCCAACATACAACATATCTGCAGCAGACGGCTTTGAAAACATCTCTATTAAATATTGAAAAGCTCTATACAAGTATGTACAAGGGAAAGTTGATGCAAGGCATCAATGTCGCTAGAAAAGACTGCATTGAATATTCTTTTACAACACATATGTTCTTGACTTTCATAAATCTAAATATACACATAATGTTTTCATTAAGGACTAATTCCAGGATTGTTGTCAATAAAGGCACAACAAATACAGTTTGGGATTTAAATATACATGCAATAAAAAACATTGAAAACCTCTTAATGTTAAAAACATAAATTGCTGAAGACATGCACTTTCTCATTTTTAATCATAATTATAATAATTATTTCACATATGTTAATATTTATCTTCATATGTTTAAAAAGTAGACTACACTTTAAATAAATAAATAGATTGTTTATCTAAATCATTTATGCATGCAAATTATGTTTTGCGCAAAGAAAACGCGAATTGCGAGTTCCATGACATTTTAAAAGGTGGCAAGTATGAAATTAATTGGATGCGAAAGGACCGATTTTCTTTATTTCTATAATCATTGTTTATCAGAGTTTAAACATCTCTTAATTTGTTTCAAGACACATAAACATTTTATATCTCCTATATCTAATCATTTTAGTGTGTAATGTTAAGTTTATGAGCATCTTTCCAAATGTTCACCTCGTGTCAAGATCGACTTGTTGTGATATCGAAGAAGTTCAATAAAAAATAAGGCAAAGATCTAGTGCATGTTTTATTCCACTGCATTTTAGAGAAAAGGGCATATTATATCATCTTTCATGTTAATAATATATTTTTTGTTAAATTAAATGATTTAGGTATTTTTGGTTAATCAAAAGTCTTCTCAAGTAAATCGAAACAAATATAGGAGTTTCTATGTAAACTGTTACGATATACTATTCAAAGCATGTTTAGAGTATCCCTTTTCCCTAATGATAGCAAGCTTCTACTGCACCCTTTTTATATTAGTAGACGGAAAACAGTCCATACATTTTACTATTTAAAAGATTCATGCAATAACTACACAAATCAAGACATATCTTTTAATTTGAAAAGAACGTTCAGTAATGAGGACCAACTACTAAAAAGAGTAAATGGCTTTATATAATGCTGATATTGTAATGACAGTTTAGCATTAGCGTTAATTAAACACAAACGTATGACCTTGAGAACATGAATTTCTTTTCAAATATATCATAACTTAGTGATTTAAACAATTACAACCTAAATATTTTCGAGGTATTTCCATTTGCTTTTTCTAATAACATCAAGTGATTTATGAAAAGCTTCTAAAAAAATATACGCGTGCCTATACGCGGCAACAAATAATTACTGAAAATAGTTGAAAACATTGTGAAAAAAGAAGAAATTGCTTGCTTTGAGCAATTTCTACTTTTGTCACACGGTTTTAAAACGTCGTCTTCTGCAGTGGCGTCAGAAAGTGTCTTTATTTCGGAATGGGTTAATGGAACTGAGCAATTTCTCTCTTTCCCACAAGTTTTCAAAAGTCGTCTGCTGATAATGTGACTGTAACTTGTTAAAGGGTCAATGTATATATGAATTTCTACAATGGCAGTTTATCAGATTATAATTAACTTCGGAGCTGTAGTTGCAATGCTTTAAGACCGTCACAGAGGTTAAGTAGAGATGTCAGCCTTATGTTTATATTGTTAACCTTTTCTTACATACAACTAATCTGCAACAGACTAATTGTTATTAGGCAACACATGTTTTTTTTAATCCTTGAATATTGTTTTGTTATAAGAAGTTAGTTAACCCTTTATTTGATGTTTATGTGTTGCCTGCCCTGAATGAATGAAACGTACGTAACCCTTTTACCGGTCTGTCTATCTGTTAATATGTATATTGCACTTTGACTTGGTTAAAGGAACTTTGTATAGCAACTGATCGAAACAAATTGACCATTTGCCACATATACACGCTTTCTGATTTATCTGTAACAGACGACTTTTGAAAACATTACGACAAAAGAAGAAACTGGTCAAAACAAGCAATTTCTCCTTTTGCTTGAAAGTTTTCCACTTTTTTCAGTAAATTTACCCTCATTTATAGGGATTCTCTATATATTTGTTCACATGATTTCAAAGTTGTCTGCTGCAGACTTGTTGTATATGAGAAAGGGTTAAGAAAACCCTTGTCAGTCAGTATCTGAATGTCTGTCCATCGTCCTTTCACATTCTGACATGTGTTCTATCAAATGCTCTTCTTATTTTTCAGTATTATGCATATCTGTACAGTTATATGATGCTAGAAGATATTCGAGACAAGGTAGCTGAGTACATGAACTGCGAAGACATAGCAATGAAGTTTATGATCTCTCATGTAACCAGAAAACCGCCAGTAAAGGTAATTCAATTAATCCTTTCACACATACAACAAATTTGCAGCAGAATAAAACATCTACTCAATATAGTGAAAATCTCTATAAATGAAGCATAATTGCAGAAAACATTTAAATCGATGCCCCAAAAGGAGAAATTGCTTATCCGTTAATCGAATAAATACTGTATTTTCCAGGTGACCTCGAGATGGACGTTTCGCTGTATCAGATGTCTGCAGACATCCTTTTTCATATTAGATACATCACTTAGAACTTTGTTTACTCTTCTTACAGCAGTATTATACCTGTACCACTCAGAATGGTGTTAACCTCACGTTTAAAAGTGTTATAGTTATATCCCTCAGTATGATGCATAACCTACTTAATATACTACCTACACCATTCAGAATATTGCTTACTAAATTTCAACAGAATTAAAGCTATATCACTTAGAACGGTGCTTGCATTGCGTTGAACAGTATTATACCTACACCACTCAAAATAGTGTGTACTCGGCTTTCAACATTTTTATAATTACACCACTCAGAACAGTGTTAACATCGCTTACAACAGTATTATAGTTACACCACTCAGAATGGTGTTTACTCTGCTTTCACCAGTTTTAAAGTTGCATCACTCAACTTGGTGATACTCTGCTTTCAACAATACTTCACTTATTTTAGGACGAATGATCTCTAAGTAAAAAAAAGGGCCATAACTTGTATTAGATGCAGGATAGAGTTATCTAACTTAATGATCTACACTTAGATTGGAATATACTCTACCTTCAACAGTATAATAACTTCACCACTAATAATGGTATTAACACTTCTTTCAACAGTATTATAGTTACGCCACTCAGAATGGTGTATACTCTGTTTTCAACAGTATTACTTTTACACCACGCATATTGGTTTGTACTGACTACTATGCTGTCAACAGTATTAATGTTACACCTCTCAGATTGGTTTTAACTCTGATTTATACAGTAATATAGTTACACCACTCATAATGGTGTTTACTCTGCCTTCAACAGTATTATTGTACTGTCATGACATCGGACGTCAAAGTAAGTGTAACCAAACGCATCAGTTTGTTATTGATGAATTGTATTGGTAATAACTGAAAATATAAACTGAATAACAACTTAACTAATACGTCTACGGGGCATCGACACTGCCGGGTCACATTTGAAAAGAAATGTTTAGTATTCAAGAATGATACAATATTTTGACAATTTGATTAGCAAGTCATATTTCCCATTAGTTATTTAGGCTAGTTTCACTTCGATTTTGGATGTTGACATTTCAACAACGGATGTTGTAATCATGAAACGCTTGACTGCATCAATTCCCGCGATAGCAAAATCTCAATAGTTTCGTTTACGTGTCACAGCGAAAATTGCTGATTGTAGACAGGTGTCTCAACTGTTTTCCATATTATTTCAATTGTATCACGGCGAACGGTGTTTACTCTGGTTTCTACAGCATTATAGTGACACCACTAATATAATGGTGTATACTCTGCTTTCAACAGCCCTGGTATGGTATGTCAATCTGGACGCCTGACTACATAATTTGGACCCCTACATGTGCACTCAAAATTATGTTAATATTGTTCATACGTATCCATGTTGGACATGTCACAACATCCGTCTATCGTGGTTGATTCAATACAGTGGATTATTCTGATGTCTTTACATATCCCAACATCCTTCTACCGTTGAAGATTCAATACAGTGTGGTATTCTGATATTTGTTAGACATATCCGAACATCTAACTATCGTTGAATAGGCAATACAGTGTAGTATTCTGATATATGTTGGACGAATCCAAACACATCTCTATCATTGTAGATTCAATACAGTGAATCATTTTGGTGTATTTTGTACATATCCCAACATCCGTCTACTGTTGAAGATTAACAACAGTGGAGTGTTTTAATAACTGTTGGACATATCAAAACATCCGTCTACCGTTGTAGATTCGATATAGTGGAGTATTCTGGTGTATTTTGTACATATCCCAACATCCATCTTCCGTTGAAGATTAACAACAGTGGAGTGTTTTAATTTATGTTGGACATATCCAAACATCCGTCTACCGTTGAATATTGAAAACAGTGGAGTATTCATATATCGGTTGGTCATATCCAAACTTCTGTCTTCGGTTGTAGATTCAATACAGTGTAGTATTCTGATATTTGTTGGACATATCCAAACACACATCTAACGTTGTAGATTCAATACAATGGAGTATTCTGGTGTATTTTCTTTACATATCCCTACATCCGTCTATCGTTGAAGATTGAGAACAGTGAAGTGTTCTAATTTATGTTTGACATATCCAAACATCCGTTTTCGGTTGTATATTTAATATAGTGGGGGTATTCTGATGCTACGAAAACACATCATACGACATGCCTTGTAGCTTTTCGTTTATGATGTATTCTCAGTAATGAATATCTTATAGATATCTCCATTCATTTCAACTTTGCTCTATTTGCTCTTGTTCGGGCAGTAACAGTTGAGTCCTGAGTAAATTGATCATTGCTCTTTTATAACCAGATAACGCATGATGTTGTGGTTATTCAAAACATAATTAAATATACACATTTTACATATTAAATATAAAGTTGTCAATGACCTTATTGGTTATGGAGACCAGAAGCCTTGGTCAGGAGTCCGGAATGTACTGGCCACTATTTTACAAAATATATATTATTACTGAATTGAACACTATGTTGATTAATTGATTGGGGTTTAACGCCGTTTTTAACAATTTTTCAGTCATATCACGGCAGCCAATTCACCTACTTATGTGTTTCCGGTTTTTCCCACACCAGTACTCCACACAACAATCTTCCTAAGCAACTGGTTGCTTTTCCACTAAGATTAGCCCATTGGTGTAAACACTATATAGTAGGTACTCAAAAGATCAATAAATATACACAATTTCAAAATCAAATATAAAATGTTATAAGACTGTATTGATCATTCAGTCATTCAGTAAGGGGGTCTGAATAATTGACTATTCCGCAAGATATATTTAATTTTTGAACTAAACTTTATGTTGTGGGTACTCAAAATACCAGAAAATATACAAAATTCCAATATAAATAAACAATGTGGTGCGTTTTAGTCCTGCCCATATATGTTAACAATGATATAACATTTTATTTAACTGGCATTGACAAAATTAATTCACTTCTATGTTATGTAATATATTCCCTCATACTGAGTGAAATGTGGTGTTTGGATCCTGGGAAGTCGCAATGCTACATAAAATGTTATAAGACCGTATTGATCATTCAGTCATGTAGTACAGAGATCTGAACTAATGAATATTGCAACACAATATATCTTGTATTACTAAATACTATGTTGTAGGTACTCAAAAGATCAGTAGAATTGTGAACATTATAATAATTAACCGAGGACTCAGGAGTACACCATTCGAACCACTGCACTCGTGTTAAGGTCGAATAGGAACCGTCATGAATGTTTATATAACCCACCATTAGCCTCAATTATCGATGTTACATATTGCATAGGAGGATGCGAACAGTCTAAATATAATATCGCATTCCTAGTACAGAAACCTGGACTAAACCCACCATGTACACTAATCCACAAACTCTTGCCATGTCTATCTATTTTCAGAGCAGTGGATCTTATGATGTATGTACTAGTTTGTATAAACCAACATGTACACCAATCCGCGAACTCTTACCATGTATATCTATTATCAGAACGGTTGACTTTATGCTGTATGTATTAGTTCGCGGTCACTTGAATTGTATTTTCCAAAACATCAAGTTTGGTGGTCAAATACGGTTTCAAAAAGATGAAATGCAACCCTTATCTGTTACTCTAGGTTACTCATGATTATGTTGACGTGTCTGTTTATAAAGGAGGTAAAATCGATTGAGCGGAAATCTAACTAAACGACATGTTAAACAAATCTGAACCCTTTCAATGCTGACTTTCTTAAATGGAATTATCCACCTTTGCGTTTCCAAAAGACCAATGTCGATTCTAGGAATATCAAGATGAAATTGAGTTTAGCCGACAGGTCAGACGGCTGGTCTGACTGTAATCTGTTGGCACAGGTTTCACAAAATCGGTGACAGCAGTCAAATGTTAACAAAACGGGTTTTGAAATTAACTTAATTAATCTACATGTGTTCTTGTACACATATTTGGCTGTATAAAGTGACAATCACAAATTAACAGTGTTTATCACGTTTCTGTGTTTTCGGTTAAATGGAAGTAAACACATTTCACAGGAGGTTACTTTGAGTGACTTAGAATACTTTAGATCAGAAAGAAGTCACATCTGTACTTAACCCTTTCCCACAAACAGACGCTGTCTGATGCCTTTGCGGCAGACCACTTTTTCAAAATATTTTGGCAACAGAAGAAATGCTCATAATGAACAGTTTCTCCTTTTGTCACAATGTTTTCAAATCTAGTTAATAGTTAAACTCGCATTTGTGTAGCATTTTCACTTTTGCGAAACTGATTTCAAAGTCGTTTGCTGCAGATCTCTTGTTTGTGGGAAAAGGATCAATGTCACTACATAATTCGTTGTCAATTGCTCCTTTCTGACTCTGTTCGGGTGTCTTTAAGATTCCCTGACACTCAATCTCAATTATTGATTTAGTTTTTCTGTATATCGGTTTTAACTACCCAACATGCATAAGTGGTATCATGATTACGATGAACCTTTAAATACCACTGTGAACAATTCCTGTTAGTTCCGTCTTCTACGACAAAGTACAGTGAATTCTCTGATCCCGCTTCCATATACCCTTACACGCACAGACACATACATAATGTACATAGACGGTAAACCAACCCGTTACATTATCTAAGAGAGACTACTCTTTACTATATATTGTATTTGTGTAATACGTACTGTCTTGATTATATCCCTTTATTTATACATTGTAATCTGTATAACTATAATACTTTACGATTGTATTGTCTATCTAGTTTTAGTTTGCATTGAAAAAACACATATTAGTTATATCAGTTCAGTAGTTCTTTATATAGTATCATCAATAGTGATATACAATCATTTTAAAGAAATTTCGACAATAGTAAATTAATATGACTCTCTACTCGGTGTGGTCTAATCCGATTTTATACTGTTTCCAAATTTGCAACGAAGCTTCTGACAAACAAAGTAAACTTTAATCTGGTAGCATGTACCAATAGGCAGTTATTACAAACACAGTTAAGTTGTTTTAAATTTGGAGATCTGGCTCATTTGGTAAAGAAGGTTGAAGAATTATTCGACAAGTTCTTACAAACACAATTAATTTGTGTTTCATCTGGAGCACGCGCTTATTTGGTAAAAAAGGGTGACGAATTACTCGACAAGTTCTTACAAACACAATTAAGTTGTTTTCATCTGGAGCACGCGCTTATTTGGCAAAGAAGGGGGAAGTATTACTCGACAAGTTCTAAGAAACACAGTTAAGCTGTTTTAGTCTGGAGCACGTGCTCATTTGGTAAAGAAGGGGGACGTATTACTCGACAAGTTCTAGCAAACACAATTAAGTTGTTTTAGTCTGGAGCACGCGCTAATTTGGTAAAGAAGGGGGACGTATAACTCGACAAGTTCTAGCAAACACAATTAAGTTGTTTTAGTCTGGAGCACGTGCTCATTTGGTAAAGAAGGGTGACGAGTTACTCGACAAGTTCTTTCATACACAATTAAGTTGTTTTTCATCTGGGGCACGCGCTCATTTGGTAAAGAAGGGTGACGAGTTACTCGACAAGTTCTTTCATACACAATTAAGTTGTTTTTCATCTGGAGCACGCGCTCATTTGGTAAAGAAGTGTTACGTATTACTCGACAAGTTATAACAAACACAATTAAGTTGTTTTCAATCTGGAGCACGGACTCCTTTGGTAAAGAAGGGAGTCGAATTACTCGACAATTGTTTCCTGACCTCTGTGTATTATTATGAGCTATACATATTTTAGTCTGGAACACGGCTCATTTGGTAAAGAAGGGAAGCGTATTACTCGACAATGTTTAGATGACCTCTGTGTATTAGTGTTAGGTACACGTAGCATAGTATTGAGTAGGACTACTTTGGCAAAGAAGGTTGACTAAGTCTGGAGCACGGTTCATTTGGTTAAAAAGGTAGACGTACATTTTATTACATGATAATATTGACCTGACCCTGACCTCTGTGTATTAGTGGGAGGTACGCATAGTTTAGTCTGGAACACGACTTATTTAGTAAAGAAGGGAAACGTATTACTCAACAATGTTGCCACGACCCTGATCTCTGTGTATTAGTGCGAGGTACACATAGTTTAGTCTGGAGCACGGCTTTTGTGGAAAATAGGGAGACGTGTTAATCGAAAATCTTGACCTGAATCTGACCGCTGAAGAAGGGATGCGTATTAATCGACAATGTTGACCTGACCTCTGTCTATTATTGTAAAGTACACGTAGCATTGTCTTGAGTACGACGTATTACTCGACAATGGTGACCTGACCTATGTGTATTAGTTTAAGGTACACGTATCTTAGTCTTCAGTACGATTCATTTGGCACCGAAGGTTGTTTAGGTCTGGAACACGGCTTATTTGGTAAAGAAGGGAGACGTATTAATCGAAAAAGTTGACCTTACCTCTGTGTATTATTGTGAGGTAAATGTAGCTCATTCTTGAGTACGACTCATTCGGCAAAGAAGGGTATAACTCGATTTACACGTAGCTAGGTCTTGAGTACGACTCATTTGGAAAATTACTTTTATGGAGCATGGCTCATTTGGTAAAGAAGGGAAACGTATCACACAACAAAGTTGACATGACCCTGACCTCTGTGTAATATTGTGAGGTACACACAGTTTAGTCCGGAGCATGACTCATTTGGTAAAGAAGAAAGACGAAGAGGGATGTTGACCTGACCCTGACATCTGTGTATTAGTGTGACTCATACGTATTTAAGTCTGGAGCACAGCTCAATTGGTAAGTAAGGTAGACATATAATGTTGACCTGACCATGACCCCTAGTTATTATTAAGAGCTACACGCATTTTAGTATTAAGAACGACTAGTTTGGTAAAGAAGGGAAACGTTTTACTCGACAATGCTGACCTGACCCTGACCTCTGTTCATTATTGTGAGGTACACATCGTATAGTCTGCAGCACGGGTAATTTTGCAAAGAAAAGAGACGTATTACTCAACAATGTTGACTTGAATCTGACCTCTGTGTATTATGTGAAAATATGCGTACCCTAGCATGGAGCATGGCTCATTTGGTAAAGAAGGGAGACATATTAAACGAAAATATTAACCTGACCCTGATCTTTGTGTAATATTGTGTGGTACATGTAGTTTAGTCTGGAGCATGGCTCATTTAGTAAAGAAGAGAGACGTCTTACTCAAAAATGTTGACCTGTCCTTTGTTTAATATCGTGAGTTACACGTACTGTAGTCTTAAGTACGACTCATTTGGCAACAAAAAAGTAGTTTTTAGTCAGGAACACGACTCATTTGGTTAAAAAGTGAGACGTATCACTCGACAATTTTGACCTGCCCTATGTGTATTAGTGTATGGTACACGTAGTTTAGTCTTGAGTACAACACGTTTCGCAAACATAGTAGTTTATAGTCAGGAACTTGACTCATTTGGTTAAGAAGGGAGACGTATTCCTCGACAATGTTCACCTGACCTCTATGTATTACTGTCAGGTAAGAAGGGAGACGTATTACTCGACAATGTTGACCTGAGCCTCACCTCTGTGTATTATTGTGAACTACCATATTTGCATTAACTTGTGAGATATTTGACACACAACTAAAGGTTAACCCTCCCTTTCCCACATTAAAATATGCTGCACATTACTTTAATAAAATCTACTCAATATTTGGAAAATCACTAGAAATTTGTTTTAATTACTGAACAAATTAGAAAACATTTTGTCGAAAGGAGAAATTGCTCGTTTTGAGAATGTTCTTTTTTTGTCACAATGTCTTCAAAAGTCGTATGCTGCAGATGCGTCAAAATGCGGCTATAGGTGGGAGAAGTTAACGAATACACGTGATTGAATAACATAAATATTTCCATAAAGGTCAGGAACAGGTCAATTATATCGGGTAATACACAAGACAACACAATTCCCACGACCTCTTCCTGAATGTTACCCCTCAGTCTGTCGTGTCTCTTAATACTAACCATTTGCCACATACATCAAACCTGAGGCAAGTGACACTGACAATGTCTTGGCAAAATATGTATGCTTATCTCGATCTTCTTTGATTCCAAATGCTGTGTCAATTTGCATATACCTAATATACAGTCTCGCTTAACATGACATGATGGTGTTAAATCACCCTTAAAAATCAACTAGATAAATAACAAGGGTGGTAAATATCTTATATCAAACTCGATTTCCCCTTGATAGAACTATGTATGTGTAGTTTTTATTAATACCGATATCGTGCAGATATCTCCGAGGACATTAAGAGTGTCTTACATAAAACAGAGCCACGCCTTAAGACATACATATAACTTTGATCATGAAATACACAGATCTGCCTGTTCCGATCCGAAGTCAGAAGCAGAGCCTTTTCTGTTCGGAACCATTGGAACCCCCACTCGAACATTAATTATTTCCGATGATTGACAATAGTCATTGCGACTTGCGTCTTCCATAAACGGCGTAATTAGTATGTGTGAATTTCGCCTGGGATGAATATAGTGTGGAGCACAGGTGCGGACATTTTAGTAAACACACGTTAGGCGATCTAGACGCCATGATACAACTAAAATACCGTTGAAATCTCAATCAATCTGTAAGAAACCATGTAATTTCAAAGATGTTTCAGTCGATAACTCACGAAGTATGTTAATCACAGGGGTCATTAGTTCGTAACCCGGCTCGGATGTTTATCCCTTTGATCAACACATATCAGTAATTAGATCATGTTTTATTTAACCATAATCATGAGACCAACGAATATTGTTTATAGTACAAATGTAGTACTTCGAATAGTGATCGTATATATTTGGCAAGTAATCACGGAGTTCGATGATCGCGTAACTCCAATCCAAATTAAATAATAGTGCGTTGTGTTTAAAATTCGACTTTTGCTACAACGTTCATTTCACATGAACGTTAAATATAAACGGAATAATAATAACTGTCTGTGTGTCAAAGAAGTCAACACATATAATCACTTCTAATATTGTTATATATCTGAATAGTTATACTATAGTTTATAATTCACACAAATAAATCCTACGTCTAAAACGTCAGACTCATAATACGGCAACAAACGTGTAAGTCAGTAATTCAACTAACTTATATTAGTTTCTACGACTACCGCCAGTCAGAACTTAAACCAGTCCTTTCATCAACCCGAAATCCCGCCCGGACTCACGACCGGGGTCACGACCGAGCCACCTTCTAGTTGTAGAGTAGTAGTAGTATTAATAGTAGTTGTTGTCCTATATTCACTGATACACAGGATTAAATACTGCAGTCAAGCTTGACCACTGATCAATGGAATTGTCTTAACTGTAGACTGTGCATTGGTCAGCGGCAATATCAGTTAAAACTATTTAACGACTGTTTAACTACAGCAATTAAAAGTAACTCAGGCATTGACAGATCTTCAAGTACCGCACTTAAAATATAAACAGTCCTTGACGGATTTTCAAGTACCGCACTTAACATATAATCTGCCGTTGACGTAGTTTGGTAGATACCTGTAGATAAGGCGTCAGCGGTTAACCTTTCATGCACAGCAAAAAGGATAACACAAAGATCATTATGTACGTTCGATGTCTGCTTTCTGGATGCATAACCAGTACTCCTGCCGATTGTGTTGAGTTATCACAAAATCAAAACACGTTCTTCGCAGGATTATAACTCGGGACCATTGATACGAGAGACATACGCTCTACCACTGCACCAGCGTGTTCTTAGGCTGTACCTTTAGCACTATTTAGGACAATTGAATCTTTCAAAGTAATTTCAGATTATGATATCAAAAATATTACTTGTCATGTGCTTTTTAATTGAGTATGACCAGGGTAGAGTGAAACAAGAGTATGGTGCATCAACGATCCTGCGCTTAAAGTAAAATATCCATAACGAGCTTAATATTTGAAACTGTTATTGTTCCATTACTGTTCTCTTCCGACTTCGTACGGAAATCATCTAGCCTATACGGAGTTTTCAACGGAAAGCAGAGTCGTTACCGTTCCTTTCCTTTCCGCTGTAAGACATATAACTATTTATTGAAATGCTAGATTTGCTTCACTCTATTAACCGTTTGATCGATACCAAAAGGAGGGTACAACAATTCGCCTCTTTGTCTAATGCGGCTTAAATACCAGTCTCGTTTCGTTATTTGGGCTCGTAATACGTCTGAGTACAGTGAATATTAAGACAAGCATGTTCATCTGCACAGTCTCACAAGAACATTCACTGTCCGTTTACATGTCATTTAGCCCAAACTGTATCTATCAGCAAAATGGTAGACGTGTAGCATCATTAGTTTTACGCCAATTAATTACATATAATCCCATTACGGTTAGTCAATAAGACTGCAAATTGCAAGACTATGCTCATTTATATTATAAACGTGACCACCTCAGTGGTACAATGGCAGAGTGCGGCCTCGATTGCGAGAGGTCTCCAGATCGTTTTTGGCCGGGTCGTACCAAAATCTCATAAAAACGGTTGACATGACTTTCCCTTCTCTGCGCTCCGAATTGTGTGGCTATAATCATGTCCAACTCGCTGGTGTCAGAATAAATGAACTAGTGGTACTGGCAGCCTACACAGGAAACGCCGTGATATAACTGAATACTTGTTAAAAGTGGCGTAAAACATGCCAACAAACAATAAATAAACTAATAAACACGTATCGAAAATTAATTAAACTCGAACACATGAATACATTAATCACTCGGAACACTGCCCCCTCGGAAAAGATATATACTGTTACTACAGAAAAAAGATAAAGTTCACACATTCGTTTTGGATACAATTTAAATCAGTCATCACTTAAACTGACATTAAATATAGAGCTTCCCTATGCTTGACGTTTTGGCAGGTTTATTTTTACACCGGGAGATTTATAATTCCTTCTTGTTTAATTAAGAATTCGCTTTAAAACTTTTAATATTTCAATCCCACACTTTATTTTATCACGAATCATAAACATATACACAACACTTGAATTATTTGGGTATATTATTGGATTTCATCTGACTTTTCCCAGAATTGGAGAAATCCACTATGACCGAGGCTAGTGGTTACCATGCCGCAATAAAACCGGAAGTCCCGGGTTCGATTTGTGCTCGCGGTAGTGAGGAAGAAACCCCCTTGAACAATGAACATTTCCTATCTTTTGGAATGTTAGGCGTTCAATAATCATCAAATTTCAGGATAATAGTAATAGACTTGAACCGTATGCCGGCGATTCGGGGTCGTAATGCCTGTCCGGTTTTGAACCAGTTAGCGTTACCTTGTTGTACAACTATTGGGTATACACTTCTAGGTTTTTGTTAAACGAAGAACATTTACACAAGTCACACATAAATGAGCCGCGGCTGACGATTTGCCGTCTTATAGCCTCTCTGGCTAGACATCATTTAGTGTAACATCGGTATACAGTTATTGCGGTTACACTGCTAGAGTAGTGTAAACAGATGTATGTACGTCTATATAACACATACGCGGACAGTGACTACTCTGCAAGGACTGCGAGTGTACATGGACTCACGTAAGTCTTGATTGTAAGTAGATGCATTAAGGTCTCAAATCGCCAGACGCGGCTCATACAGACTGAACTAAATCTTAACTGTACGCATATGCATTAATATCTCAAATCGCCAGACACAGCCGATTTAAATCACGGGGACCCTAAATATAAACGATCAACAGTTTTAACCCCAATATATTAATAAACTCTGACGTCATTTTGGTTTCTATCATGTATACCCTAATTTCGCTTTATGATTTCACGCAGTAAAATTAGAATGTGCCACTTAGCAGCATTTATAAAAGGTCTGCTTCTCCATGAATAAAGAAATAATCTCCAAGCTGCTTGTAATTCCATTCCCTGCAAACATATCCACCCAAATAGGTTATACCCCGTCTCTCTGTGTCCAAGATTGTTGTCCGTGTATAGAACGCGATCTAGTTTCTGAATAGCCGTTTCCATTTCTGTCCGTTGAACTGTTTTAGAATAGAGTAAATACTGTAGAAAATACAAATATACGTGTGAATCTACCGTTATCCAGTTTAACCAGTAGTCTTGTTTCATTTCAAATTCAGATACAGTTTGTGTGTAAACAGTACGGAACATAACGTATTGAAGAGCTTGATGGACAAGACTAACTTGAGATGGATGAAATACCATACAGCCTGTGGTATAATGTCGTCTGAATTCTTTGCTTGACATGTCAGTTAATCTAATTATTTTAGCGAAAGCGAGATTAGCAAAACCTATCTTGAAGTTGCAGGAACACACAGATTCCACATATGGTTTTATTTCCTTTTCACATGAAACTAGAATACGCCTACACTCCTCTTGATACTGTTCGATTTGAATATAAAAAGATGATAAAGATAACTTTGACGATATAAGGTCAAAGTCACTAATTTCTGAGACTATATTTGTAATAGTCATAGACCGCAGGTCGGAGAAATTTCCTTGTGACAAGTACTGGACAAACTTACACTGTTTGTCTTGTAATTGTATATGTGGAATTATAGAGTCAAGTGCCATTCTTACGTCTCTCGTAGTATGTTCTGTGACATGGTTCGTATGTTGTAGATATAGCAGAAGTCGCATTATCCCATTCATATAACCTGAATTTGTATAAAAAGTCATAGACATGCTCCTCATTAACACGTTCCTTAACCTATAGATGAGTTTTGTAATATGATAGCATACTGAATATCTTGGCATTAACGAGGCACTCGTATTGGCCAGAATACATACCAGTTCATCACCACTCAACTTAGATGTCAGATGCTCACCAACATTGTCGCAAGTAAGTGAATATAAACACTTGATATCACTCTCTATTATTTTGTTTAACACATACTCAATTTTTTCCAGAGTCTTTAAGCTGAGCTTATCAAACATATTCTCTTCTGGAATGAAATAATTCGGACAATTGTTTTCCTTCACCCAAATAAATAGACGATTAAGACACTGCTGTACACACATTATAAGCTTATCATTAGTCAAAAAATGTTTATGTGAATTTTCGATTGTATAAAACAGACTTGTTTTACAATGATACGATGATATAGATTCACCGGCTGTTTGTTCTATGATATCCTTTTTTATCATCTTCAGGAGAATATAACACTTGTGTTGCGTTTCGTTCAGACTTGACATGAGGTCACGTTCTTGAAGTGAGAAGGAAATTCTCCATTCGCTAGACTTGATTTTATTATGAGGATGTCCAACACCAACAAAGAAACAACCACATGAGCCCATTGCTTTAAGTTGTTTCTGTGATGGCCAACCGTATTTCCGTATCCTGTGTAACCATGAACTGGCTGACTTCGGTATTTGTCGACACTTTAAGGCATATACGTCATCCATTTGAAAAGTACGGTAAGCAGCCGGAATCGTGTTCGCTGGACCGTTACGATATGACTTTGGTCCAACATAAATTGGTGAATTTTCAGCACATACTCTTCCTTTCCTATCGATAAAGCATCTATATTTTGCTATATCGCACATTAAAACTGTTAGCGGACATTTATCCTTAATAATCTGAAGACGAACATATCCGGGTTTGGTGTCTTCATCCGTTAAAATAAGATAAGATAATCCCTGTTGTTTAGATTCGAAAACATTCTCTACCACAGGAGTATCGCCGTCACAAGATATGATATCGAGATCGGAATGGATACCTGGTGTAGTTGTTCCTTCGCATCTACTCCCAACTTGGTAGAATGATATTTTGTTGGAAGTTTTTGAATAAGTATGGCTTGTAAACGTTTGCATTATTTCATTTAACATAGCACACTCCCAATACTTTTCCCTTGTGTACTCAGATGCGCCTATAACATCAAGTACTTCATATAGACGTTTAGACAATTTTTCATTGGCATTGTCCATGTTTCGTCTATCTGTAATAAATATCAAAATCATATATTGAAACATTGTGTGTTGCATATACCTATATTGGAAATTCACCCTAAGTTTTATGACAAATCATATATTATATTGAAGAGGTGCAGATGTGTTCATCCATATTCACCACAACTTGCCGTTACAACCAGGCAACAGAACAGAGCCTAACAATACAAGTCTATTTGTAATTAGCATTTACAATTATCTGTATTACGGAGATACACACACACACACACACACACACACACACACACACACACACACACACACACACACAGACAAACCGATAGACAGAGGGAGTAAGAGATATATATAGAGAGAGAGGGGGGAGGGAGGGAGGGGTTTGGAAGTATATACAGTAATACAGAGAAAGTTAGATTCCTTGCATAACTAATATAGATAATAACTGGTTTGTTGACATCCGATAAGACGTTATTCCCTTGCAAATTAAACGTTCATTGTTCCTCAAAATATATGTGAAGATTATACAGCATCATATGTGTAACACAGTATCATAATTATAGCACCCAGAATGGTGTATACTCTACTTTCAACAGTATATTAGTTATATGACCCATAATGGTGTATACTCTACTTTCAACAATAGTATAGTTATAGAACCCAGAATACTGTATACTCTACTTTTGACAGTATTATAGTTATACAACCTTGACTAGTGTATACCTTTCTTTCAACAGCATTATCGTTATATAATACAGAATGGTGTATACTCAAATTCAACGGTGTTATAATTATATAACCCAAAATAATGTTTACTCTACTTCAACAGTTTTGTAGTTAGATATAACCTAAAATGGTGTATAATCTACTTTCAACAGTATTATAGTTATATAACCAAGAATGATGTATACTCTACTTCCAACAGTATCATAGTTATATAACTCAGAATGGTGTATACTCTACTTTCAACAGTATTATAATTGAATAACCTATAATGGTGTATACTCTACTTTCAACAGTATTAAAGTTATATAACCCCGCATGGTGTATATTGTATAATATTATATTTATAATATTTTCAACAGTATCATAATTATAGCACCCATAATGGTGTATCCTCTACTTTCAACAGTATTCTAATTATATAACCCATAATGGTGTATACTCTTCTTCAACGGTAAGATATTTATCTCAAGACAAAATGTGTTTTAATCGAGTTTCCACAATATCTCTATTTTTCATTGAAATTGGTGTATACTCTGCTTTCAATAGTAGTATAATTACACAACCCTGAATGATGTTCAATCTGCTTCAAAAATATTATAATAACACCCTTCAGAATGGTTTTACACCAGTCAGAATGGTGTTTACTCTACCATCAACAGTATTATAGTTACACCACTCAGAATGATGTTTACTCTGCGTCAACAATATCATAATTACACCCTTCAGAATATTGTTTACTCTATTTTAAACAGTATCATATTTACACCACTCAGAATGGTGTTTACTCTACTTTCAACAGTATTATATTTACACCACTCAGAATGGTGTACACTCTGCTTTCAACAGTATTAGAGTTACATCACTCATAATTGATTTTACTCTGCTTTGCCTTCAAAAGTATTATATTTACTTCACTCATAATGTATTTTACTAAATGCCTTCAATAGTACTATAGTTTCACCACTCATAATGTTTTTTACTCTGCATTCAGCAGTGTTATAGTTACATGCGATTGATTGGAGTTTAACGCCGTTTTCTCAGTCATATCACGGCTGCCAGTTCACCTACTTATGTGTTTCCTGGTTTTTATCACACCACACAACAATCTTCTAAAGCAACAGGCTGCTTTTCCTCATAGACTTAGCCCATTGGTGGAAGACGAATAACGCATGTCGCATTGACTTTTGTGAAACGTTGGAATGAAAGTTGGCCAAGCCGGGATTCAAACTCACAACATCTGGATTGACAGCCCACGTCGCTATTTTCAACAGTATTATACTTACACCACTCAGAAATGTTTTACCTCTGCCTTCGACAGTATTATAAAAACACCACTCAGAATGGTGTTTAATCTGCTTTCAACAGTTTTACAGTTACACTACTTAGAATGGTCCATACTCTGCTTTCAGAGTCGAGATGTCATATTTTAAAATTTATTTTGTCTCTTCTAGTTGTATTAGTTGGATATATACAAAATATAAATTACCATAAATTGATTTTGTCTTTTTATTGTTGCAAATTCCTACATGTTTCGAGAATGACACATATAACCAACAAGACCTCGGGCTGAGGGTGTTTAAATGGTATCACTATGCAAAAAGAAAGTAAAGTTGATAACATGTAAAAAAGGAAGTGTCTGTCAATGCATTGCTATCAACATGTCATGATAAATAATCAACTGTAAACATTCTGTAAAATATGACCTTGACCTTGAACATTTTGACGTTGACAGATGTTCCATGACCAAACAATACATCTGACAAAGTTTCAGAAAACTTCCAGCAGGGGTTGCTGAGGTATAACCAAGGTTGAGTTACCTAACAAAGGTCAAGTTCTGTAAAATTATGACCTTGACCTTCAAATGTTTACGGATGTCCCATGACCAAACAATACATCTGACATTTCATAAAGATTCCATAAGGGGTTGCCGAGATAGGACTAATGTTAAGTTTTGAGGTTAAGTTATCTAACAAAGGTCAAGTTCTGCACAATTATGACCTTGACCCGGAGAATTTTGACGTTGACGGATGTTCCATGACCTAACAATACATCTGACAAAGTTTCAGAAAAATTCCAGCAGGGGTTGCTGAGATATAAAGAAAGGGTCAAGTTCTGCACAATTATGACCTTGACCCTGAAAATTATGACGTTGACAGATGTATCATGAGCAAACAATACATTTGACAATGTTTCAGAAAAATTCAAGCAGGGGTTGCTGAGATATAAGAAAGGTTAAGTTTTGAGGTTAAGTTATCTAACAAAGGTCAAGTTCTGCACAATTATGACCTTGACCCTGAAAATGTTGACGTTGACAGATGTCTCATGACCAAACAATACATCTGACAAAGTTTCAGAAAAATTCAAGCAGAGGTTGCTGAGATATAAGAAAGGTTAAGTTTTGAGGTTAAGTTACCTAACAAAGGTCAAGTTCTGCACAGTTATGACCTTGACCCTGACAATTTTGACGTTGACAGATGTCTCATGACCAAACAATACAGCTAACAAAGTTTCAGAAAAATTCAAGAAGAGGTTGCTGAGATATAAGAAAGGTTAAGTTTTGAGGTTAAGTTACCTAACAAAGGTCAAGTTCTGCACAATTATGACCTTGACCCTGATCATTTTGACGTTGACAGATGTCCCATGACCAAACAATACATCTGACAATGTTTCAGAAAAATTCAAGCAGGGGTTGCTGAGATATAAGAAAGGTTAAGTTTTGAGGCTAAGTTACCTAACAAAGGTCAAGTTCTGCACAATTATGACCTTGACCCTGAACATTTTGACGTTGGCAGATGTCCCATGACCAAACAATACAGCTAACAAAGTTTCAGAAAAATACAAGAAGGGGTTGCCGAGATATAGCTATTTGTAAAAGCGGCCGCCGTCGCCGGAAAAGTGACTGCTATGTCTCACTCCACTATCGTGGGCGAGACAAAAATGGTGTATACTCTTCTTTCAACAGTATTAATAACCCAGAATTGTGTATACTCTACTTTCAACAGTATTAAATGTATATAACCTAGAATAGTGGATACTCCACTTTCAACAGTATTATAATAGTATAACCCAATATGGTGTATACTCTACTTCAACTGTATAATAGTTTTAGCACTCAGAATAGTGTAAACTTTACTTTCAATAATATTATAGTTTTATCACCCAGAATGGTGTATAATCTACTTTAAGTGCATAGCAGTTATATAACCCAGGATGGTGTATACTCTATTTTCAACAGTATTAAACTATTGCTTTTCGTAATTGTGAAGCAGCCTTAATTCGGCCTCTAATATATTAGGTGGAAAGGCGCTGTTATATAACCCAGAATTGTATACACTCTTCTTTCAACAGTGTTATAGTTTAAGTATAAGTATAGGTGGTACCTATTTCGGGTAAACATTGATTACATTTTGTAATATGTAAATCATTCTCCGTGAATTGCAGTTAGCCCCATGCTAGCAGCACTATCAGTGATTTAATTATAAGTTATTTACGAGTCCTACCGTCCTCAGCAAATAATTCGACTTGCCCTTGATACAGAACTTCCAATGCGATTATTCCATAATTTACGTAACTACATTTGTGACGAGTCAAACTATCCCTTCATAACATTTCTGTTATGTTCCTTTTTGGAATGTATTCATCATTTGCGTGACGATTAAGAATGACATCATATTATAGAAATTTGGATTTGTAACATCCGGTTAGTCAGTAAAACCTTATCAGTTGTTATTTGAACTCATTTTAAAAATAGACGACGATTGTTATTATGCGCAGATTATCACATATCAAATGACTTGTGATCGTTCCTTTATCGAGTACGTATTATCATATATAATTATTTCCTCTATTAGTATTTTGTTTTTCCAATACTTTCATTTCATCCGATCAAAACATAGGAGTATCATAACGGCATCGAAAAATCCACTTATGGACACAACTTTTGGATACATGGTATAGCAAAGTTCATACACATTACAATTTACCTATTGACGGAACAAATGTTGATTTGTTTACCAGTATAACCCAGAATTGTGTATACTCTACTTTCAACAGTATTCAAGTTATATAACACAGAATGGTGTATACTCTACTTTCAACAGTATTATAGTTATATAACCCAGAAATGTGTATTCTCTACTTTCAACAGTATTCAAGTTATATAACCCAGAATGATGTATACTCTACTTTCAACAGTATTTAAGTTATATAACCCAGAATTGTGTATACTCTACTTTCAACAGTATTCAAGTTATATAACCAAGAAGGGTGTATACTCTACTTTCAACAGCATTCAAGTTATATAACCCAGAATGATGTATACTCTACTTTCAACAGTAATATAGTTATATAACACAGAAGGTGTATACTCTACTTTCAACAGTGAGCTTTTTCGGCTAATGCAACCCAGTTACTCGACTAGAAAATCTGGACATGCGCATTACACGAGTAACCATTCACGAACACCTAACCCCAGTCTAGTGTTGTTTACAAATGGCGACCTTCTGTGCATCAGCCGTCGCCATCTTGGATCTCGTGTTACCCTTCAAATAGTGGGGGTCGTTCGAGTCGAGAAGATTAGAGATTAAGCGCATGCGCAGTTCGCTTACTCGATATGTTCGACTTTCAACTCAAGTTACTCTCGTTACGCGAGTAAACCAGTCGAAAACGCTCATAAATATTGTTATATAACCAAGAATGATGTATACTTTACTTTCAACAGTATTCAAGTTATATAACACATAATGGTGTATACTCTACTTTCAACAGTATTCAAGTTATATAAGCCATAATGGTGTATACTCTACTTTCAACAGTATTCAAGTTATATAACACAGAATGATGTATAATCTACTTTCAATAGTATTCAAGTTATATAACCCAGAATGATGTACACTCTACTTTCAACAGTATTATTGTTATATAACCCATAATGGTGTATACTCAAATTTCAACAGTATTAACGTTATATAACATAGAATGATGTACACTCTACTTTCAACAGTACTATTGTTATATAACCCATAATGGTGTATACCCTACTTTCAACAGTATTCAAGTTATATAACCCAAACTAATGTACACTCTACTTCACCAGTAGTATTCTTATATAACCCAGAATAATGTATCCTCTACATTCAACAGTAATAATTAATCTAGTCATATAACACAGAATGATGTATATTCTACTTTCTACAGTAGTCAAGTTATATAACACAGAATGATGTACTCAACTTCAACAGTATTATTGTTATATAACACATAATGCTGTGTACTCTACTTTCAACATTAGTAATTTTAATTTTAATTTTTCGTAATTTTATTTCGTAATTTAGGCCACCGGCCCATTATACAACATAATTTATAAGTATATACAACAGGGAGTGATGAAATACATTATAACACTGACATTTAAAGCTGGAAAAATAATTAAGAAATTGAAAGAGTCTCACTTCTTAGTTTGAATGCACTCTGAATGTATTTTGCAGCATTGTATACTTCAGACTGGATATTTGTATTTAATATTGCATAACATTTGTCAAGAGTCTTGTTGTTTATCAAGGATACGTTAAAATAAATGTCTCTTAAATCGTCATATGTAGGACATTCGTAAAAGAAGTGAAACTCATCTTCAATAATGTACATATTTTTATCAAGACATAAAGGGCAAAAACGGTCATTTCTTGCAATCGATAGGCGTCTACCTCTCTCTATCATAAGGTCATGATTAGAGCATCTAAAGTTACTATATATCCTGCGTAAGGAGAAAGGTAAAAATGAATTTAAATATAGCTCTGGGTTTAATAATGATTTGAAATCTTTTTAGTGTTGTCCTTTTCCCGCATTGTTTTTATCCATATGCTATTTTTGTAAGTAGCAGTCTCGAATCCGTTGTTTAAAATGCTTAATGAATAGAGCATCGTTACCTATGTCTTGTGAAATCCATACATACCCAAAGCCATGCATAAACAGGAGATTTTTTATACAGGTTGCCCATGTATTTCTACCTGCCTCATCGAGGCGTTTCAACATCATGTAGCAGTGCTTCGGGTACCTATGGGTTTCCATCCGAGTAACGTTTAGCCAGTATTTAATACAATTAGGAATGTAAAATGTACAAATAGGTAGACGTCCACATTCTCCTAAAGCAAATGGTTCCGATGTATTTCTTGCTAGATTACAATACTGTTTACAAAATGTTATATGAACTCTTTCAACTTTGTCAAAATACTTATAACCCCAAAGTTGAGACCCGTAGCATAGAATGTGCTTAACAGTTGTATCAAAAACTTTGAAAGCATCCAAAGGGTCTAGTCTTCCATACAAACGCTGAAATCGGAATATATAAAATAATGATTTCATCACTTGTTGTGACAATGTTTCTAATGTTTTTGTCCATGAAAATGTAGAAGTAATATAAAGACCCAGATATTTATAGAAAGGTACAGTCTCCATTTGTTTTCCTTTGTAGTACCATTTTTCAGTCTGTTTAAGTATTCCACCATTACGGAAGACAACGACTTTAGATTTATCTAGATTAAGATTCATATGTGTGGATGTACAAAATTGATCGATAATATCGATTTGCCTTTGTAGTGCAATGACAGTATCGGAAAAAGTTGCAACGTCGTCTGCAAACATGAGGGCGTATAACTCTTCAACACTTCGGAGACAAAAACACCACGCTCACATTTGGATTTAAGCAACAGAACAAGGTCATTGATAAAAAGAGAAAAAATTATCGTACTACTAATACATCCTTGTCGTGTACCTGTTTTACAACTAAAATAACTTGTAAGTTTATCATTAACTTTTACACATGACTTCAGTTGTGAGTACATTGATTGAAAAACATTGAAAACAAGTCCCTTGATATTGTTTCTTGCAAAGGCATCCCACAGTTTTCTATGTTGAATACTATCGAATGCTTTTACAAAATCAATGAATAAGCAGTAAAATCTTCCTCTCTTTTTTGATAAATACTTCTGTATTAATGACATTAGAATAAAATTGTTATCCGTAGTTGAATAACCTGATCTAAACCCAGCTTGCGATTCATCAATAATGTTATACTCTTCAAACCATAAGGTTAACCTTCTAGATAAAATATGTACAAATACTTTACACAGAGAATCAATTAAGGAGATACCTCGATAATTATTAGGATCTTTTACGTTTCCTTTCTTGAATACAGGTGTAATAATACTATTACCCCAAACTTGTGGGAAATTATCTGATTCAAAAATATTATTCAACAACTTATTAAGATAGGGCAGTGTATATACAAGTGTGAATTTGTACATTTCAATACAGATTCCGTCTGGACCCGGTGCTCGGTTATTGTGTACATGATTAATGCTAAAAAATATTTCATCGTCAGTGATTGGCTGGTTCAAAGATGAGCTATCGTTATTTGTAGTGATATTGTCCAAGACAGAAATGTTGGTACCATTACTTGTACTATCCAGTACATCAGTATTCAAAAGTAAATTGAAATGGTCGTACCAGTCAGTATTGGGAATAGTATTTGTATAGATGTTTGAAACCTTATTGCAATTTTTCAGCATTGACCAGTATTTTTTATTGTCATTTCTAGAATCAATAAGTTCAGTTCTCTTATTTTTGCAATAAATTTGTTTACACTGTTTACATAGCGCCTTAAATTTGTTACGTTTGATTTTGTAGTGAATGAGATCGGCCCTAGAGTTGGATCTCCTGTATTGGTAAAGAGCTTTAAGCTTATCATTTTTACATAGTATACATTGACCATTCCACCATGGGTTATTCCGATGATTATAGATCGCATCTGATGTTCTACATCTCATTACATCACCAGCATATTTAAAAGTATCCACACAATCTGTCAAAAATGAGGAACTCTGAGAATCAGGAAGGTTATTACATCTGTTTTGAAAGGATACGTATGTATTGTTAACTTTTTGTATGAACACATCCGTAAAATCTATGTTCCACTTAAATTTATTCCAAACTGACATCTCATGTTCATTTATATTATCATTAGAAGGTTCATCGGTTTTATATAAAGATAATATACAACATATCGGAAAATGGACATAATTGTCATTATCAAGAACCCTGAAATCAGAAATATGATCAAACAAAGAGCATGATGCAATCATGTAATCAACAATGCTTGCTCCATTGTTTGCTAAACAAGTAAAATTTCCATCGATATCACCCGGGAATCTGCCATTGAGGAAATGTATGTCAAACGTACAACATAGCTCGATCAAAGTCATACCGAAACGATTGTAGTCTTTGTCTTTTGATACTCTTTTCATATTAAAGCTAGATTATGGATAGTCTGCATCTATACCTGTTATATATGAGACATCATCCTCGGGTATATAGTCTAGATATTTTTTTGTTCTAGAATTGAAGTCACTCGCTGAAAATAAACCAGCATCCGGGTATGTTGCATTTATTCTGGCTAATATGTCACCTAATAGTTCTATGCCATTATTTTCAAATGCTTCATACACGGGAGAGTACTCTGGTGAAACATATACAAATATGAGTATAAAATCATCAATATTTTTAAACTTTTGACAATTAAAGTACAAAACAATACAGTCTTTGCCATCAGATAATATACGGTGTACAAAATTTTCATTAATCAAGAAATCCTTTACAAATACAGTTACGCCACCTGAACCTCTTATTGCTGATTTCTTTTTCGGTCTGACACAGTCAAATGATGAATAGCCTTGTAAGAAATGTGAAAATTGGTTTTGTTTAACTGCCCAAGTTTCATTCAGTCCAATCATATCGTATTCATAGCAGAAAGACTTAAAACGACAGTCATTATCAAATTTGTTCAAACCTTCGACGTTCCAACAACAAATGTTAATTTGTGTTTGCTCTTGATTGTTTCCATTTGTTAGGTTAATGCTAGTTATTGTGTCTGTTAATAGCAAATTAGGACCTCGACCATTATCCTATTTCACGATTTGGACTGGTTTTTGGTTGCGTTCATCATAAACATATGTTTGTCCATTTATTATTAGTTTGTCATATCTAAGAAACGCATTCTTTCCAGCATCTAGGGCTTGTTGAAGAAACGGTATTAGTGAATATCTAAGCTTGCGAACTCTGTCCGGAAAATCTTCACTAATTCTGACCTAATCACCAGCACCTCGAGCCGAATTACGTGCCTGCTTTTGTATTAATCTGTAACGCTTAAGTACATTTTCCTTATCCTTGAAGAAGGAAAATTTAACAATAAGGGGTCTAGGTTTCATTTTGGAATGCAATCGGTGAGCTCTTTCTATCAGTATCTTCGATTCGTCGATTTCAAGTTCGTTCTTAATGAATGTACGTACTTTTTCTTCTGTTTGGTCCCACGTTTCATTTTCCGCCTCATCAAGCCCAAAGAATCGTAAGTTTTGTCTTCTATAGTATTAGTATAGTTATATAACCCATAATGGTGTATACTCTACTTTCAACAGTAATATACATGTAGTTATATAACCCAGAATGGTGTATGCTCTACTTTCAACAGTTTTATTGTTATATAATACAGACTGATGTACACTCTATTTTAAACAGTATTAAAGTTATATAACACAGAATGGTGTATACTCTACTTTCAACAGTATTCAAGTTATATAACACAGCATGATGTACCCTCTACTTTCAACAGTAGTATTGATATATAACCCATGATGGTGTATACTCTACTTTCAACAGTATTACAGTTATATAACGCAGACTGATGTACACTCAACTTTCAACAGTATTATTGTTATATTACCCATAATGGTGTATACCATACTTTCAACAGTATTCAAGTTATATAACACATAATGCTGTATTCTCTACTTTCAATAGTAATATCGTTATAAAACCCATAATGGTGTATACTTTACTTTCAACATTAATATAATTATATAACCCAGAATGGTGTATACTCTACTTTTAACAGTAATATAGTTATATAACCCAGAATGGTGTATACTCTACTTTCAACAGTAATATAGTTATATAACACAGACTGATGTACACTCTACTTTCAACAGTATAATTGTTATATAACTCAAAGTGTTGTATACTCTTTTTTCAACAGTATTAAAGTTATATATCACGGAATGGTGTGTACTCTACTTTCAACAGTATTCAAGTTATATGACACAGAATGATGTACAATCTACTTTCAACAGTAGTATTGTTATATAATACATAATGCTGTATACTTTACTTTCAACAATATTCAAGTTATATAACACAGAATGATGTACACTCAACTTCAACAATATTATTGTTATATAACACATAATGATGTATACTTTACTTTCAATAGTAATATAGTTATATAACACATAATGGTGTATACTCTACTTTCAACAGTAATATAGTTATATAACCAAGAATAGTGTATACTCTACTTCAACAGTAATATAGTTATATAACCAAGAATAGTGTATACTCTACTTCAACAGTATGATATTTATCTCAAGACAAAATGTGTTTTATTCCGTTTTCCTCAATATCTCTTTTTTTTCATGACAAATTGTGTATACTCTGCATGCAACAGTATTATAATTAAACCACTCAAAATTATGTTTAATCTACTTCAACAATAGCATAATTACACCCTTCAGAATGGTGTTTACTCTATGTTCAACAGTATTATAATTACACCACTCAGAATGGTGTTTACTCTGCTTCAACAATATTATAATTACACCCTTCAAAATGGTGTTTACTCAATGTTCAACAGTATCATATTTACACCACTCAAAATGGTGTTTACTCTACATCTCAACAGTATTATAATACTAAATTACACCACTCAAAACTTTGTTTACTCTGCTTCAACAACATTATAATTACACCACTCATGATGGTGTTTACTCTGCTTTCAACAGTATTATAGTTACATCACTCAGAATGGTTTTTAATCTTCCTTCAATAGTAGTATAGTTACACCACTCAGAACTGTTTTACTCTGCCTTCAATAGTATTATAGTTACACCGCTCATAATTGTTTTACTCTGCCTTCGATAGTATTATAGTTACACCACTCAGAATTATTTTACTCTGCCTTCAATAGTATTATAGTTACACCACTCAGAATTGTTTTACTCTGCCTTCAATAGTATTATAGTTACACTACTCAGAATTGTTTTACTCTGCCTTCCATAGTATTATAGTTACACCACTCAGAATTGTTTTACTCTGCCTTCAATAGTATTATAGTTACACTACTCAGAATTGTTTTACTCTGCCTTCCATAGTATTATAGTTACACCACTTAAAATTGTTTTACTCTGCCTTCCATAGTATTATAGTTTCACCACTCAGAATTGTTTTACTCTGCCATTAAAAGTATTATAGTTACACTACTCAGAATTGTTTTACTCTGCCTTCAATAGTATTATAGTTACACCACTCAGAATTGTTTTACTCTGCCTTCAAAAGTATTATAGTTACACCACTTAGAATTGTTTTACTCTGCCTCCAATAGCATTATAGTTACACCACTCAGAATTGTTTTACTCTGCTTTCAATAGTATTATAGTTACACTACTCAGAATTGTTTTACTCTGCCTTCAATAGTATTATAGTTACACCACTCAGAATTGTTTTACTCTGCCTTTAATAGTATTATAGTTACACCACTCAGAATTGTTTTACTCTGCCTTCGATAGTATTATAGTTACACCACTCAGAATTGTTTTACTCTGCCTTCAATAGTATTATAGTTACACTACTCAGAATTGTTTTACTCTGGCTTCGATAGTATTATAGTTACACCACTCAGAATTGTTTTACTCTGCCTTTAAAAGTGTTATAGTAATACTACTCAGAATTGTTTTACTCTGCCTTCAATAGTATTATAGTTACACCACTCAGAATAGTTTTAATCTGCCTTCAAAAGTATTATAGTTACACCACTCAGAATTGTTTTACTCTGCCATTAAACGTATTATAGTTACATCACTCAGAATTTGTTTTACTCTGCCTTCAATAGTATTATAGTTTCACCACTCAGAATTGTTTTACTCTGCCTTCAATAGTATTATAGTTACACTACTCAGAATTGTTTTACTCTGCCTTCAATAGTATTATAGTTACACCACTCAGAATTGTTTTACTCTGCCTTTAATAGTATTATAGTTACACCACTCAGAATTGTTTTACTCTGCCTTCGATAGTATTATAGTTACACCACTCAGAATTGTTTTACTCTGCCTTCAATGGTATTATAGTTACACTACTCAGAATTGTTTTACTCTGCCTTCGATAATATTATAGTTACACCACTCAGAATTGTTTTACTCTGCCTTCAAAAGTGTTATAGTAATACTACTCAGAATTGTTTTACTCTGCCTTCAATAGTATTATAGTTACACCACTCAGATTAGTTTTAATCTGCCTTCAAAAGTATTATAGTTACACCACTCAGAATTGTTTTACTCTGCCATTAAACGTATTATAGTTACATCACTCAGAATTTGTTTTACTCTGCCTTCAATAGTATTATAGTTTCACCACTCAGAATTGTTTTACTCTGTCATTAAAAGTATTATAGTTACACCACTCAGAATTGTTTTACTCTGCCTTCAATAGTATTATATTTACACCACTCAGAATTGTTTTACTCTGCCTTCGATAGTATTATAGTTACACTACTCATAATTGTTTTACTCTGCCTTCAATAGTATTATAGTTACACCACTCAGAATTGTTTTACTCTGCCTTCAATAGTATTATAGTAACATTACTCAGAATTGTTTTACTCTGCCTTCAAAAGTATTATAGTTACACCACTCATAATGGTGTTTACTTTACTTTCAAAAGTATTATAGCTCCACCACTCACAATGGTATTTACACTGCTTTCAACAGTATTATTGTTACACCACTCATAATGTTGTTTACTATGCCTTTGACAGTATAATAGCTTCTGAAGCAGTGTAAATACCAATAATAGCTTCTGAAGCAGTGTAAATACCAATAATAGCTTCTAAAGCAGTGTAAATACCACTCCTAATGGTGAAGCCTTCTCCACACAGAATGGTATTTACACTGCTTTCAACAGTATTATAGTTACACCTCTCATAACAATGTTTACTCTGTTGTCAACAGTTTAAATGTTACACTACTCAGATTGATGTATACTCGGCTTCAAAAGTATCAATATTACACCACTTAGAATGGTTTGTACTCTACTTTCAACAGTATTAATGTTAAACCATTAATAATGGTGTTAACTCTGATTTCTACAGTATTATAGTTACACCACTCACAATGGTATTTATTCTGTTTTCAACAGTTATATACTTACATTATTCAGAATGGTGTTTACTCTGCCTTCAACAGTCTTATTGTACTGTTATGACTCCGGACTTCACAGTAAGTAAAACCAAACGCATCAGTTTGAGATTGATGAATTGTATTGGTAAAAGCTGAAAATATAAACAGAATAACAATTTTACTAAACCGTCCTACTGTTCTAGCTAAATAAAATACAAGTACATACACTTCACATTGAACGTGCACATATCCTGTCGTAACAAAGACTAATCATGACAACTTTACAGATCATATATGCAACACAACTTACAACGATTTGCTACATGAATGCCAAAACTTCGAGAAAAAACGTTGCGGGCTTTTACATGTGATCCATTGTGTAAATGGCGGATAATTGGCGAAGGGAAGTAACTGAAACTCGAAGCGGGTTGGCTGTCACGGTTCATCCAAGTTACTTTCGCTACTAGAATAACGCGTAACAGCAGGCCACCAGGGTCCACGTAAGGATCAAGTTTCTATATCTGGCTATCCTGAAAGAGAAATCTACTTTCTCTGATGCTCTCCAACTCTTTCATGTAGATCTCCTGCTTCTGTTTTCAACAGTAATATACTTGATCATTCATAATGGTGATTACTCTGCCTGTATCATTATTATATTTACACAACTCAGAATGGTGTTAACTCTACCGTCAACGGTTTACTAGTTAAACCACTCAGAATGGATTTAACTCTGCTTTCTACATAATTATAGTTACACCACTCAGGATGGTGTTAACTCTTTCTCCAACGGTATAATAGTTAAACCACTCAGAATGGATTTAACTCTGTTTTGCAGTATTACAGTTACACCACTCATAACGGATTTAACTATGCTTTCTACAGTAGTATATTTACACCCTTCAGAATGGTATATACTCTGCTTTCTACAGTATTATTGTTACTCCACTCAAGATGGATTTAAACCTGCTTTCTACAGTGGTATAGTTACACCATTCAGAATGGTGTTAACTCTGCCTTCAACAGTATAATAGTTACACCAATCAAAATGGATTTAACTCTGCTTTCTACAGTGGTATAGTTAAAACCCTTCATAATGGTGTTGACTCTGCCTTCAACAGTATGATAGCTACATCACTCTAAATGGATTTAACTCTGCTTTCTACAGTATTATAGTTACACCACTTTTAATGGATTCAACTTTGCCTTCAACAGTATAATAGTTACACTACTCAGAATGGATCTAACTCTGCCATCTACAGTATTATAGCTATATCACTTATAATGGTGTTTACATATCTTAAAACAGTATTATAGCTATATCACGTAGAACTGTGTTTACCCTTCTTACAACAGAATTATAGCTATATCACTTAGAACGGTGTTTACATCGCTTACAACAGTTTTATAGCTATATCACTTAGAACAGTGTTAATACTTCTTACAACAGTATTATAGCTATATCACTTAGAACAGTGTTAATACTTCTTACAACATTATTATAGCTATATCACTTAGAACAGTGTTAATACTTCTTACAACAGTATTATAGCTATATCACTTAGAACAGTGTTAATACTTCTTACAACAGTATTATAGCTATATCACTTAGAACAGTGTTAATACTTCTTACAACAGTATTATAGCTATATCACTTAGAACGGTGTTTACATCGCTTACAACAGTTTTATAGCTATATCACTTAGGACGGTGTTAACACTTCTTACAACAGTATTATACCTACACTTCTCAGAATGGTGTTTACTCTGCTGTCAACAGTATTATAGCTATATCACTTAGAACATTGTTTACACTAGTCTGGTTCCCGACTTCCTATGATAGTAAGTCTGGAACAACCGAATAAATGGCGGCAGGCGATGTATACAATTTAAAGGTTATTATTTTAATAAGCTGATCATCTGGATAAAATTGTTTTATTCCTTTAGAAATTAATATTATACACTTATAATGGATATTTACGGATGATGATTGCTCTCTGTAAGAAGATGTGACGTTGTTTTTTTGACAAACTAGAAAACAAGTGGTGTTTGGACTGTTGAATAATTTCGGATACTTCATAAAACAAAGTTTGAAATATTGTCCTGTGTGGTTTACTTTGACATTTCATCTTTGTGATGAAACTACGAATATCTAGTGATGCTCCTTAGCTAAAGTGTTGTAAATTTCTTAATCAACTAGAAATTAATATTTTCCTATATATATATACATGGTCTGCTGTATAACGAATTTAGTAGCCCAGATAGCAAGTAAAACATTTTGATTTATCTTTAGTCGATTCTCTTTCGTCAAATTTGAACTATTATTGACATGTTTTATTGATATTTAAAATGCAATTATAGAAATGTTTCTGCCATTCAATGAATTGGATGATGTATAATATGTCTATACAATTATTTTATAAGATGGATCACCCATACTACAAGAAAGGAGACAGGATACCTGGGTTCCAGGTCATTACTGATGCATGGAGGTCAGCACCAGACTACAGTTGTGTAAAATAGGCTCTGAAAACTCCGGAGCAATTTCTTCTTTTGTCACTTTGTTTTCAAAGCCGTCTGCTGCAGAGGCGTCAGAATATATGGACAATCAGTTTATGTTATTACAATTTCACTGTTTTTGATGTTGGATCCCATGTGTGTTTTAAAAAATACTCAGCATTGCTAAGCCTGGTCCAGTTGTTTAATGACATAAAGATGATGATGGTGTCACATTACTTTCAAAAAACATATATTTTATATTTAAATTGAATTTAAGCATTACAGAAATAGATTCTTTTTTATTTCAGTGCAAGATTGAATTCGTTCAATCATGATCAAAGACACTTAGGCTTTATTTTCACTAGTAGGTGTAGGTTTCTGTGATCACTGGGTGAAATAAAATTCAATCTTACACCAAAATCAACACATTTTCTGTTACTTTTAAGCTTAAATAAACTTAAAATACTAAATAATCAAATATTCTCTTAAAACCTTCCCCTGCTACAACATAATTAGTTTTGTTTAATTACTGAAGAAAGTTGAAATATTGTGGCAAAGGGAGAAATAACTCATAATGAACAATTTCATCTTTTGTCACAATGTTTTCAAAAGTTTTCAGGGAGTTTCTAAATGAGGGAAAGGTTTAAGATTGATGTTTTCGAACTATGTGAAGTGAGACATTCTACTTCACAGCCAAATTATTGAAATCCCATTCAATTCCAATGTGTTGTGTGCAAACATCACAGCAGATATGTGGTGTGTTAACAGTTTCAAAACCGAAGTAACTAGTTATTGTTCTCCGCCGGCATGTATCATTATTAAGACAATATTCCTTCATATCGTTTTTCATACTAGGAAGTCCAACGTCAGCATTGTTGTAGTATAACATTGTATCAGCATCACCACTTGATCTGCGAGTCCTCCCTATCTCTTGGGCATAAGCTTTTTGTTTTGTTTGTTTGTTTGGAGTTTAACGCCACTTTCAACAGCTTTGGTCATATCACGGCGGTCAGTGCACCTACCCATGTTTTCCTGGCTTTCCCACACCAGTACTTGCACAACATTCTTTCGAAGCCACTGACTACTTTCTCACATAAATCAGAGGTGAGAGGCAATGGGAAAAATTGCTCGAAAGAATGTTCGCCTCAACCGGGTATCGAACCCGTGACCTACAGATCACAAGTCAGATACGCTACCAAGTGAGCTACCCGGCCGGGTCTGGGCATAAGCTGTGAATGAATATAAACAATTTCAATAACGTTCCGCATGAACATAACTAAATGTGCAATCTGCTCAGTATATGAACTTTTGGCTTAAAGATTTATCAGATTATTTTTGTTCACAAGGTGAACAATGTAGATCATGAGCATACTATGTATGTAATACACAGGTGTGTAAGCTCATCTGGCTCTGAATCACTGAAACAAGTCCATTTATCCGAATAAGGATCTATTTTGATAACTTAAACAAATATATATTTATTAGCCACAGAAACAGATTATGATTGGAATACACATATGTGATCTTGATCTAAACTTGTTTCACATGTCCAATAAAACATGATATAACTCTAATTTAGTAAAGTCAGAAATTATTAATATTATCAGGATACATGTAAAGGCTTTAACCATTAACTCCATGCTTCGTCACCTTCTATGTGTGTTCAGTTTAGGCAGATTGAAATTCCATAATCTATTCATTAAATTTTCAAATATATGATGTTTCTGAGTGCCACACATTTTATTGTACATGTTTTATACATGATATGAGCCTGTGCATGACAAAATGTACAGGTTGGATTTTGAGAACAGTATTATATATTTAGATTAGACTGTGCATCTACACAGTCTGATCAAGATCTACACTGTTCACATATTACTTACCCTAGCTTGTTAGAATATTAACTCTGGTAGTGTCTTCAACTGTATAATTTGCAGTACTCTGGTAGGGCATAGGAGACTTTATCACCCTGTAAAAAAACAGACAAATTAAACCGACTGTTATATTGTTATTTATAGAATGCTTTCTTTTTAACCCTTTCCTACTTGTAGACACATTCCGATGCATATGCGGCCGACAACCTTTAAAAACATTGTGATAAATGGAGAAATTACGTATAATTCTCATTTTGCCACAATGTTTCCAACTCTATTCAATTATCAAATTTCCATTTACAGAGATTTGTGTCAAGCTGTTTTCAATGGGTATGTGGGAAAGTGTTAAGTTAACCATAGTTTAAACCCTTTCCCATACAGATTAAACCTTCACTTTATGCATACATGTTTGCCTTTCATTATTGCAAACCTGTGTTTACTGTTAGATTAAACTTTATTATCCCTTTCCCACTAAGTGAAATATAGACGCATTTTGACAACTCTGCAGCAGACGTCTTTTGAAAAGCAATTTCTCCTTTTGTCACAATGTTTTTATCTTTTTCAAGATTATCCTTGTAGGCTGATCTGGATCTAAGCTGCAGGAACATTTGATATAAGACATAACGTGGGCATGGCTTGATATCCAGTTATTTTAATTGACAATAGAAATTCAGAAATCATTTGACTTGGGAAATCAAATAAACAGTTAACATTTTAATGTTTTATAGTAAATTTTTCAAAATAGAGCCTATATTGCTTCAATATGGGACCACTAAAACCTATAATAAAGGAAAAATTTGAAAATTAAATGATATACACGTATCCCATGAAGCAAGCTTAAAACCATTATTACTAATGAGATCCTCTGTATCCGAAATTCAAATACATTTTCATCTATCCGAAAACTATACTACTAGATAACAAAGTATTTTCTTCCAAACAGAACATAGCATCATAAAATAAAAACATGGAATCAATTTATGACCTTATTTTATTACGTTAAAGGAATTATTATCCAGATGATCAACAAAATAGGAATTTTAGATATTACTTGATGGTTCATCGCGTCCGCCATTATTTGGTTTGTGCCCGACTCCTTTACATAGTAATAAGGGGAAGGAACTCCAGACTCTGTTTACACTTCTTACAAAAGTATTATAGATATATCACTTATCACGGTAATTACACTTATTACAAACGTAGTATAGCTATATCACGTTGAACTGTGTTTACACGTCTTAAAACAGTATCATACATGTAGGTATATTACTTAGAACTGTGTTTACACTTCTTACAACAGTATTATAGCTATATCACTGAGAACGGTGTTTACATCGTTTACAACATTATTATACCTACACTACTCGAATGGCTTTTACTCTGCTTTCAGCAGTATCATAGCTATACCATTTAGAACTGAATTTACACTTCTTACAACAGTATTATAGCTATATCACATAGAAAGCTGTTTAATCTGCTTTCAACAATATTATAGTTACATCACTTAACATATTCTTTACTCTGCCCTCAACAGTACTATAATTACACCACTCAGAATAGTGTTTACTATGATATCAACAGTTATATATTTGCACCACTAAGAATGGTGTTTACTATGATATCAACAGTATTATAATTACACCACTCAGAATAGTGTTTACTATGCTATCAATAGTTATATATTTGCACCACTAAGAATGGTGTTTACTCTACTTTCACCAGTTTTAAAGTTGCATCACTCGAAATGGTGATACTCTGCTTTCAATAGCAATATGTTGACTTCACTAAGAACAGTGTTTACTCTGCTTTCAATAATACTTCGCTTATATTACGACGAATGGCGTCTAGTCCGTTTTCCATATTATTTCAATTATATCACAACGAAAGCGGTGTTTACTCTGTTTTCAACAGCATTATGTTGACTTCACTAAAAATGGTGTTTACTCTGCTTTCAACAATACTTCGCTTATCTTACGACGAATGGTGTCTCGTCCGTTTTCCATATTATTTCAATTATATCACAACGAATGCCCGTGTTTACCCTGTTTTCAACAGCAGTATGTTGACACCACTAAGAATGGTGTCTACTCTGCTTTCAACAGCACTGGTATGGTATTTCAATCTAGACGACTGACTACATAATTCGGACCACTACAATTACACACGAAATATGTTAATATTGTTCATACGTGACCGTGTGATAACTTATCACAACATCCGTCTACCGTTGTTGATTCAATACAGTGGATTATTCTGATGTCTTTTGTACATATCCCAACATCCATATCTCGTTGAATATTCAAAACGGTGTAGTATTCTTATATATGTGGGGTATATCCAATTATCCATCTTATCTACCGTTGCAGATTCAATACAGTGTAGTATTCTGATATGTATTTAGAACATATCCCAAAATTCATCTACCGTTATAGATTGAAAACAGTGGAGTGTTCTAATTTTTGTTGGACAAATCCAAACATCCGTCTTCGTTTGTAGATTTTAAACAGTGGAGTTTTCCGATTCTACGAAAACGTATCATACGCGCCACATGCCTTGTAGCTTTTCGTTTATGATGTATTCTCAGTATTGAATATCTTATAACTATTCATTTTAACTGTGCTCTATTTAATATCGTCAGGGTAGTAAACATTTAGTCCTGAGTAAATTAATTATTGCTCTTTTATCACCAAATTACGCCTGATGTTGTGGTTATTCAAAATATAAGTAAATATACACATTTTACATATGTCAAATTTAAAGCTTTCAATGACCTTATTGATAATGGAGACCAGAGGCATTGTTCAACATATCTGAATAATTGACTATTGTTGCACAATATATATATATATATATATATCATTATTGAATTAAACACTATGTAGTATGTACTCAGCAGATCAATAAATTTTCTAAATTACAACATCAAATATAAAATGTTATAATACCACATTGATCATTCAGTCATTCAGTAAGAAGATCGGAATAAATTGACTAAGGCTATTGCTCCACCATAAACGTTTTTATTACTGAACATAATCAATAAATTTTCAAAATTCCAATATCACTGTATTAAATCTACAGCCGATGACTGTATTGATCATTCAGTCATGTAGTAAAGGGATCTGAATAAATGAATATTTCTACACGATATATCTTTATTAATAATTACTATGTTGTAGGTACTAACAAGATCAGTATATTTACAAAATTCCAATATCGAATATAAAATGTCATAATACCGTAGTGATCATTTACATGTAGTCCGGAGACATTGGTAAGGTGTCCTGAATAAATTGTCCATTGCTTAAAAGAAATCGTTCAAATACTGAATTAAACACTATCTTGTGGGTACTCAAAACAATCACCTTACTTACTGAGACGAGTCTTTTGATAATTGTGAACATTTATAATTATTTGAGGACTCTGGAATACATCAATCGAACCACTGCACTAGTGTTAAGGTCGAAAAGGAACCGTCATGACTGTTTGTACAACCCACACTGTACACAAATCCACGAACTATTACCGTGTCTATCTATTTCTAGAGCAGTGGACCTTTTGATGTATGTACTAGTGCTCGGTCACTTGCATGTTATGTCCCATGCGATGGGTTTGGAATCAGTTTGGATTATTATCGATATTCAACCCTTTACAATAAATTGAGTCTACAATGGTAGATGATGCTTTTATCTATTCAACACGACCGCTATACACTTTCGTACGTCTGTATGTAACAGGTAGTCGATGGGTTTTTACACCAGCATCTGTAACGGTTTGGATTGTTATCGATACTTAACCCTTTACAATGTATAGAGTATAAAACGGTAGATGATGTTGTTTCTGTCCAACATGACCGTTACACAATGCCATTCGTTTCTATGTACCAAGTAGGCGACATGTTTATAAACAAGTTTTTGTTATGGTTTGGATTATTATTTAGAAAAAGCCCAAGACTTAACACACAATGGGTCCAAACCAGCAGCCTACATGTAACGTAGGTAGCAAAGAACAAAATTGTGTGATTTCAGCGTAAATAAGGCATTTATTTTGTTAGTTTTGTATTTGGGTTTCTATATCAAACAGAACTAATTGAACTGGCTAAACATGTTATTATTACCAACGTTTAACATTAACCGTAAATATGAGAAAATCTTCATATAGTGTGTGTATGAAATGTATTTTTTCAATACGTTTTAAGGGATACGACATCATTTCAAATCCTTAATTATGAATATAAAAATACATTATATGTAAAAGCATGTCTTATAGAACGTGCGTATTTCTGAGAGGCTTACGCATTAAAGTTCTGCAGAACTCTCAAAAAGCGTTTCATTTCATTTTTCAATCCTTCTTTGACCACCAAACCTACATGTATGTTGTGGGGACGAATTATAAAGTATTTAAATAATTTGAGTAATACAAATATACCGTAGAGTCCATATCAGTTTACTCCATCTTATGTCCCGTTCTCAACGTCGATCTGAGTTTAAAGACCTACCAGACAGCCCAAAGCCGCGATTAAGCTTGACCAGGTGTTTGGTCTGTGGTCTTTATGACACATGGGGACCCCATACACAATCATTTAAATACAAGATCGTTGATACATATAGATTTATTTTGAGAGATCAAGGTTCACAATGCAAATGTGTATTATTATCGACACTCGGTTGAAACCTTTACAATGTATTGAGTCTACAACATTAGATGGGGGTTTAAATGTGTCCAACAAGACCTCTACACACATTCGTACGTTTCTTTGGAAGAGAATGGAGACAGGTTTGATACCGGTTTGTGTAATGGTTTGTATTGTTATATAGTCAAATTACAAAGCCCTTACTCACTGATGTCCAATGCTAAGTTGTTGAATGTCCGGATACAGCCGTGTGTCAAGAGGCTTTCAGAAACACTATACTTTCCTCATACGCCGTCATTATGAACGCAACAGTAATTTCCATAAGAGGTATAAGTGTTCGTGGGTTGGAGTTATACAGGTGGACACTGTAGGTTCGTAAGTGTCCGTTTGATATACATGTATGATGTAAACACGGTACCTTGGTAAGTGTTCATGGGCTAGTGGATATGGGTAAACACGGTACGTTCGTATTCGTGGATTGGTGTATATAGGTAGACACGGTATCTTCGTAAATATTCGTGGGTTGAGTTGGTGTATATAACGAAACTGAGTTATATAACAATTCACGAGGGTACTTTTCCTACCTAATTTCGAGCGCAGTGATGGGAAAAATGTATTCATGAGTCTGCGAATAATTTCTTCTCACAAAGTCAGTGTACAAAGGTCATGATCAGGTCAACTTTGTCGAGTAATAACAGCAGAGAATCTGATCGAAAACCTTCAGTGTGGGTAAAAACATTCGTTAAGACCTTTCCAACAATTACATGTTTTTGACGCATCTAAGACAGACGATTTCAGAACTTTTCTTCGATTCACCAAAAATAATCGTTTGAAGCAATCAGAAAATACATCAAATGACGAATAATACTATGGTTATTAAAATGATAAATATCAATGACACAAAATAATAAAAAGACATCACGGTTTAAAATAACGTGTTAATTGTGTAACGTTTAAAAATGACCCTTGTTTACAACTTTGATATGTAGTATAGGAGTAACATTGTGTTTGACTTGTACAATAAACTAAAGGAATTAACTTTGCTTATGTTTTATACGTTTTTACAGTCTGTGTATAAGGATAATGGAGTTTTTTAATACAACAGTTAACCAAATTTGATTTCAAAGTATACCGATTACCTTATATGTTATTTAACCCTTCTCCTTCCAGCAAAGTTTGTTAGACTCTTATAACTCTGTTCTATAGTAACTTTACACGTGTGCTGGTTATACGCATCTGTGGTATAATGCTTGAGGTCCGCTTCAGTGCCAGAGTTCGCGAGTATGATCCCCGGCCAGGTCATAACAAATGGTAGTTGTGGCTTTCCCCGTCAGGAAACATTGACCAGTATTACCTGTTACTAACCTAGGAACCACAGTTATATAGCTGAAATATCTTTAAAAGCGGCGTAACAGATTCCTGTTTCAGTTTATATTTATTGCGGATGTGGTCATTGGCAGTTTCATATAATATCAAATATCTCGTGTTTCAAACAAAAAACATCATTAAACGTTTTACGTCACAAATAAACGGATACTCGGGACTTTGCATCCACGATAAACATAGATATGCCTGCGCCAGTGTGAAGTCATGTAAGGCTGACTGCTTTTCGAAACGAGGTCATTTCATCTTTGTATAAGCTTCTTGAGAAATGCTATTATCAGCGAAAGTTCAGTCGATACGACTTGGGCAATTAAGTTCGAATCCCGACAATGCCGTTCATTCTTTCAAATGATTATCGAAAAGTCATTGTTATCCAAAGTTTCCCAATTGTATTCATGATTGATTCGGAATTCCGGTCAATTATTTAGATTCAGGATATATGTAGTACAACGGCTATTAATCAATCGCATTCGATGTCTGCTTCCTGGACATCTAACCAGTGCTCACAACTTTCGTGGTGAGAAATTTCAGAGGCATCAACGCATTATGAAGACATATTTGAACCGCTACGTAATGGCGCTGTCACACTACTGCGTATCGTAATAGCGTATGCCAGCGTATGAAAAATATCACGCATACGCTGGTATACGTTGATGCACGCTAGGGGTACGTTATACATCAGTTTATACGTTTCAAGCACGGTCGCATACGCTGGCATACGCTGGCATACGCTGGCGTACGGCGAGGCAGAATATTGTGTTAAGCATGCCTGTCCGTATTTTGACGTATGGTTAATACGCAAATCAGACACAAGGCATACGCTGCAACCACTCGAGCTACGTTAGAGGTACGTTACTCATAGGTCGAGTACGCTGGTGATACACTGACATATGCTGGCATGAAGGTTTACCGTACAGTTAGCGTATTGATGACGCACTTCTAACGATTGTCTGACGTATCTGCAACATATATATATATATATATATATATATATATCTTGGCGTATGTCTGGCGATTGAGCAACGTATACATAACGTACAACTAGCGTATGATTGGCGTATGGCAAGCGTATCCCTTGCGCATTTTGATAAAGTGTATATTGAGGATCCCATTTCTAGATCTTCTACAGTTCTTCATGGACTTATATGGGCACTTTGTCACGTGGAAGCGGTACGCTGGACATGCACAGCTCATACGCTATTCTTTTGTTAGCCAAACGCAGACTACGCTTGTAAAACTCTACTCATACACTACTCATAGGTTCAATACGGTAAGTATACACACAATTTTGTATTTTGAAGGGCTTTTTGTGCGAATGTAAATTAATTTATGAATTACCATACGCAACTAATACGTTTCTCTTATATGCAATAGTGTGACAGGGCCATTAGGTAGAATAACTCAAATAGTGTTGTTAAAACGCGTTATTTTTTAATACTATTTTCTGACGACTTCGGACGGAAATCTCGTTTTACCGGACATACTAGTAGCGTCTAGCTGTGTTTTTGTCCCAATGTATATGTGTCCCCCTCTGGTGCGAGAGCTCCTTAAGGCTTCAATCCTATATATGGTTGTATCAACGACTGCAAACAAAAGGTATGTAAGATAGTTCCTACTTGGCGCTCAGGATTATGGAGTTAGTATAACTACTCGCTGGTGCCAGGATAAACGGACCAGTAGTACTGGTAACTTACCCAAGACCCGCCGAGATAATACTGAATAATTGCTTAAAGCGTTATAAAACACAATGCACACAAACAAGACTCTAATTAATATTCAGGGTTGTTGGTCTTGAAACACGGCTGTCTGGCAAGTGTCAGGATAAATGGATCAGTAGTACTGCTAACTTACCCAGGAACGCCGTGATATTACACCGACATTGAAGAAAACGGTGTAAATGCCAAACAATCAATACATTAATGACGCTGGAATAAATGAAGAATAACCGGAATAGAGTTAAAGACCTAGATTATGTGAGAATTGTTACGAGGACATTATAAAACAAGAGAATCAGTGAACACTTTATTATTTTTAAAATACATGATGTTATGAAAAATGTTTTAATTATCAAATGAATCAATTCGTAGTGGTTACCAACCATTTCAGAGGATGTTCAAGTTATACAAAGTATACACATTGTCAACAATCCACGAAATTAATTATGTTCAATGATAGTAGATCCATTCAATCTAACAAATTCACCCGAAATTACCCAAGACAAATGTGTCTGCCTATTAGCTGAGCCCCGTTATCTCCGGTAGCTCAGTCGGTATTGACGAGGCTCTAAATGCAGATATTGTGAGTTCGAACCCAAGCTCGGCCAACGTTTAGTCCGACGTTTGACAAACTCATTGTGACAAGCGTCATTTTGATATCAGCTACCATAGACCAGTCGGTATCGACCAGGGCTAACAATTTAAATGTCCTACATTAGATCCACGACTAGGCCGTTCATTCTTTCTGATGTTTGACAACAATCAGTATTGAGCTCATTGTTTACTTATTGTGTATAATGAGTGATTACGAATTTCGATTTCGTCTTAAGTTTTACGAGACTGTACGAGATGCCGACGCTATAGCACATCACAACTGTCTTCTACATATTTTTATGTTAGGACAATCTAAACATTCAAAGAATTTGCAAATTGAATCAACGAGCAGTTCAGACATATGCGAGCCTCTTCTTAAGAAAGAATAACCTTATTTGTCTTCTTTGAAATCACTTAAGTTCCAATAGGAATACCTTACGATTGTGGATGGACGTCTGTATCCTGTTAATAATTTAAACGACCTCAAACGCACACCGTTGAGTTTGTATACTATTCATAAACGTTGACCTCGTGCGGAATTCACTGAGACTACGCACTGTTGCTAAATACCGACATCGTATGAATATACTCCAGTACATACGTGGTGTTTTACCTTCCAGTCTCTTTTAAGACATGTACATATAACTTTGATCAGAAAGCTAGAATTGATTCATTCGAATTACTGATTGAACGATAACAATTTATATTGCAACAAGTCCCTTTTCTTGACAGACGCGTCCTATATATGAGTCACGCCTTACAATTTTGGATCTTTCTGCATCGGCGTACAGTGAGCCATCACTGTCAATATACTTGTTATTTAATCTGAGATGCACCTTTCCACAAACAAAGTGAAGCCACATTAGTTTCAGTCCATTTCTACTATACATGGGACCGTCTAAGTGGTGTCTTTCATAAAGCGACTCGGGTTTGGAAGGTCGTTGTTTCGTTCCTGGTCGGGTCTAACCAATTACCTTAACAGTAGTAGTTATGGCGTTCCATTCTTGCTTGTAGTTCAGGATTGTTGGGCTTAAATCACGACTAACTCGCTGGTTTCAGGATAAAGTATTGTCAACTTAACCAGGATTCGCGGCTTAAAAATGTCAAGGTGATCTTAAACTTCAACCAACTATCAACAGTTGTATCCCCAATAGATAAATACACAATGATCTAATTACGTTTTCATCAAGATTATCTTAGTTTTCTTTTATTTTTTCACTGATTAAAATTAACATGTGCCATTTAGCTGCATTTTCGAAGGATCTGATTTTCCACGATCGACATAAGAATCTCCATGCTGTTCGTAAGTCGTTTTCTTGTAAACGTATCCATCCCAATAGGTTATACCCTGTCTCCTTGTGTCCAAGATTTTGGTCTGCTTCTAGAACGTGCAATAGTTTCGACAAATATGTGTTTGTTTCTGCACTTTTATCTGGTTTTGAAAAAAGTAGATACTGTAGAAAATACAGATATATTTGTGAGTCTACGGTAATCCAGTTTAACCAGTTATTAGGCATCTTTTCATAGATCGATCCAGGATTTGTGAACACAGTACGGAACAACTCGTATTGGAGAGATTCATGGACCAAACTGACTTGAGACGGCATAAATGCCATACAGCCTGTGGTACAGCCTCGTCTGAAGTCTTTACTTGAAATGTCAGTAACTTTAAGCTTTTTATCGAGAGTGGGATTACCATAACATTTATTACTGCCGCATGTACACACGGATAGCACATATGGTTCTAAACTGTTTTCACATGACTCTAGCGTACTCTTACACTCCTCTTCAAGCTGTTCATATTTAATATATAAAGATGCTAAAGATAGCTTTGACGAGATAAGGTCACAGTCACTACTTTCTGAGAACACATTTGGAATTGTGTTTATACGCACAATGGACGAATCTCCTCGTAACGAGTACTGGGCAAACATACACTGTTCATATTGTAATTGTATATGTGGAATTATAGAGTCAAGTGCCATTCGTACATCTCTCGTATTATGTTCTGTGACATCGTTCGTATTTCGTAGATTGACCAGAAGTTGCTTCGTCTCATTCAGATAACCTGTATATGTGTTACACGACATATGCATGCGATATAAGAACTCGTTCCTGTCGTTGTAGACACTTCTTACATCATCAAGGTAGTGGTTATATACATCTATTGGGAAAACTTCTTCGATCATTGTACTCGTATTACCTAATCCAGATACCAGTTCAGAATCAAACATTTTAGATTGAAGCAGTGTACCTACATTATCACACGTAATATCATATAGAAAGTTTACACCACTGTTTATAGTGTGGCGTAAAACATCCTCTGTTTTTGTCAAAGTCATTGGGCTGAGCTTATCGAACATATTCTCTTTTGGAATGAAATAATTTGGACAATTTTGTGCTATCACCCAAATAAATAGACGCTTAAGACACTGCTGTACACATAGTTTAAGCTTATCATTAGTCCAAAAATGTCTTTGTGAGTTTTCAATTGTATAAAACAGACTTGTTTTACAATGATATGATGAGATCGATTCGCCGACCTTTGGTTCTATGATACTTTTCTTTATCATCTTGAGGAGAATGTAACACTTGTGTTGTGTTTCGTTCAGACTTGACATGAGATCACGTTCTTGGAGTGAGAAAGAAATTCTCCATTCGATAGACTTGTTTTCACTGTTAGGATGTCCAACACCAACAAGGAAACAACCATATGAACCCATTGCCTTAAGCTGTTTCTGTGATGGCCAGTTGTATTTCCGTGTCCTGTCTAACCAGGTATTGGCTGACTTCGGTATCTGTCGACACCTCAATGCATATACTAAATCCCTTTGACATGAATCGTGTAAATCAGCCGAGATCGTGTCCGCTGGACCGTTTCGAGTGGTGTGTCGTCCATTTAACAATGCTGAATGTGTAAAACATAGTCTACCTTTCCAATCAATTGTTATGCGACTAAAATTTAAATCAACGCATATTCCCATTGAAAGCGGACATCTATCTTTAACTATTTGCAGACGAACATATCCTGGTTTGGTGTATCCGTCAGTTAAAATTAAGTAAGACTTTCCCTGTTGTTTAGACTCGACTAAATTATCTACTACAGGAGGGTCTTCGTCACAGATCAGTATATCAATATCAGGATGTAAGCCTGGTGTAGTTGTCCCTTCGCATGCACTCCCAAATACATATATTGACATTTCTTTGGAGAATTTGTTATAAAAATGAAATAAAAAAGTGAGTCGTATTTCATGTAAGGTAGTAACATCCCAATGTTTCTTTCGCGTGTACTCAGATGCGCCTATACCATCAAGTACTTCATGCAGACACTTAGATACATCTTCATTGGCATTATCCATTATTCGTCTTACTGTAATACATATCAAAATTATGCATTGAAAAATGTGTATTCCACATACATTTGGTAATCTACATTTGCCATACATTAAAGTCAATATTTTTAAATAATACTAGTTTAAAAAGTACGGATCAGGTAAATATTGTTAAGTATATTGCTTGGTAATATTATTATAAAAAAGTAAAAGTCAAATTAGTAATGTTAAGTTAACTAATTTTGAAAGGTCAAAATTAAACACATATTTATATATAAAAGGTTTATACACATGTCAGAATCAGGTCAAAATCATCAGTAATATTCTTGTAGAAGGTCAAGGTCAGGTCAAATTTGTGTAAAAAAACCCGTTTGTATAAAGCTCAGAATTAGATCAATAGTATCAGGTAATATTAACATGGACAGTCCAATATGATGTAAATATTATTAAGTAAAATGTGTAGAAGGTCAGGTTAGACCAATATAGTGATTTATTTTGCAGATTATGGGATATATAACACTGGTATGATAAACCGTTTGTGTACATGTCTACTGGTATGATAAACTTTTATGTTTACACGTACACTTTTTTTTAGAACAATTTTTATATTTAGAACAATGTTTTTTTTTAGAAATGACGTGTTAGCCGGACTTACTTGTCTAAAACTAAATATGTTGAAAAGGGGGCCGTCAATATAAACAAATCGGGAAACACAGTATTTATTTAATCAACAAACACAGATAAACTTTAAGTTTACGATAATTTAATTAAAGTATATACAAACTTATTCATAAAAGCAATAAACAAACTAATATACATAGAATATTGTCTTGATTTTTTATACTCCACACCCTTCGCCTTTATACCCCATTTAGCAGACGATACATTTTGTCAACAATAAATCATGTCATCGGTCGGAAATTTTGATATCTCTCTTTCAGATTGGCCCGATTTTGACGAAAACTGTAACGGATATGTTGATTTTAACATAAATCCGTCTATTTGTGACGAGGAAATGGAAAAACCACTGTCTGAAATTAAGAGAAATCAATGCATTGAAGAGGTTGTAAAGCCCTCAGCCACTGACACCAGGATCATTTCTGAACGCGTCCAATATTTACCTGGCCGCGAGGATGTGCAACAGTCCATAAACGGACAAGAAAATCGACCTTTTTAGGTGTACCAATTGCAATTATTATATTTGCTAAGTGGTAGATCTATATAAACATTGACAACATTAATGGAAGATATTGATTCTTTTAGATTATTTTTTAAATTATCTACTACATAGGCATTACGGTTTTAATAAGAGTTGCATCATTGTGATACAAATGAGAAATTACCCATTGTAGGCAATTACTCCTTTTACCATATTGTATCATAAATCGTTTACTGCAGATCCTCCAAATCCGTCTGTATGTGAGAAATGGTTTACATTAAGCATACATTATTTTAAAAGAATGAACCTCTTTTAACTCTTTCCCACATACACTAAATCTTCAATAGACGACTTTGAAAACATGCCCGAGCAAAATCTGAAACTCCCTTTAATGAAAGTACAATAATTGAATATAATTGAAAACATGTTGACAAAAGGAAAAATTGCTTGTTTTGAGCAATTTCTTCTTTTGTCGACATGTTTTCGAAAAGCTGTCTGGTGGGAAAAGACCAAATTACTCCCTTTTATCTAGACCTTTGTATGTTTTTTACATTCAGAATCATTATTTGACACTCTATAGCTGTAACAATTAAACGGTACTTTACCTGTATCAGTCAAGCTATAATGCACTACTCGTTAATTACCTGTAACAATTAATCGGTACTTCATCTGTGTCTGTCAGGCTATAATGCACTAGTCGTTACTTACCTTAAAAATAATCGTTACTTTACCTGTCGGTCAAGCTGTAATGCACTAGTCGTTACCTACTTGTAACAAATAATTGGTACTTCACCTGTTTCAGTCCAGCTATAATGCACTAGAGTCGTTACTTTCCTGTAACAATTAATCGGTACTTTGCCTGTGTCAGTCAAGCTATAATGCACTACTCGTTAATTCCCAGTAACAAATAATCGGTACTTTATCTGTGTCAGTCAAGCTATAAATGCACTAGTCGTTACTTACCTTTAACAATTAGTTCGAATAAAGTCCAGATTACCTACCCCTACCACTGTTTTGATTATTGTACTCAGAGAATCTTACTAGTCCGAATAAAGTCCGGATAACCTACCCCTACCACTGTGTTTCAATATTGTACTCAAGGAATCTTACTATTCCGAACATTGTCCGGACTACCTACCCCTACCACTGTGTTCGATTAGTGTACCCGGTGAATCTTACTAGTTCGAATACAGTTCATGTTAGCATTTTTTTGTTATTATCCCACTTTAAAGTAACATTCGGCCCTGGTGAAGATATAAAGCTGTAGATAAAGTGACCTCTCAAATTATACGGTTAAACAAATCGAAGGTGTAGCCGGCGATTATTTTCCCGTACATAGGTTTGCGTTACCATGTATCCAAAAAATGTGTCCAGAGAGGATTTTGTGTTGCAGTCACGATATTCCTACGTTTTGATTGGATGAAAAGTAAATATCAAAACAAAAAATTACACTCGTTGTCTATTTTTAAAATGAGTTCAAATACTACTGATAAGGTTTTACTGACTAACTGGATCTATATTTCTAGAATTGTGACATCATTATATTATCGTAATGCAAATGATGATTACATACCCAATTGGAAAACGAAAGAAATGATAGGCAATGATAGTTTGACTTGTCACAAATGTAGTTCCGTAAATTTGGCCTATCGAATTATTTCATTGGAAGTACTTTATGAGGGCAAGTCGATTATTGTTTGTACCTGTCATCATTGTTTCATGACTTTTAAATGTTAGGCATATTTTAATGTTGAATATATGCTTAACCAGATGATAATTTTTAGTCTATTTGCTTAGGACGGTAGGACTCGTAAATAATTAATAATTAAATCACTGATAGAGCGGCAAGCAAAGGGCTAGCTGCAGATAACGGGGAATGCTATATCCTCGAGCATCCGTAATTCGTGAGTGTAAGGCTTCAAAGACACAACTTGCAGAAGGTTTAGTGAATGATACGAAAGTTCATGTCTTGTCTGAAAGATTTATTTATTTTCATCAAGTTTCGAACGAAAATCCTTTGAAAACTAATAATTCACAAACAAACAAAATCTTGAATACCCATGTGTTCAACTAGTCCGAAGCCGAAATTGTTATCCTATTTTCGTGACGTCATTATTTGGGAACTTTGCAGTTTAAAAAAAGGCAACACAAACAAAACAAGGGGGCAATAGGTCGTAACATATTGAAAACTATAAAACTGAAGCAATTAAACATGATATATATTTTAAACAAATTAATTTAAAATTGTCCTTCATTTAAATATGAATCTTTTTTGTTTTGATTACTCAACTTTGAATTTTCGTTAAGCTTATTTTCCTTTCTTATTTTTTATCCCACTGTGTCAACCTGAAGTGTCTGCATGGATATTTGGTACCCTGTAAGCATCTTATATTTATATCATCACAAAGATCAATACAGATTTCAAAATTGCCATATTTCTTATGAGATATTAGTTAAAATTTTCTAGTTATTTTACATCACCATGCATAAGCACCTTTAAGAATATGAAATGCTATGAAAAATTGCATTGACCTAACTTGGTCAAACAAATCACATGACCCTGGCCGCTATTTTGTAAACAACAAAAGACCCTTTTCACGGTAAATTGTCATGTTCGATATTTCATTTTTAGGGGGTTTAAACTCTTCTTTAAATTTTGTATATAAAACATATGGGTATTTTGGCTATTCCTCCCATGACAACAAGTAACAAAACTGTTTAAGATGCATTCTATTGTTGAAATATGTCAGCAAATAATTTGGCAATTAGGAAATAATTTTACAGTTCCAAATCGGCTTCAACGACAAAGTCAAGTGATATAAGCCCGACAATAGTGACGTCACGAAAAAGGGATGCCTACGAATATGTAATGTCCAACGATACTGATTACAAAAGTTAATACGTGTGAAAGCTCGAGCCTATAGGTTGCCCCTACGAAGACATTATAAGAGACAAAAAAACAAACGAAAATTCAGTACAATCTTACTGTATTTCACATCTCAAATCTCAAACACCTGAATACTTTGTTTCAAGCAGCTGTTTTTACTGGACTGTATCAGTAATTTCGTAACCAAGTAATTTCGTAACCGGTATATTTCGGTAATTCCGTACCCTTGAAGCTTGTCATTTGAGGCCGATCCGTCCAGTCAAATGTTGCCCCACCCCCTTCAAGAACAAAACAAAGATATCATATCCTCGAATGTCCAGTTTTATTGACCTTTAGACTTGTATTTATATATTGCAGTACATGTAGCAAACAAACACAATTTCAGCCAATTTCAAAGTATTTGCCTTCAATGCACTTGTGTTCTTACATTGTACATTTTAACAGTGAAATCAGCTATGTCTACGGCCTAGTCTATGTCAAAATATGAAAGTTAGACCAGAATAAGTGGTCTGTTTCTTAACAGAAAAGGCTATATTATAAAAGCTTAAAGGCGGTTCATAATTAATGTCAGTAATAAGTCACCCAGGTACCTCACATATATTCTGTCCTCTGATATAACTGAAATACCACATGCATGTGTCTGTTTTCTGTGTAATATTGTGAATTTTCTTTTTCTGTGTGAAATTGTCTAATCTATACATTAAAAATGGTAAAAACTGGTATACATTGTATACTCCTGATTGTATCAAATAAATTCTTATACTTTTTTTTACATACTGGTTATGAAATTACACATAGTTAACAGGGATATTGGCCAAGGATAGAAGGCCCATTTACCATTGAATTAACAACAACATCCAAAGTCAGGGGAACCAGAACTATCTGTTAGTAATTGTAAGTGTACTAATGATTCCAAACTGAATATTGAATATGACAAATATCGTTGAACTCTGTTAAAATGGTTACCCAAAGAGAAATGTCCTGCTTCATCTCATTATTCAGCCAAAACCTGCGCTGGGGTTTGGACAATGAAGACTTGGCGTCATAAAATCGCAGTAAGAATGTTCTATCTGAACGAATAGTTTCCGCAAACAATTTGAGCCTTCCAACCAGGTGTTGTAAAGCCCTAAGTGTGACTTTTTTCTTGTCTTGAAAGCTGCCTAAAAGCTCTACCAGTTCCCGTATCTTTTGAAAGGGTATCCTTATCATTATGACCATTTCCTTAGTATCAAGCTCAAGGCCAATAAACACTAAAACAGTTATCGGACAACTGAATTTTCGTGTGCACACCAATGTTACAGCAGACTTAAGGGAAAGTACGCAGAAGTGTTTCGAAATCTCCTAAGCCTGCACTGCCTGCAACAATAAAATCGTCCAAAAAATGGTCCATTGTCATCTTATTCGATAAGTGACAAACAGTCCAATGTATGAATGAAGAAAACTTTTCGAAAATAAAACAGGAGCTACTTAAGCCCTTTGGCAATATTTTGTCTACATAGTATTTTCAATCTACTTTGATACCAAGCATTTTTCCCGGACTGAATATCATGTCTGCAACTTTACCAAATGCCGTATACTGGACAGATGAATACTTCTCATCTATACCATCATTGATGCTTGCACTTTCTGGGTAAGATAAATCGGAAATAAGATGCCAGCCCCCATCAGACTTTGGGACTATAACATCAGGCGAAATGGTCATGTTTTCCAAAGTGATTTGTTTATGTTTGCATTGAGTTCATTTGGATGTAAATAAGCCGCCTTTAAATTACTATTTCCCACAAATCCTAACTTAAAGCAAAACATGAAGACATCCAATACAAAATTATGATCTTTCCACTTTGGGTATAACGCTAAATACTCGAAGAAAGCAGACGTTGGAACTAATCTTCCTAATTTATTTTGCAAAAACTTGGCCGAAACTTGGTTATCAGTTGTCGTAGGGACCCCTTTGTCTTTGCTGCGGCATTGATTGGTTAACTTGCTGTTTCTTTGGTCCTTTACTACACAGCATAGAGGGGTGCTCACTATTGCATTTTAAACAAGCATGGCGAAATGTACAGTTTAATTTAGAACAATATCTAAAATTAAAGTCAAAATATTGTTTGTCTAAATGCTTACTGGCTTGTTGAGGCAGGGTTGTATTAGGTGCAGCCATAAACAGCAGCCAAAGATCATAGTCTTAGCAATGCATCCGTCCATGAATCTATATTTAAAAGTTTTGGTTTTCATTGGAGGATTTCAAAAGGAGTCCCCCCCCCCCCCCCTACACACACACTGAACCTATACTCATCCTGTTTTCGCTCGCTAAACCCCTACCAGTACTTAGCAGAGTAGATAATTCGACATACTGAAACTAACTGTTTTTATCTTTTAATTGTTGGGGAAAGCCAATCTGACTCTCTACACTTTGTGTCACATTAACCGAGGCATTGAGACCCTCAAACAGATTAACCTTAACAGGTTTTTTTACCTGCGGCTGGATCTGTGACTGTCTGTGTTTCCACAGCCAACATTGGTTGTTCAGCATCTCCAGAAAGATCAATGCCAGGCCCGTCTTTTGCTGTCGAAGGCCCAGCCACCGGTGTATTGATCGATGCGGCTTCCGGCACCTGGTTTCTACTCGTTCTCATCCTTTTCGCCCCACCAGTGTTTGCCACGGTTCTCCTCTTTGGCATGTTCTTTCTTCAATAACCGTAGACCCTAAAAAGAAAACATAATATTAATTATGAACAATAATGAATGCAAAATCAATGTTGCTAAAAAAACAAAAATGCAAAACAATAACGTTGTGTCAGTGTGCATGATTAATTCCCTAATTCACAAAACAGTTCCATCCTAATCTGTTCTATTAAAAACAAGTTGTATTTTCATTTGGAACAAGCCACTGCTATATATATCCTACGGACTCATTCCAATTGGAGTTACATGTAGTTGGCCTACACCATATCAGTCTTCTGATATTTGATCAATAATGTATAATTCATACATGAACATAAGAGCCAACAATCTCGGGGTATCTGATAATATAACCATAAGGTTAAATACTGGTTCATGAACAGGCCAGGCTGCCATTGTATATACAATATAATGATGCAATTGGCATTAAATAACTCCCAAGCAGCAGGATGCACTTTACCATTCCTGGCACATTTTCATCGAGGTTCAAGGATATTAAATCATAACGCTTACTCCACATAACCATTTGACATCTGCTCCTTAGATGAGATGTGTTCAAGCCATATTGATTGCTTTGAAAAAATAGCTGCCATGCTGCATCAGGAAATGGATAAAATGAACCTTTAGCTTTAAACAAAATCTACTCCTAAAACGTTGGACTGATATCAACTAAACTTCAAAGGAATGTTACTTTGGTCCTCTTTCAAACTTTTCAAATATTTAGAATCATAACAAATGATTTGTATTGATAAATTTCGTTTACAGTGTCCACTCCTAGCATTTTCGTTCACGCTCTTGATTTTATTTTATCCGATGTTAACAGTTACACATATGCTAATCAACTAAGACTCAGGTAATCCACAGTGCCTAGCAATGACACAAGAAGGCGACACAATCATTGGATAATTCATCTTTTCATTATGTTAAACAGTGAAATCAGACCATTTACATTTATCTTTGACTTTTGAAATTACGCTTTTATTTATTAACTTTAGAAATATTTATAACCTTCAAGTGTAATTTGGAAACATTATGTGATACGAAAAAAAAGTACAAATATTTCATTTTCAAGAAAGTGTAATTCATAACTTGATATATAATTAATATACTATGTTTTGTTTCTAATGTAATTTTATTCCCAACCGAAGGCGGATTGGATATTGGTTTGGCATTGTCTAACCTTCCGGAAGTTTGTCCTTCTGTCTTATACATTGTTGGACGGATATTTGATTAAAACTATACGGAATTGTAAACCATAATACGTAAATGATAAATGCTAATATTGCCTAAAAATATCCGAGTTATGTCGTTTTTCAAGAGCTTTAAACTTAGTAAGGTGGTGGTAAACAAATAGGTCACAAGGTCAAATTTGGAAATAAAAAAACTTGTGAACTCTCAATAAGCCTTAATATTCAACCAATCTTTATGAAGAATCATAGAACATGTATTTTAATTAAATATAAGTCAGTCAGACTTTGGATAATTTTGAGTACAAAACCAGGTCACTAGGTCAAGTGTTAGAGAAACGATGTTAACACATTAGAGGTTACTTCTTTCAGCAAATCGTCAGTTTTGAAATTAGGTAATGCATTTTTTAGAAAAACCTTCAGATCACATTAGAAGGGACAATGTTAATCAACTGTTAATAACAACTGATCAAAACATTATCTCTTTATCAAATTCCAGTCAGGTCTGTTCCTTAGTCAAGCAGCATCAAGAACTATGTCACATGGTCAAATTAAAAAAAATACATGGTGTGATCACACTAGTTTAGGAACGGGTATATCAGGGTTGTCCAAGCGCTTTTTTATTTTTATGTTGGCGGGGGTCTCAATTCAACAAATTAAATAATGTACTTATTAGAAGGAGTAAGTGTCTATTGTTTTGGATTATAAGCTTTAAAAAGGCATTACCTGAATCTCTAACAAAATGATTTTTTTTTTCAACACCAAAAAAACAAACCGGGTTACTACTTATCCTACACAATTCAACATGACTTCTACATTGACATCGCAAGTTGTTAGAACAAGGGTTAGATGATAAAGTATCGTTGATAATTCCTAGAAAGAACATACATAGATAATCCAAAACTATACGAAACTACCTCGGGTGTTGCTTTCTGGCAAGTGTCTTCTTGCATATAAATCAAAGTAGAGCATTGACTAAACATACAGAAAAAGCATGGGATAACAGATGTAATGGTGATTAATTACAAGAATAGAGCCCCGAGGTAACTCAGTAGATAATGTTTTCTTTTGTTTATTACTTTGAGCTAATAAAATTGCTGTGCTGGTCATGAGGCTTTGCCGTTTTCATAGTATCTATATGTTGATAGGTCATAATGGATCTGCATTTCTGTACCTTTTTCAAAAACAAGTTGAATTCAAAAGTAAGGGTTATAAACAAAGTTCACAGATAAACATATGTTATCTGCTACTCTTAAACCCTTTACAACCTGGGTCAAAACCAGTATGAACGAACGAAAACGCGTAATTTCAACCCTAAATGAGGTATTTATATGTTAATTTTGTATTTTAGTTGTTGAAGATTCTATGAGCGTTATGCATTTGGTTATGAAATGTATTTCGACAATATGTTTAAACGGACTCATTGCAAATCCTTCGCTATTAATTTAAATATACATTATATTTTAAAAGGATGTCAATTAGTACGTACACATTTCATTTCTGAAACCAAAACTTATGCTGTAGGTACACACAATATAGGATTTTAATGAGTAATATAAGATATAGTTTGAAGCCAAGACCAGTATATTCCATGCTATCTTCGATAAATGAACTCACCTTTTTATTGACAAACAGTTGTAATTATGTGCACTGTTATTATTGGTGTATTCTTCTTGAAAACATATTTCCCGTTGTCTCCAGCCCCCAATATGTTTTTGTCAACACCGTTAAATAACCCTGGCTCAAAACCGTCTTCCGCTTATGTGTAATGTACAGACGAACAGTAGGTATAGTTGTACTCCTCTACCACTGAACATTCAACGATGCATATATTTTCATAACCTCAGACGTATATAATAGTGTCTAACGGGTATTACCCTTTACTTAAATTGGTCCATTCTTAAGAGTAATACAGCAGTGCTCAAACACAATGATTTTTGACGATAACCGACGAATTTTCTTATAGACTAAACGTGTTGTTGTTTAAAATGTCCTTCCGTATTCTTCAGTTTGACCTTAGGATTGCTTACCCCGTCGTCTACATTTAATCTCCAACTGAAAGATGCTCCATTTCAACTGTCAGAAAATCCTGCAAAATTAAGAAAATTATGATTTTTTGTGCACGGTATTACTATAAACAGACCGTTTTAAACACTATTTTGACCATTCAAATGTTATTTATTTTTTATTTTTAACATATAAAAATATATATTCTATATGAAGACTATGTGTTTGTTTGTTTTAGTGTACGATTAAGATATACTTTTACTGAGTAAACAAAATACTATTTCGTTTTATAATTGACTTTGCCATAAGGATAAAATGAGCCATAATCAGGGCGGCACAGTCAATTGAATAGCAATAATATACATTGTAGAACCTTTCCTACTTCCACATTAAAGCAGTTCGATCTTAATGTTCACTGTTTTTAATTCCATCATAGAATATTTCTGACAAAAAAATGTCTATCTGAATCAGATAACATGGATGCACTTACAGTTTTTTATCAACAATTGTACACTCAATTTAAAATATTGTTCCTTGGTTGACCACTACCAAATTGAAGCCAGTTTGTCTCATTTCTTGTGCAGGGGAGTAATATGGAAATATCTTGCTTGTAGGGAACGGAAATTGCTTGTCTTTGTGTACACAATCCGTTTGTTTTGATTCAAATACAATGGAATCGTGTGCATAGGTGTAGCAGAAAAGTCCCTTTAGTATCATAAATTTAACAGTATTGAAATGCTCTTCATAAACTATTTCTCTTCTTTCTGCAAATATGTTTACAATGTTGTTCTTTCCAAATGTTAACGTCATATTGTGTTTAGCTGTACATTATTGTCTATGCTATCTAAGCATACGACTTTAAACCTACCTGGTGATTTTAAACTAACTACTGAAAAATACTTCCCACATAGGCCATATGTTTTTGAAAAGCAACATATTGAAATATTTTCTAATTCATCACCTGATAGATACCTTTAGCTTAAAATAGAGTTAAACATTATGAGAAACGCAGAAATAGTTGATCTGTAATGCTCTTAAACGTGAATTATACAGGGTAAATGCACCTCGTCAGGAAAAGGGTAAGACGATATAATATCACAGACGATATACATTCTTTGATTCATAGAGAGATCGTACATAATCTAAATGTACGACGGTATATAATATAAATGTAAGATTGTACATAATCTAAAGCCAAACCCCGGTAGCTCAGTCGGTATCAACTAGAGTTCTCATTCCAGGGGCTGTATATATATATCTAAATGTTTCTCCATGTTTTTCTGTTTCGCTTACTATCTGTTTGTCTCTCTTTGTGTCTATCTCTCCTCCATCTCTTTAAATAGTTTATAGTTATAGAATGGCCAAATGGTGTTATTCTACAGTATTATATTTACATCACGGCAATTCAGCGTATCTGAGTTGTATCGTTATATCACGGACAAGTTGTGTTTGTTCTGCTTTAAAAAGTTAGTTATACCACGGTAAAGTGGTGTGTATTCTGATTTCTACAGTATTAAATTTACATCACGACAATGCAGCATACTCTGATTTATAGAGTTTTATAGTGTTATCATGACAAAGGTGTTCTCTTTCTGCTTTAAATAGTTTAAAGTTTTATCACAGTCAAATGCTGTTTATTCTAGTTCATACAGTATTATATGTATATCTCAGCAATGCAGTGAATTCTGCTTTAAAAAAGTTAATAGTTACATGACGGCCATATGCAGTTTATTCTAGTATATAGAGTAATTTATTTATATCACGGTCATGTGGTGCTTTTCCTGCTTTCTACAGTATTACAGTTACGTCATGGCAATGCATTGGATACTGCTTTACAGAGTGTATAGTTATATCACGGCCAAGTGGTGTTTATTTTGCTTTCATCAGTATTATATTTACATCACTGAGACCAGTGGTACCTTCATTTTCACACGTTATACACTATGAATGCCTGCCTACATTATTCGGATCACTGTACACGAAACTACGCAGACAGTTTCGTGTCCATGTTGGGCATAACAAAACATCGATATACCGTTGTTTATTCACTACAGTGTTGCATTAGAGTGTTGTATTATGATGGTATGTATACGTATAAATTAGTCACATGTCTTCCAGCGTATCGTTTATGATTTATGCACAGTATCGAACAATTTACTCACACTTCATTTGAACTGTTCTCTACAAAAGCCCACCTTAGAGCCATTTTGACATGTGAAGGGGGCATGAACATGAAATACAATCTTTATATGTAAATGTGGGTGACTCACAAGTATGTTGAAGTGTGTGTCTAAACGACATGTAAACAAATATTAACCCTTTCAATGCTGACTTTCTAAAGTGGATTTATCCCACTCTGCATTTTGAAGTGACCATACCCAAATTCTATGATTGTCGAAGTTATTCAGCCAACAGATTACAGCCTCTCGTCAGATGGTTCTATACTCGTGGCACAGGTTTCGCAAAAAAAAAATCCACCGGTTAACGGGTTACCAACATGGGTCATTTAAACTTTTGGGTATTTTTGTTTACAAAAAAGCAGGCATGTTTTAACAGTGACTTTACGTTACGGATATTTCTTAAACTATTTTTTCGGTTTCAAAATGAAGTGAACAAAGCTCAGAGCAGGACACCTTGTGTGAGTTAAATACAAGGTTTAGTAAGAATTCACACCTGTACGAATTCCACCACATACTTCAATGTACATGGTTTGTATTATTTGGTATTTACTTTACTATTCACATATGCACTTGCTATATCTTTCAGTAGTCTCGGCACTATCCGTTGTAGAACATTTATCAAATTATTTGATTCTTAGTCTTCTCCGGTATTACTAAACGATTTTTAAATGTTGTACCTTAAGTGTGTAATGATACAGTTTTAGTCGATATTGGTAGACTAATAATGTAAACGCATGCTGCCAAACGTTGCATGACACATTGGATACTTTTGTTGAGTATGTAAAAACACATATATACGATTATGTTTTTATCTGCTGATATTTTACTATAGCATCCTACACAAATATTTGGTAACACTTATTAGAAATAACTTATATTTAAATGGGTTTGGTTTGGTATGGGACAAGAAACTTGTTGATGAAGCAATTAATGTACACCGACTTACTGATCGGTATAAACATAACTGGCTATCCTATAGGCACGACAATAAATGTAATGAATTGAGTTATTATTCATGTTACAATATTGAAGTTTTGGTTGAATCATACATTTTAAATAATCGTCTAAAGCAAGTTCGCTCATGATTAGCTTCGTTTGTAGTTAATGCCATTTTTAATTGACTGAAGACGGTATATAGGGGGATATTCGAAGATGATAACGTACACAAGTAGTAAATGATACCTTTATACATCATAAGATATACACCTACCATCCAAATACAACAATATTAGTGCAGATGACTTTAAAAATACCAGAGATGACTTTGAAAAATCTCCATAAATGAAAGCATATTTCAAAAGAGTTGACAATTGTGTGGCAAAAGGAGATATAGTTTCCAATGAGCAATTTGACAATATTCGTCATGAGCACATGCAACAAAAGTAAGAAAACGAGGAAAGAGTTCAGAAAACCAAAGTGAAAATATATGTAATATGATATGTAAAGAATGGATAATAAATTAAAGTGGAATTGATATACGTTTATAATATACAGAATAAGGCATTTTGAAAAAATGCACATTTACATACCAAATCCCTGGATAAAAAGCGGTCTTTTCATATAAAATCCGTATTTGACACTTCCACCCTTTGTTTTTTAGTTTCCAAAGCATATGGTTGGGCTACATCATAATAGAGATAATGGGAGGGAAATAACCACTTTACTCCTTTTTATCTAGACCTCTGTACGTTTTTTACATTTCTTTAGAATCCTTATTTCACACTGTATGTTTCGAATTCCCTACGCATATTGTTTGGTTGAGTCGTCCGGTGGTAACTTCCTGGTCGACGCTTCGTACTGAATATCCTTGTATAAAGTGTGAAACGTTTTACTTTAAAATACACGTTTCCTAATGAGAATCCTATTCTCATTTTTAATTTTATATGAATATTTAAAATATGTTTAATAACAAGAGGATAGAGCCCCTATATCTTATCGCTTAAATACCTGTAACAATTAATCTGTCCTTTACCTGTGTAAGTCTAGCTATAAAGCAATAGTCAATACTTGTAAATCATATATTCACAAATAGACATTATTTATTAAAAGCAACGCTCAGGTAGTGATTGCAAATTATTTGAGCAAAGAGTTAGTTTAGTACAATGTATCCGACTTCAATCTGGATTACCTACCCCTATCACTGTATTTGATTATTGTACTCAGTGTATCAGACTAGTCCGAATATAGTCCGTATTGCCTAGTACATATTACCTACATGTACCCATACAAATAGTGTTTGAAGATTTTACTCAGGGAACCAGTCTAGTCCGAATCTAGTCCGGATTACCTACCACTACCACTGTGTTTGAATATTGTACTAAGGGAACCAGTCTATTCCGAATTTAGTCCGAATTACCTACCCCTACCACTGTGTTTGAATATTGTACTAAGGGAACAAGTCTATTCCGAATTTAGTCCGAATTACCTACCCCTATCACTGTCTTTTACAAGAGAAAATTGATGCAATGCATCAATGTCACCTGATATCCATAGTGCAGTTATGCATAACACTAACATTATAGTAGTTGAATAAACAGTTATCAACTGAGGGGCATATTGGAACATCAGGGGTGGGGTCAAGTGAAAATGTATCATAACTTGCATTGTTTTGTCAACGAAGTGAATGACAATTGAAGCCTTTCATTGTTTATGATCAATCTCCATTCCAAAGTAGGTTGACTATACACACAACCAACTAATTATTGATCATAAACAGTAATGGATATGAGAAATCTTGCCATTCATTAGTCTTAGTATGTATACAGTGCTTATATAAGATTTGTGAATTCCACATACACTTTTCAAGATGTTTGTCAGAATATTTGAATTTTATCATTTTTCAATAAAACCACAAAACAGACAATTTAGGATTTGCATGCAATAGCACATCAGTTTACCTTTCCTCTATTAAAGTCAACAGTGGACACCTTTGCAGCAATATACTTTTAAAACAATGAGTTAAGGGTTAAATCGCTGAAGACATGAATCAACTAAACAGTTAAATCTCATTGAAATTGTTGTATAATTTAAACTTAATTTCGATCATAAACTGAGCCCTACAACATGTTAATTTATTTTAATTCTTTCCTTCCTTTTTTATAATGAAAATAACAAACTATTCATGTTTTAAAATTATATTATGATGAGCGATGAGCGCCCTTGTGTCAATGATGTATAACAATATGCAGATCGAAAGCCTTTATGGAATTAAATGACACATTTAAAATTGTCAAGGACGAAATCATTTTGTACGAAAGACCCGATTCTTTCTTATTCGCAGAGGTGTCGTTCTTGAAACTCTCTTTATAGGCAGAGAGTGTTCGTTCAAAGTAATTTTTTCTATCAAAACTAGTTTTTATCTCGGTTTGTTCTTTGCCTCATTTGTTTCTAACCAAATAAACATTTTAAATCACCTACGATTTACTATTTGTAAGTGAGTGTAAAGAGACGGCTCTCTTCAAAAGAGATTGATCTACGCAGTTGGTATTCGCGAGTCACGCTTCAAGCAGGTGCGCGTATGTAAACAAATTAGACTGCGACGTAAAGGTTTGTAGTTTCGGCTTTTGAGTACATGTAGTATATAGTGTAAAATAAAGTATACCTCTAGCTAATAGGGACTTTTTTGTCTTCGTAAATAAAACAACAAAACATAAATGCGAGTCAAAATAAAGAAACTGAAAATACCTAAAACATAGGAATATTTATTTCATTTTAGATGTGTCATTACTTAGTGTTTTTTAAACAAACACAGTTGTAATATGTTCAAGACATCTAAATGTGTTTCCTTCTAATAATAATCCCCCCTCCCATGTGATTTCCGAAAACCTATTAAAAATAGAAGTCGCGGGCTTCTGCCTGGCGACTAATTATTGTATTCAGGTAACCAGGTAACCAGACTAGTCCGAATATAGACCAAATTATTAACCCCTATTACTGTGTTTGATTAATATATCTATAGGTGCTACCTATTTACGAAAAAACGCAAGATAATTATAAACAAAAATTAAAGAGCATACTTTGGCCATAAAAAAGGATTTATAAGTAATTGACTAGACAATAATAATGTTAATGTCATGTTTCTTGCATTATCAAAACATATTTGGAATTTGTATTGCTGTCGTCTATTATTACGAATCAAGGAATACATTTATAATGAAAGAGGTTAAAACATGAGGACCAAGATGATCCTTAATCGATCACCTGCATTATGGTAAAGAAGCAAATAAATCAGCTCTTTCCTGATGCCACCTGCTAAACCCTTTCCCTAATAGAGACGGTTTCTGAGGCCTATGCAACAGACGATTTAGGAAAAGATTGCCGCCACAAGAACAATTGCTCCTTATGAGGAAGTTATCCTTTTGCCACAATGTTTGATAAATAATTATACTTTGAACGAGTGAGTCAATAGCTCATGTAAAGGAAGTTGGGGTCTTTCATGTTGATACGACTTTTTGTTGCGGGAAACGACGTCGCTCCATTGACGTTACGACAGTATGAAGTGTAACGGAAATGACGTCACGTCCTTCTTTGGCTAAGATACAGTCAAAATTTAGTTCGGGCGTAGAAGGCTAATGCTGTCGTTTTTTTTGACGAACGGGAAAACATATTTCTTACAGATTTCCATGTATTTTTAACTTTTCGTACAAATGTTAATTCCCACATAACACAACACTTTAATGATCTTAAATATCGATTTAAAAAAAAAAGATTAAAAATACGACAATAATGTTCAATCCGTGTTTTTCTGCTCATTTTATACATACCCATAATACCGATTTCAAAAAAATAATTAAAAAGACGACAATAATTTTCAATCTGTGTTTTACGTCTGCTTTTTATACATATCCAAAATAGCGGCCCCCATGTATTTTTACAGTTTCATTTCAGAAAGCTTCATGGGTTATTGAAAAAGAAAAAATAATCTCACACCTGTTACCTATAAGCGGAAAAACCCATTTATGTTTTGTTTTTTCGTATTATATTCAGGTAAACAGGCTAGTCCGAATCTAGTCCGGATTACCTACCACTGTGTTTGATTATTGTACTCAGGGATCAACACTAGTTTGGATTACCAACCCCAATACTGTGTTTGAATAGTGTACGCATGGTACCAGACCAGTACGAATATAGTCCGGATTACCTACCTCTACCACTGTGTTTCAATATTGTAGTAAGGGTACCATACTAGTCCAAATCTAGTCCGGAATACCTACCCGTACCACTGTGTTTGATTTGTAGACTCAGGGAACAAGACTAGTCCGAATATAGTCCGAATTACCTACAATTATCACTGTCTAGTCCGCACTAGTTTGGATTACCAACCCCCACCACTGTGTTTCAATATTGTACTCAAGGGACCTCACTAGTCCGAATCTAATCTGGAATACCTACCTCTACCACTGTGTTTGATTATTGAACTCAAGGAACAAGACTAGTCCGAATAGAGTCCGAATTACCTACAATTATCCCTGTCTAGTCCGCACTAGTTTGGATTACCCACCCCCACCACTGTGTTTCAATATTTTACTCAAGGGACCTCACTAGTCCGAATATAGTCCGGATTACCTACCCTACCACTGTGTTTGAATAGTGTACTCATGGTACAAGACTAGTACGAATATAGTCCGGATTACCTACCCTTACTACTGTTTTTGAATAGTGTACTCATCGTACCAGACTAGTCCGAATATAGTCCGGATTACCTACCTCTGCCACTGTGTTTGAATAGTGTACTCATGGTACCAGACTAGTACAAATAAAGTCCGGATTACCTACCTCTACCACTGTGTTTGAATAGTGTACTCATGGTACCAGACTAGTACGAACAGACTAATACGAATATAGTCCGGATTACCTACCCGTACTACTGTGTTTGATTATTGTAGTAAGGGTACCTTACTAGTCCGAGTTTAGTCTGGATTACATATCTCTACCAATGTGTTTGATTTTTATACTTAGGGTACAAGACTAGTCCGGATTACCTACCTATACCACTGCGTTGGATCATTAAACTCAGGGAACAAGACTAGTCCGAATCTAATCCGGAATACCTACCCCTACCACTGTGTTTGATTATTGAACTCAGGGAACAAGACTAGTCCGAATATAGTCCGAGTTAACTACACTTATCACTGTGTTTATTTATTGTACTCATGGTACTAGACTAGTCCAAATCTTGTCCGGATTACCTATCACTGTGTTTGATTAGTGTGGTTCAATTAGGGTTCAAATTCATTCAATTGATAATTTGATTTTCAACACCAGAAATAGCATAGTAAGCGTGTATATATAGTGTATACATCGGTGATGAGAAAAAGGGCAAATAACACCTGCTCAGTCTATGATGTGACATTTCACTGTTCTCTGGAGTATGTATCTAAGCGTAAATGATTATGTTCAAAACTGTTTAGCAAATAATATAATGCTCCGCACATGCTCCATTTGCTATATCATTTGTAATATTTATTTGTATATCTTTACTTTTTCACAGACCATATGACATATTGAAATTGTGTTAGTAATAAAAAAATTATTTTTAATTTAAAAACAAAATAGAAAAGTGTCATCGAGTTTCTGTAGAATTTAACATATCGGTATTTCAAGATAAAACATGCCTTATAATCTAGGAGATTTTCGTATGAGGTCGGTATTTATAAAAAGTAGATAAGCCTAGTGAATTACGTCTGAAGCGCTATAGCTTTTCTTATATAGTTTCTGTTGTATATAATTGGAAATACACATAGGTTTGTAACACATCACTGAATTCACTCGATTTTAATTGTATGTTGTCAATTAAGCTAATTATTTTATTCGTTTCATATCTGATTGATATAATTATACTGATCTCATTAGATTATGATGGCATGGTATATGTTCATACTTCATGTTTAGTAAGATGATAACCTGGCAGCCCTGGTTGTTTTATCAATTAACATGAGTTGAAGGAATGTGATACACGGTCACCTAGGAAGTATTTATACAATGTAATGTAATTGAATATTGGCCACATAATATCAGAGGACATGTTTTATACACTATAACCATACTACTTCAAAACGCTCCGCCCCTTTCAGGGGATATTTATTGAAATTTACAATAATGCCAGATAGGGCAAAACATACTTTTTGACTAATCAATCTGCCTTTGAGGTATCTTAAAAGGGGACCTAAAGTATATGTTTATGTTTTAATATAACATAGCTGTATTCAGCTTAATTGACAACATACAATTAAAATCAAGATTTGGACTAGTCTAGTACCATGAGTACAATAAATAAACACAGTGATCAGTGTAGTTAACTCGGACTATATTTGGACTAGTCTTGTTCCCTGAGTTCAATAATTAAACACAGTGGTAGGGGTAGGTATTCCGGATTAGATTCGGACTAGTCTTGTTCCCTGAGTTCAATGATCCAACGCAGTGGTATGGGTAGGTAATCCGGACTAGTCTTGTACCCTAAGTATAAAAATCAAACACATTGGTAGAGATATGTAATCCAGACTAGACTCGGACTAGTAAGGTACCCTTACTACAATAATCAAACACAGTAGTACGGGTAGGTAATCCGGACTATATTCGTATTAGTCTGTTCGTACTAGTCTGGTACCATGAGTACACTATTCAAACACAGTGGTAGAGGTAGGTAATCCGGACTATATTCGTACTAGTCTGGTACCATGAGTACACTATTCAAACACAGTAGTACGGGTAGGTAATCCGGACTTTATTTGTACTAGTCTGGTACCATGAGTACACTATTCAAACACAGTGGCAGAGATAGATAATGCGGACTATATTCGTACTAGTCTTGTACCATGAGTACACTATTCAAACACAGTGGTAGGGTAGGTAATCCGGACTATATTCGGACTAGTGAGGTCCCTTGAGTAAAATATTGAAACACAGTGGTTGGGGTGGTTAATCCAAACTAGTGCGGACTAGACAGGGATAATTGTAGGTAATTCGGACTCTATTCGGACTAGTCTTGTTCCTTGAGTTCAATAATCAAACACAGTGGTAGAGGTAGGTATTCCAGACTAGATTCGGACTAGTGAGGTCCCTTGTGTACAATATTGAAACACAGTGGTGGGGGTTGGTAATCCAAACTAGTGCGGACTAGACAGTGATAATTGTAGGTAATTCGGACTATATTCGGACTAGTCTTGTTCCCTGAGTCTAAAAATCAAACACAGTGGTACGGGTAGGTATTTCGGACTAGATTTGGACTAGTATGGTACCCTTACTACAATAATCTAACACAGTGTTAGAGGTAGGTAATCCGGACTATATTCGTACTGGTCTGGTACCATGCGTACACTATTCAAACACAGTATTGGGGTTGGTAATCCAAACTAGTGTGGATCCCTGAGTACAATAATCAAACACAGTGGTAGGTAATCCGGACTAGATTCGGACTAGCCTGTTTACCTGAATATAATACGAAAAAAAAACATAAATTGGTTTTTCCGCTTATAGGTAACAGGTGTGAGCTTTTTTTTTTTTTTCAATAACCCATGAAGCTTTCTGAAATGAAACTGTAAAAATACATGGGGGCCGCTATTTTGGATATGTATAAAAAGCCGACGTAAAACACAGATTGAAAATTATTGTCGTCTTTTTAATTATTTTTTTGAAATCGGTATTATGGGTATGTATAAAATGAGCAGAAAAACACGGATTGAACATTATTGTCGTCTTTTTAATCTTTTTTTTTGAAATCGATATTTAAGATCATTAAAGTGTTGTGTTATGTGGGAATTAACATTTGTACGAAAAGTTAAAAATACATGGAAATCTGTAAGAAATATGTTTTCCCGTTCGTCAAAAAAAACGACAGCATTAGCCTTCTACGCCCGAACTAAATTTTGACTGTATCTTAGCCAAAGAAGGACGTGAGGTCATTTCCGTTAAACTTCATATTGTCGTAACGTCAATGGAGCGACGTCGTTTCCCGCAAAAAAAAGTGGTATCAACATGAAAGACCCCAACTTCCTTTACATGAGCTATTGACTCACTCGTTCAAAGTATAATTATTTATTAAACATTGTGGCAAAAGGATAACTTCCTCATAAGGAGCAATTGTTCTTGTGGCGGCAATCTTTTCCTAAATTGTCTGTTGCGTAGGCCTCAGAAACCGTCTCTATTAGGGAAAGGGTTTAGCAGAGAAATGTGACCCCTTACATAATTTGTTCCAGTCATATTGACTGGTTGAAAAAGTCAGTCGCCAGGTGGCATCAGGAAAGAGCTGATTTATTTGCTTCTTTATCATAATGCAGGTGATCGATTAAGGATCATCTTGGCCCTCATGTTTTAACCTCTTTCATTATAAATGTATTCCTTGATTCGTAATAATAGACGACAGCAATACAAATTCCAAATATGTTTTGATAATGCAAGAAACATGACATTAACATTATTATTGTCTGGTCAATTACTTATAAATCCTTTGTTATGGCCAAAGTATGCTCTTTAATTTTTGTTTATAATTATCTTGCGTTTTTTCGTAAATAGGTAGCACCTATAGATATATTAATCAAACACAGTAATAGGGGTTAATAATTTGGTCTATATTCGGACTAGTCTGGTTACCTGAATACAATAATTAGTCGCCAGGCAGAAGCCCGCGACTTCTATTTTTAATAGGTTTTCGGAAATCACATGGGAGGGGGGATTATTATTAGAAGGAAACACATTTAGATGTCTTGAACATATTACAACTGTGTTTGTTTAAAAAACACTAAGTAATGACACATCTAAAATGAAATAAATATTCCGATGTTTTAGGTATTTTCAGTTTCTTTATTTTGACTCGCATTTATGTTTTGTTGTTTTATTTACGAATACAAAAAAGTCCCTATTAGCTAGACTGGTATACTTTATTTTACACTATATACTACATGTACTCAAAAGCCGATAACTACAAACCTTTACGTCGCAGTCTAATTTGTTTACATACGCGCACCTGCTTGAAGCGTGACTCGCGAATACCAACTGCGTAGATCAATCTCTTTTGAAGAGAGCCGTCTCTTTACACTCACTTACAAATAGTAAATCGTAGGTGATTTAAAATGTTTATTTGGTTAGAAACAAATGAGGCAAAGAACAAACCGAGATAAAAACTAGTTTTAATAGAAAAAATTACTTTGAACGAACACTCTCTGCCTATAAAGAGAGTTTCAAGAACGACACCTCTGCGAATAAGAAAGAATCGGGTATTTCGTACAAAATGATTTCGTCCTTGACAATTTTAAATGTGTCATTTAATTCCATAAAGGCATATTGCTTTCGATCTGCATATTGTTATGCATCATTGACACAAGGGCGCTCATCATAATATAATTTTAAAACATGAATAGTTTGTTATTTTCATTATAAAAAAGGAAGGAAAGAATTAAAGTAAATTAACATGTTTTAGGGCTCAGTTTATGTTCGAAATTAAGTTTAAATTATACAACAATTTCAATGAGATTTAACTGTTTAGTTGATTCATGTCTTCAGCGATTTAACCCTTAACTCATTGTTTTAAAAGTATATTGCTGCAAAGGTGTCCACTGTTGACTTTAATAGAGGAAAGGTAAAATGATGTGCTATTGCATGCAAATCCTAAATTGTCTGTTTTGTGGTTTTATTGAAAAATAATTAAATTCAAATATTCTGACAAACATCTTGAAAAGTGTATGTGGAATTCACAAATCTTATATAAGCACTGTATACATACTAAGACTAATGATTGGCAAGATTTCTCATTCCCATTACTGTTTATGATCAATAATTAGTTGGTTGTGTGTATAGTCAACCTACTTTGGAATGGAGATTGATCATAAACAATGAAAGGCTTCAATTATCATTCACTTCGTTGACAAAACAATGCAAGTTATGATACATTTTCACTTGACCCCACCCCTGATGTTCCAATATGCCCCTCAGTTGATAACTGTTTATTCAACTACTATAATGTTAGTGTTATGCATAACTGCACTATGGATATCAGGCGACATTGATGCATTGCATCAATTTTCTCTTGTAAAAGACAGTGATAGGGGTAGGTAATTCGGACTAAATTCGGAATAGACTTGTTCCCTTAGTACAATATTCAAACACAGTGGTAGGGGTAGGTAATTCGGAATAGACTGGTTCCCTTAGTACAATATTCAAACACAGTGGTAGGGGTAGGTAATCCGGACTAGATTCGGACTAGACTGGTTCCCTGAGTAAAATAGTCAAACACATTTGTATGGGTAGGTAATATGTACTAGGCAATACGGACTATATTCGGACTAGTCTGATACCCTGAGTACAATAATCAAATACAGTGATAGGGGTATGTAATCCAGATTGAAGTCGGATACATTGTACTAAACTAACTCTTTGCTCAAATAATTTGCAATCACTACCTGAGCGTTGCTTTTAATAAATAATGTCTATTCGTGAATATATGATTTACAAGTATTGACTATTGCTTTATAGCTAGACTTACACAGATAAAGGACAGATTAATTGTTACAGGTATTTAAGCGATAAGATATAGGGGCTCTATCCTCTTGTTATTAAACATATTTTAAATATTCATATCAAATTAAAAATGAGAATAGGATTCTCATTAGGAAACGTGTATTTTAAAGTAAAACGTTTCACACTTTATACAAGGATATTCAGTACGAAGCGTCGACCAGGAAGTTACCACCGGACGACTCAACCAAACAATATGCGTAGGGAATTCGAAACATACAGTGTGAAATAAGGATTCTAAAGAAATGTAAAAAACGTACAGAGGTCTAGATAAAAAGGAGTAAAGTGGTTATTTCCCTCCCATTATCTCTATTATGATGTAGCCCAACCATATGCTTTGGAAACTAAAAAACAAAGGGTTGAAGTGTCAAATACGGATTTTATATGAAAAGACCGCTTTTTATCCAGGGATTTGGTATGTACATGTGCATTTCTTTAAAATGCATTATTCTGTATATTATAAACGTATATCAATTCCACTTTAATTTATTATCCATTCTTTACATATCATATTACATATATTTTCACTTTGGTTTTCTGAACTCTTTCCTCGTTTTCTTACTTTTGTTGCATGTGCTCATGACGAATATTGTCAAATTGCTCATTGGAAACTATATCTCCTTTTGCCACACAATTGTCAACTCTTTTGAAATATGCTTTCATTTATGGAGATTTTTCAAAGTCATCTCTGGTATTTTCAAAGTCATCTGCACTAATATTGTTGTATTTGGATGATAGGTGTATATCTTATGATGTATAAAGGTATCATTTACTACTTGTGTACGTTATCATCTTCGAATATCCCCCTATATACCGTCTTCAATCAATTAAAAATGGCATTAACTACAAACGAAGCTAATCATGAGCGAACTTGCTTTAGACGATTATTTAAAATGTATGATTCAACCAAAACTTCAATATTGTAACATGAATAATAACTCAATTCATTACATTTATTGTCGTGCCTATTGCTCTTTACGATAACTAGGTAACATCCCTTGATTGCCAAGGGACGTTACTCAATATTCTCCTTCCGGGGACTACCTTTTGACAAAGTTGCGGACATAGACAAAGCAATCAGCCAGGCCTGCGAAACCAACAATAAATTGACTAGAAATACAACTTTACTTCTTTTTTAAAGTTTAATTTAAAACATTGTGGCTAAATGATTGATGAATTTATGTTTAAACTTAAAGTCGATTTCAACAAGTTTTCACAGCCATCCCAGATGGCCTGTTAACAATTTCCTAGTAACAACTTCTCTCACCAATGGACAGGTGGGACTGCTTTCAAAATTCTTAAAATAATTGAATGCTATGACCAACTTGGGTTGCTGCCTCATCAACAATCTTTTCCAAAAGTACTGGCTTGATGTGAAAACATTTTAAAACAAAATTATTGTTTCTTGGGCGACATTTTTACCAAAATTCATCCGATCTTTTTAGAAATATTGCCACCAGGTGGAAGAAGGTTACGGCATCCAGTCAGAGTTACGTGTGGCTTTATAGTCTGCAGCAGATGACTTTAACAACATGTAGACAAAATCAATTGATATCTCTAAAAATGATTTAATGAAATTAATGAAAACATTGCTTCATTCAAAAATTGCTCATCATAAGACATTTCTGCTTTTGTCACAATGTTTTCGAAAGTCCTCTGCTTGTCACAATGTTTTCGAAAGTCCTCTGCTTGTCACAATGTTTTCGAAAGTCAACTGCTGCATATTCTCCATAAGGCATATAGTAGCAACCCACCTTATCAGTGATTATCGTATTTATACGCGGTCTGGAAATGTTAAAAATTCATACCCTCGTATTACTTTACCAATATTTTCAACAACTAACATCGTACAATACTTTAAATTATAGTTTATGGAAGTTAATTGAAATCTCTAACTAACTGTTTTCTATTCAATTCATACTGTGTTACTCTGTCGGCGATTGTATAATCCGATTGTATACATCGATTTCACGCTTGCAAGACTGATTGCCTAATTATCAAGCTCGCACTGCTGCAGGGGTCATATCTTCAAAGATATGCAGGTCATTAAGATCTCATTAATATTCACGAAAATTGCTATTGATTATCTACAGTTGTATTAGGTAATTACGTGGGAAGGGTAAAAAGTATAATTATTCTCCTTTTGCCTCAATATTTTCAAATCCTGTCTGTTGCAGATGTGTCAAAATACATCTGCAAGTGGGTATGAGTTAAAGGGCATAAATATGAAAATAAAAATTGAACTTTATTATACCTTTAATGTGCAATAGTCAAATTTACAAATGCCATATGCAGAAGATATTTAGAAACATTGTGGCAAAAGGATAAAATTATCTTCAGAGCAATTCCTCATTTTGTCACAAAGTACAAACTGTATCATTTTTTATAAAAGACTTTCCAAAGTTTGGCCTTCACATTTCCCAAGTCATCAGCATATGGGTTAAAACATAGCTCTATACACTATATTAACCATGTAAAACATACATGTACAATTCTGCAGCAGACGACTTTGAAAACATCTAGACAAAAATTGCTAAGATCTCGTTAAATGCGTCTGTAGGTGGGAAAGAGTTAAATATACATTCAACATATGAGCCGTCTCGCGAGAAAACAAACATTGTGGTCTCTGCATAAAGAGTCGACACGGATCAGCCTTATCATGCCGCGCAGGTTTACTTAGACACGTTTCGCCTCCTGTGGATTTTCTTTTTCGGGAATCAATACTCTATCCCCCCTGAGGTGGAATGTGTCGACCAAGATCAGTATGTGCGGACAGCGCAAGCTAATATGGTCAACACATTACGCAGATGCCACAATGATGGTTTTCTCGCGGGACGGCTCATATCTGCAGAAGTAGAGCTTGAAAACAACAACATGAATATCACTATTTAAAAATGATAGGAGAATTATTGAATTAAATAACATTGTTATAAAAGGTGAAATTGCTCATTATGAACAAGTGCCATTATGTTAACAATAATTGTATGTTGCAGACGCATCAATGACCCATCAAAATGTGTTTGCAAGTAGGAAAGGGTTAAAAATGTGCCACTGACATGACATGTTGTTCTTTTTCGCTTGAATGACTATTCGAAAGTATTCCCCGGAAGTAAAATTCACATGAATGCGCATGCGCAGTTGAAGAGTATTCAAAGGTAGATAACCTAGTTATCGTAAAGAGCAATAGGATAGCCAGTTATGTTTATACCGATCAGTAAGTCGGTGTACATTAATTGCTTCATCAACAAGTTTCTTGTCCCATACAAAACCAAACCCATTTAAATATAAGTTATTTCTAATAAGTGTTACCAAATATTTGTGTACGATGCTATAGTAAAATATCAGCAGATAAAAACATAATCGTATATATGTGTTTTTACATACTCAACAAAAGTATCCAATGTGTCATGCAACGTTTGGCAGCATGCGTTTACATTATTAGTCTACCAATATCGACTAAAACTGTATCATTACACACTTAAGGTACAACATTTAAAAATCGTTTAGTAATACCGGAGAAGACTAAGAATCAAATAATTTTATAAATGTTCTACAACGGATAGTGCCGAGACTACTGAAAGATATAGCAAGTGCATATGTGAATAGTAAAGTAAATACCAAATAATACAAACCATGTACATTGAAGTATGTGGTGGAATTCGTACAGGTGTGAATTCTTACTAAACCTTGTATTTAACTCACACAAGGTGTCCTGCTCTGAGCTTTGTTCACTTCATTTTGAAACCGAAAAAATAGTTTAAGAAATATTCGTAACGTAAAGTCACTGTTAATACGTGCCTGCCTTTTTTGTAAACAAAAATACCCAAAAGTTTAAATGACCCATGTTGGTAACCCGTTAACCGGTGGATTTTTTTTTGCGAAAGCTGTGCCACGAGTATAGAACCATCTGACGAGAGGCTGTAATCTGTTGGCTGAATAACTTCGACAATCATAGAATTTGGGTATGGTCACTTCAAAATGCAGAGTGGGATAAATCCACTTTAGAAAGTCAGCATTGAAAGGGTTAATATTTGTTTACATGTCGTTTAGACACACACTTCAACATACTTGTGAGTCACCCACATTTACATATAAAGATTGTATTTCATGTTCATGCCCCCTTCACATGTCAAAATGGCTCTAAGGTGGGCTTTTGTAGAGAACCGTTCAAATGAAGTGTGAGTAAATTGTTCGATACTGTGCATAAATCATAAACGATACGCTGGAAGACATGTGACTAATTTATACGTATACATACCATCATAATACAACACTCTAATGCAACACTGTAGTGAATAAACAACGGTATATCGATGTTTTGTTATGCCCAACATGGACACGAAACTGTCTGCGTAGTTTCGTGTACAGTGATCCGAATAATGTAGGCAGGCATTCATAGTGTATAACGTGTGAAAATGAAGGTACCACTGGTCTCAGTGATGTAAATATAATACTGATGAAAGCAGAATAAACACCACTTGGCCGTGATATAACTATAAACTCTTTAAAGCAGTATCCAATGCATTGCCATGACGTAACTGTAATACTGTAGAAAGCAGGAAAAGCACCACATGACCGTGATATAAATAAATTACTCTATATACTAGAATAAACTGCATATGACCGTCATGTAACTATTAACTTTTTTAAAGCAGAATTCACTGCATTTCCGAGATATACATATAATACTGTATGAACTAGAATAAACAGCATTTGACTGTGATCAAACTTTAAACTATTTAAAGCAGAAAGAGAACACCTTTGTCATGATAAAACTATAAAACTCTATAAATCAGAGTACGCTGCATTGCCGTGATGTAAATTTAATACTGTAAACATCAGAATACACACCACTTTACCGTGGTATAACTAGCTTGTTAAAGCAGAACAAACACAACTTGTCCGTGATATAACGATACAACTCAGATACGCTGAATTGCCGTGATGTAAATATAATACTGTAGAATAACACCATTTGGCCATTCTATAACTATAGACTATTTAAAGAGATGGAGGAGAGATAGAAACAAAGAGAGACAAACAGATAGTAAGCGAAACAGAAAAACATGGAGAAACATTTATTAGTCGCCGGGCAGAAGCCCGCGACTTCTATTTTTAATAGGTTTTCGGAAATCACATGGGAGGAGGAGTTATTATTAGAAAAAAACAAATTTAAATGTCTTGAACATATTACAATTGCGTTTATTTAAAAACACTAAGTTATGACACATCTAAAATGAAATAAATATTCCGATGTTTTAAGTATTAGTAGTTTCTTTATTTTGTCTCGCATCTCTTTTTTTGGGTTTTATTTACGAAGACAAAACCGTCCCCATGAGACTTGCAGCAAGCAGACTGTTATGTGTCAATATCAAGTAAAAATCACGTCGAATTCTCCTTTAAAATAGCAATCTTAACTTATTGAATGTTATTTTCATGTTCAAAGAGATGTCTTGATTTGTGAGGAATTCATTTTATAATGTTTATCCATGTATATCTAAAATATGAACTGTTTCTAAGCTAAAACTCTTGATCGCATGACTCGCGAATACCAACTGCGTAGATCAATCTCCTTTGCAGAGAGCCGCTCTTTACACTCACTTACAAATAGTAAATTATAGGTGATTTAAAATGTTTATTTGGTTCGAAACAAATAAAGAAAAGAACAAACCGAGATAAAACTGGTTTTAATAGAAAAATGACTTTGAACGAACACTCTCTGCCTATAAAGAGAGTTTCAAGAACGACACATCTGCGAAGAAGAATGTAGGTCACGAATCGGGTCTTTCGTACAAAATTATTTCGTCCTTGACAATTTTAAATGTGTTCTTAAATTCCTTAAAGGCATATTGCTTCCGATCTTCATATTGTTATGCATCACTGACACAAGGGCGCTCATCATAATATAATTTTAAAACATGAGTAGTTTGTTATTTTCATTATAAAAAAGGAAGGAAAGAATTACAATAAATTAACATGTTGTAGGGCTCATTTTATGTTCGAAATTAAGTTTAAATTATACAACAATTTCAATGAGATTTAACTGTTTAGCTGATATTATATTTCGAAGGTGGTCTTATTTGTAAATATTGGATTACATTTTATCATTTGTTAAGGTATGATATAATTAGGATGCCAAGCTAATATCATTTTGAGAAAAGGAGAAAACTCATGTCTTCAGCGATTTAACCCTTATCTCATTGTTTTAAAAGTAAATTGCTGCAAAGGTGTCCAATGTTGACTTTAATAGGGGAAACATACAATGACGTGCTATTGCATGAAAATCTTAAATTGTCTGTTTTGTGGTTTTATTGATAAATGATAGAATTCAAATATTCTGACAAACATCTTGAAAAGTGTATGTGGAATTCACACATCTTATACTTATTCCTTAATGAAAGCACTGTATACATACTAAGACTAATGATTGTCAAGAGTACTCATTTCCATTACTGTGTATAATCAATAATTAGTTGGCTGTGTGTATGGTCAACCTACTTTGGAATAGAGATTGATCATAAACAATGAAAGGCTTCAATTATCATTCCCTTCGTTGACAAAACAATGCAAGTTATGATACATTTTCACTTGACCCCGCCCCTGATGTTCCAATATGCCCCTCAGTTGATAACTGTTCATTCAACTACTATAATGTTAGTGTTATGCATAACTGCAGTATGCATTTCCGGCGACATTGATGCGTTGCATCAACTTTCTCTTGGATATATATATATACAGCCCCTGGAATGAGAACTCTAGTTGATACCGACTGAGCTACCGGGGTTTGGCTTTAGATTATGTACGATCTTACATTTATATTATATACCGTCGTACATTTAGATTATGTACGATCTCTCTATGAATCAAAGAATGTATATCGTCTGTGATATTATATCGTCTTACCCTTTTCCTGACGATGTGCAATTTCCCTGTAGAATTCAGGTTTAAGAGCATTACAGATCAACTATTTCTGCGTTTCTCATAATGTTTAACTCTATTTTAAGCTAAAGGTATCTATCAGGTGATGAATTAGAAAATATTTCAATATGTTGCTTTTCAAAAACATATGGCCTATGTGGGAAGTATTTTTCAGTAGTTAGTTTAAAATCACCAGGTAGGTTTAAAGTCGAATGCTTAGATAGCATAGACAATAATGTACAGCTAAACACAATATGACATTAACATTTGGAAAGAACAACATTGTAAACATATTTGCAGAAAAAAGAGAAATAGTTTATGAAGAGCATTTCAATACTGTTGAATTTATGATACTTAAGGGACTTTTCTGCTACCCATATGCACACGATTCCATTGTATTTGAATTAAAACAAACGGATTGTGTACACAAAGACAAGCAATTTCCGTTCCCTACAAGCAAGATATTTCCATAGCTTGCAATCACAACCAGTACTTGTTATTATATCCCCAAAACATAGTTTGGGGATATATTGTTTTTACTCCGTTTCTTATTATTATATCCCCAACAACAAAGTTGGGGGATATATTGTTTTTGCACCGTTTCTTATTATTATATCCCCAACAACAAAGTTGGGGGATATATTGTTTTTGCACCGTTTCTTCTTATTATTATTATATCCCCAACAACAAAGATGGGGGATATATTGTTTTTGCACCGTTTCTTATTATTATATCCCCAACAACAAAGTTGGGGGATATATTGTTTTTGCACCGTTTCTTATTATTATTATTATATCCCCAACAACAAAGTTGGGGGATATATTGTTTTTGCACCGTTTCTTATTATTATATCCCCAACAACAAAGTTGGGGGATATATTGTTTTGGCACCGTTTCTTATTATTATATCCCCAACAACAAAGTTGGGGGATATATTGTTTTTGCACCGTTTCTTATTATATCCCCAACAACAAAGTTGGGGGATATATTGTTTTTGCACCGTTTCTTATTATATCCCCAACAACAAAGCTGGGGGATATATTGTTTTTGCACGGTTTCTTATTATTATTATATCCCCAACAACAAAGTTGGGGGATATATTGTTTTTGCACGGTTTCTTATTATATCACCAACAACAAAGTTGGGGGATATATTGTTTGTTTTTGCACGGTTTCTTATTATATCCCCAACAACAAAGTTGGGGGATATATTGTTTTTGCACGGTTTCTTATTATATCCCCAACAACAAAGTTGGGGGATATATTGTTTTTGCACGGTTTCTTATTATTATATCCCCAACAACAAAGTTGGGGGATATATTGTTTTTGCACGGTTTCTTATTATTATTATTATTTTTCTTCTTCTTTACCTCCAATTTGTCCGGAGTTTTTCTAGGAGATGTATGGCGGGATCTTTATGAAAATTGGCACAAACATAGGTTTCTGCCTGAAGTTGCGCAGGTGAGTTTTAGAATTTTCAAGATGGCCGCCATTTTCGAACGGGAAGCCGTCAAAAATCAAAAAATTTCAGTCCGTCATTTGTCCGGCCTAGTTCTCCTACAATGTATAACATATTGATGCCAAACTTAGTAGAAAGAATCGACACCACATGATATTGTGTGTGCCAAAACAGGAGGTAACTCCGTTCCTTTTTACCAGAGTTATGCCCATTTTTAGACAACCGCCATCAAACATCAAGAAATTTCCGTCCGTATTGTCCGGCCTACTTCTCCTACACCGTATAAGATATTGATGCCAAACTTGGTAGAAATAATCAGCAGCACATGATATTGTATGCGCCCCAAAAACAGGTAACTCCGTTCGTAATTCCCGGAGTTAACCCCCTTTTTATACTTAAAATATATTCGAAACCTCAACAAACCTTAAAATGCTCCGATTTCTATGAAATTTGGTTTTCAAGTAGATATAGGTGTGGCGACTTGATTTCCCGGTATCCAACTTTTATCCCGCGGCGGCCATTTTTTATTCAAAATGGCAGCCCAAACCTAAAAATGCTACGATTTCGATGAAATTTGGTTTTCAAGTACATATAGGTGTGGCGAGTTCATTCCCGCTATCCAAATTTTATCCCGCGGTGGCCATTTTAAATTCAAAATGGCCGCCTAAAACTAAAAATGCACCGATTTCTATGAAATTTGGTTTTCAAGTACATATAGGTGTGGTGAGATCATTTCCGGTATCGAAATTTTATCCCGAGGCTGCCATTTTTTATTCAAAATGGCCGCCTTCAACTAAAAATCCTCCGATTTTTATGAAATTTGGTTTTCAAGTAGATATAGGTGTGGCGAGTTCATTTCCGATATCGAATTTTTATCCAGCCGTGTCGATTGTATATTCAAAATGGCCGCCTTATTCTAAAAATGTTCAGATTTTGATGATATTTGGTTTTCAAGTAGATATAGGTCTGGCGAGTTCATTTCCGGCATCCAAATTTTATCCCCCGGGAGCCATTTTTTTAAAAAAATGGCCGCTTAAACTTAAAAATGCTCAAATTTCAATGAAATTTATGTTTTCAAGTAAATTTAAATTTTATTCCGCTATGGCCATTTTTTATTCCAAATGGCCGCCAAAACCTAAAACCTTAAAATGCTCCGATTTTGTTGAAATTTGGTTTTCAAGTACATATAGGTGTGGCGAGTTCGTTCACGCTATCCAAATTTTATCCCGCGGTGGCCATTTTAAATTCAAAATGGCCGCCTAAAACTAAAAATGCACCAATTTCTATGAAATTTGGTTTTCAAGTACATATAGGTGTGGTAAGATCATTTCCGGTATCGAAATTTTATCCCGAGGCTGCCATTTTTTATTCAAAATGGCCGCCTAAAACTAAAAATTCTCCAATTTCGATGTAATTTGGTTTTCAGGTAGATATGGGTGTGTCAAGTTCATTCGGGTTTCAAAATTTTATCCCGCGGCAGCCATTTTACATTCAAAATGGCCGCCTTCAACTAAAAATCCTCCGATTTTTATGAAATTTGGGTTTCAACTACATATAGGTGTGGCGAGTTCATTTCCGATATCGAATTTTTATCCCACGGTGTCGATTTTATATTTAAAATGGCCGCCTTATAATAAAAATGTTCAGATTTTGATGATATTTGGTTTTCAAGTAGATATAGGTCTGGCGAGTTCATTTCCGGCATCCAAATTTTATCCCCCGGGAGCCATTTTTTATTAAAAATGGCCGCTAAAACTTAAAAATGCTCAAATTTCTATGAAATTTATATTTTCAAGTAAATGTAAATTTGGCAATTTACTGGTTGGGAATATATATTTGACTTGCTTGCAATCACAATCAGCACTTGTTATTTTTCTTCTTCTTTACCTCCAATTTGTCCGGAGTTTTTCTAGGAGATGTATGGAGGGATCTTTATGAAAATTGGCACAAACATAGGTTTCCGCCTGAAGTTGCGCAGGTGGGTTTTAGAATTTTCAAGATGGCCGCCATTTTCGAACGGGAAGCCGTCAAAAATCAAAAAAATTCAGTCCGTCATTTGTCCGGCCTAGTTCTCCTACAATGTATAACATATTGATGCCAAACTTAGTAGAAAGAATCGACACCACATGATATTGTGTGTGCCAAAAAAAAAGGTAACTCCTTTCCTTTTTCCCAGAGTTATGCCCATTTTTAGACAACCGCCATCAAACATCAAGAAATTTACGTCCGCATTGTCCGGCCTACTTCTCCTACACCGTATAAGATATTGATGCCATTATTTTGTAATAATTTTGTTTTCAAGTAGACATAGGTGTGGCGAGTTCATTTCCGGTATCGAAATTTAACCCGCGGTTGCTATTTTTTATTCAAAATGGCCGCCGAAATCTAAAAATGCTCCGATTTCGATGAAATTTGGTTTTCAAGTACATATAAGTGTGGTGAGTTCATTTCCGGTATCGAAATTTTATTCCGCGACGGCCATTTTAAATTCAAAATGGCTCCCTAAAACTAAAAATGCTCCGATTTTGATGAAATTTGGTTTTCAAGTTGATATGGGTGTGGCGAATTCATTTCCGGTATCGAATTTTTATCCCGTGGCGGCTATATTTTATTCAAAATGGCCGCCGAAACCTAAAAATACTCCAATTTTGATGAAATTTGGTTTTCAAGTAAATATAAGTGTGGCGAGTTCATTTACGGTATCAAAAATGTTATCCCGCAGCGGCCATATTTTATTCAAAATGGCTGCCGAAACCTAAAAATGCTTCGATTTCGATGAAATTTAGTTTTCCGCTATAGAACATTTTATCTTGCGGCGGCCATTTTTTTATTTAAAATGTCCACCAAAACAAAAAAATGCTCCGATTTCGATGAAATTTGGTTTTCAAGCAAATATAAATTTTATCCCACGGTGACCATTTTAGATTCAAAATGGCTGCCAAAACCTAAAAATAATCCAATTTCGATGAAATTTGGCTTTCAAGTAGATATAGGTGTGGCGAGTTAATTACCGGTATCGAAATTTTATCCCGTGGCGGCAATTTGCCGGTTGGGGATATATATGTGACTTGCTTGCAATTACAATCAGCACTTGTTATTATTATTTTTCCTCTTCTATCCCTCCAAATTGTCCAGAGTTTTTCTAGGAGATGTATGGAGGGATCTTTCTGAAAATTGCCACAAGCATAGGTCTCGGGCTGAAGTTGTGCAGGTGGGTTTTAGAATTTTAAAGATGGCCGCCATTTTCGAACGGGAAGCCGTCAAAAATCAAAAAAAATCTGTCCGTCAATTGTCCGGCCTACTGCTCCTACACCGTATAACGTATTGATGCCAAACTTAGTAGAATTAATCGACAGCAAATGATATTGTGTGTGCCAAAAAAAGAGGTAACTCTGTTTCTTTTTCCCAGAGTTATGCCCATTTTTAGACAACCGCCATCAAAAATCAAGAAATTTCCATCCATATTGTCTGGCCTACTTCTCCTACACCGTATAAGATATTGATATCAATACATATAGGTGGTACGAGTTCATTCTCTGTATTGAAATTTTATCCCGCGGTGGCTATTTTAGATTCAAAATGGCCGCCTTAAACTAAAAATGCTCAGATTTCGATGAAATTTGGTTTTCAAGTAGATATAGGTGTGGCGAGTTCATTTCCGGTATCAGAATTTTACCCCGCGGCATCCATTTTAGATTCAAAATGGCCGCCTTAAACTAAAAATGCTACGATTTTGATGAAATTTGGTTTGCGAGTAGATATAGGTGTGGCAAGTTCATTTCAGGTATCAAAATTTTATCCCGCGACGGCCATATTTTATTCAAAACGGCCACCGTAACCTAAAAATGCTCCGATTTCGATGAAATTTGGTTTTCAGGTAAATATAGTTGTGTCAAGTTTATTTCCGGTATCAACATTTTATCCCGTGGCGGCCATATTTTATTCAAAATGGCCGCCTCCAAAAAAATTAATGCTTCGATTTAGATGAAATTTAGTTTTCCGCTATAGAAAATTTTATCCAGTGGTGAAATTTTTAATTCAAAATGGCCGCCTAAACAAAAAAATGCCCGATTTCGACGAAATTTGGTTTTCAAGCAAATATAAATGTTATCCCGCGGTGGCCATTTTAGATTAAAAATGGCCGCCAAAACCTAAAAATGCTCCAATTTCGATGAAATTTGGCTTTCAATTAGAAATAGGTGTGGCGAGTTCATTTCCTGTATCGAAATGTTATCCCGTGGCGGCAATTTGCCGGTTGGGGATATATATGTGACTTGCTTGCAATCACAATCAGCATTTGTTATTATTATTCTTTATTATTTTCTTTCTCCTATCCAAATTTTTGTCCAGAGCAATACTCATAAACTGCTTGATGGAATTGATTGAAACTTGCAACATAGATAGATAGCAATGTGAAGTTGTGCAGTTTTCAAGAATTATAACTCTGAGCCACTTTTTTGCAATATTTTAATTAATTTTTGTCCGAGCGATATCTTGTAAACGAATGGTCAGATAATATTGGAACTTGGAACATAGATAGATGGCACTGTGCAGTTGTACAACTTGCAAAGTTATCTCCCCTTTTTCAATATTTTAATAATTGGGTGATTTGAACTTGTATAACTCGATAACGAAAAGTGATAGAGACTTGAAATTTAGTACAAATGTTCCCAATCAAGTGATACTACTTTCTCATGTGTATTTGCGCATGACCGAATACTCCCTTCTGATTGGTCGATTTTTCGGACTTATATAACTCAAAAACGACTAGTGATAGAGACTTGAAACTTAGTACATGTGTTTCTAATCAAATAGTACTACTTTCTCAAGTGAATTAGCGCATGACAGAATACTCGTTTATGATTGGTCGATTTTTCGGACATGTATAACTCAAAAACGACAAGTGATAGAGACTTGAAACTTAGTACATGTGTTCCTTATCAAATAGTACTACTTTTGCAAGTGTATTAGCGCATGACCGAATACTCGTTTCTGATTGATCAATTTTTCGGACTTGTATAACTCAAAAACGACAAGTGATAGAGACTTTAAACTTAGTACATGTGTTTCTAATCAAGTAGTACTACTTTCTCAAGTGTATTAGCGCATGCCCGAATACTCGTTTCTGATTGGTCGATTTTTCGGAATTGTATAACTCAAAAACGACAAGTGATAGAGACTTGAAACTTAGTACATGTGTTTCTAATCAAGTGGTACTACTTTCTAAAGTGTATTAGCGCATGACCAAATACTCGTTTCTGTTATCTCCCATTGTTAAATAAAATGGCAAGGGAATCGTTCGTAACTGTTACTACAGTTACAAATCTCTAGTTATTATTACTATTCTTCATTTTCTTATTTTTCTTTGCATTTACCTATGTCCGGTGATTGACTCGGAGTTGCTTGAACCGATCTTAATGAAACTTTCGGAATTTTCAAAATAGTCACCATTTTAAAAGGGCAGCCGACGGGGCGAAACCTCAAAAAAACGCAAAGTGCTCCGATTTCGATGAAATTTGGTTTTAAGGTAGATATAGATGTGGCAAGTTCATTTCCGGTATCGAAATTATACCCCGCGGTTGAAATTTTTGTTCAAAATGACCGCCAAAACCTAAAAATGCTCTCATTTCGATGAAATTTGGTTTTGAAGTACAAATAGGTTTTTAGATTTAAAATGGCCGCCTAAACCTAAAAATGCTCCGATTTTGTTGAAATTTGGTTATTTTAATCGTCGCACGTCACTTTCAATATGGCCGTCAAAAAGGCGGGACAATTGAATGTTAGCCGGTTTTGGGGATATACGAGGTGTGTTCAAAAAGTACGTGGACTTTTGTAATATTTCAATTATTAAATAGTGCACAAGAATAAAACGTATATTGCTATGACAAGTAACTTTTTCGCTATATGATTTCCAAATTTCGTGGTGTTATCATATTCTGTTTCGTAGCAACAGCACTAACAAATATACATGTAATGCTTACCCGGATCAGTCCGATAACGTCAATGACGTTACGTTTTTGGATAACTCGGCGCTCTTTTTGATCTGCCGATAATATTCGCGGGAGCCATCTAGCAGAGACTTTATTCATTCCAAGTGTGTCTGTTAAAATGGTGTGAACCCTCCCGACACTTATACCGATCTTCTGTGATATATCTCGGACAGTAAGGCGCCGATCTCCATCAATAAGTTCTTTAACGGATGACGTTAACGCTGCATTAATTTTGGGTTTTCGTCCTATTCTAGGGTCATCTTCTGCTGATTCTCTCCCTTCACGAAACAATTTATGCCATTTAAAAACTAAAGATCTAAAGACCCGTGGTTTATGTTTGGATTCTTCTAACATTTTCATGGTTTCCGTTGATGTTTTGCTCAAATTCGGGCAAAATGTAATGACTGAGCGGATTTCCATGTTTTCGGATGACATTTTACGTGCATTCCCAGCCGACGCTTGTTATTAAAGTTGTTATAGTTTCAAACAAAAACGGAAATAACGTCATTTAACGGTATAAACCGTTGTCCATGACGTCACGTAATCTGCAGGTGAAATTTCGCGAAAGTAGGATAATTTTATCTTTTAAAATATATTAAATGAAATGAGTTAAAAGCATTATGATTTGGCGTGTTACCTGGCAATTGCGAATGTTTCCATAGTGATCGTTTTTTATACTAAATATAGAATTCCTACATAAATCAATGTGGCACATATTTTGATAAATGGAGGTAAAATTTAATTGAAATCAAATTATTGAAAAAGTCCACGTATATGTGACTTGCTTGCAATCACAATCAGTACTTGTTATTATTATTTTTTTTCTTATTTTTCTTTCCATTTACCGTTGTCCGGTGATGCTTAAAACGATCTTAATGAAACTTTGCGCAAATATAGGCCACCACTCATAGATGTGCGTTAGACTTTCGAAATTTTTAAAATAGTCTCCATTTTAAAACGGCAGCCGCCGCTTCGAAACCTCCAAAAAACGCAAAATGCTCCGATTTCGATGAAATTTGTTTTTTAAGTAGATATAGGTGTGGCAAGTTCATTTCCGTTATCGAAATGTTATCGTCGCATTGCCACTTTCAATATTTCAATATTTCATCAACATTTTATCCCGCGGCGGCAATTTTAGATTGAAAATGGCCGCATAAAAACTAAGAATGCTCCAATTTTGATGAAATTTGGTTTTCAAGAACATATAGGTTTGGCCAGTTCATTCCCGGTATTGAAAGTTTATCCTGCGGATGCCATTTTAGATTCAATATGGACGCCTAAAACTAAAAATGCTCCGATTTCTATGAAATTTGGTTTTCATGTACATATAGGTGTGGCGAGTTTATTTTCGGTATCATAAAACAAATCCCGCGGCGGCCATTTTTTATTCAAAGTGGCCGCCGAAACCTAAAAATGCTCCGACTTCGATGAAATTTTGATTTCCAGTACATATTGCCGGTATCGATATTTTATCCCGGGGCGGCCATTTTAGATTCAAAATTGCGGCCTAAAACTCAAAATGATCTGATTTCGAAGAAATTTGGTTTTCAAGTACATATAGGTGTGGCGAGTTCTTTTCTGGTATAGAAATTTTATCCCGCGGCGGCCATTTTGAATTCAAAATGGCCGCCAAAACCTTAAAATCGAAATTTTATTGTCGCAAACCACTTTCAATATGGCCGCCAAAAAGGCGGGAAAATTGAATGTTTGCCGGTTTTGGGTATATGTATGTAACTTGCTTGCAATGACAATCAGTACTTGTTATTATTATTTGTCCTCTTCTTAACCTTCAACTTGTCCAGCCGAGCCCCGGTAGCTCAGTCGGTATCGACGCGGGCTGTCAATCCAGGGATTGTGAGTTCGAATCCCGGCTCGGCCAACTTTCTTTCCGAGTATTGACAAAAGTCAATGCGACATGCGTCATTCCTCTTCCACCAATGGGCTAAGTCTATGTGGAAAAGCAGCCAGTTGCTTGGGAAGATTGTTGTGTGGAGTACTGGTGTGAGAAAAACAGGAAATGCATGAGTAGGTGAACTGGCCACCGTGATATAACTGAGAAATTGTTAAAAACGGCGTTAAACCCCAATCAATCAATCAATCAATCAACTTGTGCAGAGTTTTTCTAGGAGATGTATGGAGGGATCTTTATGAAAATTGCCACAAAGATAGGTCATGAAGTTGTGCAGGTGGTTTTAGAATTTTCAAGATGGCTGCCATCAAAAATATAGAAATTTCCGTCCTTTAATTGTCCGGCCTACTCCTCCTACACCGTATAAGATTTTGATGCCAAACTTAGTAGAATTAATCGACAGCACATGATATTGTGTCTGCCAAACAAGAAGGTAACGCCGTTCCTTTTTCCCAGAATTATGCCCATTTTTAGACAACCGCTGTCAAACATCAAGAAATTTCCGTCCGTATTGTCCGGCCTACTTTTCCTACAACGTATAAGATATTGATATTGATACATATAGGTGTGGCGAGTTAATTCCCGGTATCGTAATTTTAACCCACTGCGGCCATTTTAGATTCAAAATGGAAGCCTAAAAATAAAAATGCTACGATTTTGATGAAAGTTTGTTTTCAAGTAGATATAGTTGTGGCGAGTTCATTTCTGGTATACAATTTTATCCCGGGGCGTCCATTTTTTAATTAAAATGGCTGCCGAAACCTAAAAATGCTCCGATTTAGATGAAATTTGATTTTCAAGTACATATATGTGTGGCGAGTTCATTCCCGGTATCGAAATGTTAACCGGCTGCGGCCATTTTAGATTCAAAATGACCGCCTAAAACTAAAAATGCTCCAATTCCGATGAAATTTTGTTTTCAAGTAGATATAGGTGTGGCAAGTTCATTTCCAATATCAAAATATTATCCCCAGCCTAAAACTGAAAATGCTCAGGCTTCGATGAAATTTGGTTTTCAAGTAGATATAGGTGTGGCGAGTTCATTTCCGGTATCGAATTTTATCCCCCAGCAGCCATTTTTTATTCAAAATGGCCGCCGAAACCTAAAAATGCTCCGATTTTGATGAAATATGGTTTTTAAGTACATATAGGTGCGGTGAGTTCATTCCCGGTATCGAAATTTTATCACGCGACGGCCATTTTAGCTTCAAAATGGCCAGCTAACACTAATAATGCTCCGATTTCGATGAAATTTGGTTTTCAAGTAGATATAGGTGTGGCGAGTTCATTTCCAGTATCCAAGTTTATCCCGCGAATCCAAAATGGCCGCCGAAACATAAAAATGCTCCGATTTTGATGAAATTTGGTTTTCAAGTAGATATTGGTGTGGCGAGTTCATTTGCGGTATCGAAATGTTATCGTCGCACGCCACTTTCAACATGGCCGCCAAACAACAGTGTTACTGTTGCACGACATATGGTGGTTACTTCGCTTTCAACATCATTATAGTAACACCACTTATGGTATTTACTCTGCCTCCCACAGGATTATAGTTACACGAATTATAATGGTGTTTACTCTGCTTTCAACAGTATTATAGTTACATCACTCATTATGGTGGACTATACTCTGATTTAAATTGTATTATAGTTACACCACTCATAATGCTGTTTACTCTGCTTTCAACAGTATTATAGTAATATCACTCAGAATGGTGTATACTCTACTTACAACAGTATTATAGCAACATCATTCAACATGGTGTATACTCTACTTACAACAGTATTATAGCAACATCATTCAACATGGTGTTTACTTTGCACTGAACAGTTTTATAGTTTTATAGTTACCCAACTCAGCATTTTTTTTTTTTACTTTCAACAGTTGTATAGTAACACGACTCAGAACAGTATTATAAATGCATCACTCATGATAGATTATACACTACTTTTAACATTATTTTAGTTACACCACTCGTAATGATGATTACTCTGATGTAAACAGTATGATAGTTACACCACTCAGAACGGTGTTCAATCTGCATTCAACAGTTTTATAGTTTCATCACTCATAATTAAGGTGGGTGAATACTCTACAGTATTATAGAAACACCAGTCATACTGGCATTTATTCTGCCAACAAAATGGTGTTTATTCTGTCTTCAAAAGTATTATATTATTACCAATCAGAATGATTTGTAATCTGATCTCAACAGTATTATAATAACATCAGTCAGAATGGTGTTTAATCTGCTTTTAACAGTTATATAGTTACACCATTCAAAATATATTTTACACTGAATTCAAAAGTGTTATAGTAACACCACTCATAATGTGATTTACTCGCACTTCAACAGTATTATGGATACATCACTCAGGATGGTGTTAACTCTGCCCTCAACAGTATTATAGTTACTCCTCTCAGAATGGTGTTTACTCTGATATCAACATACAGTTTTATGGTTACGCCGCTCAGGATGGTGTTTACTCTTCCCTTAACAGTATTATAGTTACTCCTCTCGGAATGGTTTTTACTCTGATATCAACAGACAGTATTATAGTTACACCACTCAGGATGGTGTTTACTCTCCCTTCAACAGTGTTATAGTTACACCTCTCAGAATGATGTTTACTCTGCTTTCAACAGTATTATAGTTACATCACTCAGAATGGTGTTTACCCTGACTTCAAAAGTATTATAGTTACACCACTCAGAATGATGTGCTCTGCTTTCAACAGTATTATATTTACACCACTCACAATTGTGTGTTAAAATGTGGTCAATTCATAATACACCATGATTTATAGGTATGTGTCAGTATTGCTAGAGCAAAATCTAAACAAGTACAGTTAAATGGTCATCAATACATAATATACCATGCTTTATAGGTATGTGTCAGTATTGCTAGAGTAAATTCTTAACAAGGAGAGTCAAAAGTTGATACACGTGTGATGAATGATGCACGGTATATATTTGACTAATGCATGTGCACAGCAGCAGCCTTTGATTTTATTATACTTATCTCACTTTTATTTCAAAATTCGACTGATTACATGTATATTTACAACATGATCCAAACATCCTTTCAGATATCTAATGATAGCGGCATCAATATTCATCTCACGAAGCCCTCTCTTTTACCAAACTAAACTAGAGATTGGACTTCAAGAAAAACTAAAACTCAAAAATGATTTCACTATTACCGGTTTTCTCAAAGAGTGGTCCATAAACGTGTGGTTATACTTTCGTTCTTGTAAATTACATGTAAATGAAGTCTGAGATATTAACAAAATTATAGTTTTGGGTGTTTCGAGTAAAGAACTATCCAAATAGGCATCGTTATTTCTTTCCACAATGGTGTAAGTTCTGTCGTATTTTATAGTATCATTCATTTCCTACCAGTTTCCTTTCGGAAGCCGGGTCGAAAAATACCGACATACATGTAATCTACTTTCAACAGTAGTATATTTAAATCACCCTTAATGGTGTGTATTCTTCTTTCAACAGTACTATAGTCAATAACCCTTAATGGTGTTTACTCTTCTTTCAACTGTAGTATAGTTAAATCATCCTTAATGGTGTTTAATCTGCTTTCAACAGTTTTATAGTTAAATCACCCATAATGGTGTTTACTCTTCTTTCAACAGTAGTATAGTTTAATCATCCTTAATGGTGTTTAACCTGCTTTCAACAGTATTATAGTTAAATCACCCTTAATGGTGTTTAATCTGCTTTCAACAGTATTATAGTTATATAACCCATAATGATGTTTACTCTGCTTTCAACAGAATTATAGTTAAATGAGCCTTAATGGTGTTTACTCTTCTTTCAACTGTAGTATAGTTAAATTACCCATAATGGTGTTTACTCTGCTTTCAACAGAAGTATAGTTAAATGATCCTTAATGGAGTTTACTCTTCTTTCAACTCTAGTATAGTTAAATTACCCATAATGGTGTTTACTCTGCTTTCAACAGTACTATAGTTAAATGATCCTTAATGGAGTATACTATACTTTCAACACAGTATTATAGTTAAATCAGCCATAATGGTGTTTTACTCTGCTTTCAACAGTATTATAGTTAAATGATCCTTAATGGTGTTTACTCTTCTTTCAACTGTAGTATAGTTAAATTACCCATAATGGTGTTTACTCTGCTTTCAACAGTACTATAGTTAAATGATCCTTAATGGAGTTTACTATACTTTCAACAGTATTATAGTTAAATCAGCCATAATGGTGTTTTACTCTGCTTTCAACAGTATTATAGTTAAATGATCCTTAATGGTGTTTACTCTTCTTTCAACACTATTATAGTTAAATGATCATTAATGGTGTTTACTCTACTTTTAACAGTATTATAGTTAAATGATCATTAATGGTGTTTATTCTGCTTTCAACTGTAGTATAGTTAAATAATCCATAATGGTGTTTACTCTGCTTTCAACTGTAGTATAGTTAAATCATCCTTAATGGTGTTTAATCTGCTTTCAACAGTATTATATTTAGATCATTCATAATGGTGTTTACTCTTCTTTCAACAGTAGTATAGTTAAATCATCCTTAATGATGTTTAATCTGCTTTCAACAGTATTATAGTTAAATCACCCATAATGGTGTTTACTCTTCTTTCAACAGTACTATAGTTGAATGATCCTTAATGGCGTTAACTCTGCTTTCAACAGCATTATTGTTAAATCACACATAATGGTGTTTACTCTACTTTCAGTAGTACTATAGTTAACAACCCGTAATGGTGTTTACTCTTCTTTCAACAGTAGTATAGTTAAATCACCCTTAAGGGTGTTTACTCTGCTTTCAACAGTATTATAGTTAAATCACCCATAATGGTGTGAACTCTACTTTCAACAGTAGTATAATTAAATCACCCATAATGGTGTTTAATCTGCTTTCAACAGTATTATAGCTAAATCACCCTAAATGGTGTTAACTCTACCTTAAACAGTACTATAGTTAAATCACCCATAATGGTGTTTACTCTGCGTTCAACAGTACTATAGTTAAATCACCCATAATGGTGTTTAATCTGCTTTCAACAGTATTTTAGCTAAATCACCCTAAATGGTGTTAACTCTACCTTAAACAGTACTATAGTTAAATCACCCATAATGGTGTTTACTCTGCGTTCAACAGTACTATAGTTAAATCACCCGTTATGGTGTTTAATCTGCTTTCAACAGTATTTTAGTTAAACCACCCATAATGGTGTTTACTCTGCTTTTAACAGCATTATAGCTAAATCACCCATAATGGTATTTACTCTGCTTTCAACAGTATTAAAGTTATAACACCAAGAATATTTATTTTACTTCAACGGGAGTACCAATACTGGTACTGGTTTATTCTACTGCAACAGTCTTAAAATTATAGCACCGATCATTATGTTGAATTTACTTCATCATTATTATAATTATAGCACCCAGAAAGGTTTGCACTCTACTTTCAACAGTTTTACAGTTATAACACCAATAAGGGTGTTTATTTTACTTGAAGAGTATTATAATCATTGCATCCAGAATGGTGTATACTCTACTTCAACATCATTACAATTATAGCACCAATAATTGTGCATACATTTCTTCAACAGTATTATAGTTAAAGCATCCATTATTGTGTTTACTTTAATTTTTAACAGTATTATAGTTATTTAATCCGAAAAGGTTTTTACTCTATTTCAACAGTAGTATAGCTATATAAACCAAAATGTTGTTTACTATACTTCAACAATAGTATAGTTATATAACCCATAAATGTGTTATTTCTCTATTTTATCATTATCATATATATATAACCTACAATGGTGTTTACACTACTTCAACTGAATTCCAGTTATAGCAACAACAATTGTGTATACACGTCTTCAACAGTATTATAGTTATAGGACCCAGTATGGTGTTTACTCTACTTTCAACAGTATTATAATTAAAACACCAGAAACGTGTTCACTGTCCCTCAACAGCATTATAGTTATATCACCCAGGAATGTGTTTACTTTACTTTTAACTGTATTACAGTTATAGCACCCAGAATGGTATTTACTCTACTTCAACAGTATTATAATTATAACACCCAGAATGGTGTTTACTCTACTTTTCACAATATTACAGTTATATTACACAGAATGGTGTACACATATTAAAACTGTAGCCCCAAAACAATAAATCAATCAATAAAGTAACGCTTTCCCCACATTCAGAACCGTCAATGACTGTAGCCTGTAATTATTATCAAGCACTTTCCATGACCCGATTGGGGATCGAATCTAAACATAAAGCTCAGTTATATGCATGCGTATTAAGAGAATTATGTGTATATTTTGATTTCGTGCTAATTTACGTATTATGTTGTAATAAATAACTAAAACAGTATATAGTTCATTAGCTCATATAAATTGTGTTTTAAAAAAGAGATAAAATAGGGAATTAAGACTTACCAACAATTTTACTTCCGTTCTGCTTACGCCCTCGTACCTTCTCCTGACGTTTGATAGTCACAATCAAGTCACATGCAGATACAATACGTGTACATAGATAACGTAATCAGACATCAGTTATCCTGGGTTCAAAATGAGGTCCAACATATTACTGGTTCCCTGGTTCAGAGAAGTACAGTGTGTATGCCGGGAACAAACATCCCCAAGTTTAAGCGAGTATGTTGTATTGTGATATACATTTGACCGTGGACATCTGAATATGTAATTCATATTATCATATTCGTTAATAGAAATATAGTACATTTTAGCACGAATATAGAAGTCTATAGAAGCCGTTCGAAGGAATCGGTAAACCAATTATCAGTGAATGACATGAACCTACTGACCATTGACCCCGGCCTATGTCATGCATATAACTGTTTTCGAATATAAATAAGGAACCTACGAGCACGTCCATAAACATGTATAGGCGTCGTCTGAAAGAGGCAGCATACCATTTATCAAACCGTGGACATCTGAATATGTAACTTACATTACAGTAATCGATAAAACATACGATTCCTTTGAGCACGTCCAAGAAAGATAATATAAGTCTTCGGTAGAAATCGTTATTACAGTTACGTGTATCAGTGAAATATATTGCCTACTTACCGTGGACATCTGAATATGTTAATAATATAACTATAAACGTTAATAGAGAGATACAGTACCTTCCAGCACGTTCATGCAAGTTTATAGAAGCCGTTGAAAGAAATCGGTATATAAATTATCAGTGAAGTATGATAATAATTATATGAACCCACTGACCTTGGACGTCTGAATATGTTATCGTTGTCATAATATTCGATAATAAGTAGATATGGTTCCTTCGAGGACGTCCATAGAAGTCTTCAGAAGGAATCAGTATACCTGTTATCAGTGATTTGTAGTATAAATGATATGAACCTACTGACCGTGGACGTCTGAATATGTTATTAATATCATTGTAATTGATAATATGTATATACGGTTCTTTCGATCAGGTCAATAGAAATATTCAGAAGGAATCAGTATACCTGTTAACAGTGAATTGTATTATTAATGTTATAAACTACTGACCGTGGACATCTGAATATGTTATTAATATGATCGTAATTGATAATATGTATATACGGAAACTGATCGTGGACATCTGAATATGTAGATACGGTACCTTCGAGCACGTCCATAGTAGTCTTCAGAAAGAATCAGTATACCTGTTATCAGTGAAAGTGTATTCTTAATGTCTTAAACCTACTGACCGTGGACATCTGAATATGTTATTATTGTCAATATATTCGATAAAAGGTAGCTTTGGTAACTTTGAGCACGCCCATAGAAATCTTCAGAAGGAATCATTGTACGTTTTATCAGTGAATTCAATTATTTATGTCATAGATCTTCTAACAGTGGACATCTGAATACGTTATTCTTGTCAGCATATTCGATAATAGGTAGATACGGTACCTTCGATCACGTCCATATAAGTATTCAGAAGGAATCAGTATGCCTGTTATCAGTGAACTGTACTTTTAATGTCATAAACCTACTGACCGTGGACATCTGAATATGTTATTATTGTCAGTATATTCGCTAATAGGTAGATACAGTACCTTCGAGCACGTCCATAAAAGTCCTCAGAAGTGAATCACTATACCTGTTATCAGTGAAGAGTGTATTATTAATGTCATAAACCTACTGACCGTGCTGAATATGTTATTATTGTCAGTATATTCGATAATAGGTAGATACAGTATCTTCGATCACGTCCATAGAAGTCAATCCAAGTCGTCGGAAGAAATTGGTAAACCTTTGATCAGTGATGTGTAGCATTAATGATATGAACCTACTGACCGTGGACGTCTGAATATATCATTCATGTTATTGTTATCGATAATAGGTAGATACGGTACCTTCCATCACGTCCGGAAGTCTTCAGAAGGAATCAGTATACCTGCTATCAGTGAAGAGTGTAGTATTAATGTAATAAACCTACTAACCGTGGACATCTGAATATGTTATTATTGTCAGTATATTCGATAATAGGTAGATACGATTCCTTCGATTAGTCCCATAACAGTCTATATAAGTCGTTTGAAGCAGACTGGACACTCTAAGAGTTCATTTGTAGCCGAATTGTTCGAATCAGAGACAAGTCTTTTAAACATATACCTTTGCAACTGATTCCAGTGTATTTACGCTTGCATGTCATATCAAACGAATCATACCCTGTAATGTTCGCCCGTCTGTCTTGTTATTTCTCTTGATGATAACAAAACGGCCTCAACTCGTTCTTATGTGGATATATTTCAAACATGTGTGCATGATCGTCACAATGCGCGGTGACGACCGATCTAGACTTCCACTGCTTGAATTTGATAACTTCACACATGTATTAAATAGATAGAAAACTTGTGATATTGGCGATTTAGAACGGCCTTTATCTCTCTTAATTCAAACACGAAAGATATGTGTTTACTGTAAATATCCGCGGTACAGAAAAAGTCAATAGTTTTGATAGAGGATCCTTTGAAGATAACGTTTGGCTTATGCACCTTAAGTCATATCATACAGTCTACTCCAAACTATACCTGCAGCTTGTGATTTAAGCAAGCAATTAGTAGAACATAAACATTCGCCTGCCAAAAACGATTTAAGTATGAAAGACAGTCAGATAATGATGACACGACTGGGAAGTGATCACTAAATCTCTGTGGCGTACAGACAGGCAGCCTAAAACACGTGTGTATGTACACATGCTATCAGCGGTTTATTTCTGATCAAGCCATGTCAAGGTTCAAATCATCCTATGTAGATCAATGTAGATCTGACATTTGACATGTCAGGATCAGAATTATACCCTACCAACTTCTGGTTCTGTCTTTAAAACACTGAAGACATATTGTCAGCATCAGTTAAACCATTTTACTTATACGATAATATGATTTCAGTTCATTATATAAACCACTGAATATTTTGTTGTGACTCGACACAATGACTGCATAAGTTAGACCCTTTTCCGTATACGGTCATATAAAGTCAAGTCATTATATAAAACACTGAATATTTTTGTGTGACTCGACACAATGTCAGAATAAGTTAGACCCTTTATCTTATACTGTCATATGATGACAGTTCAATATATAAAACACTGAATATTTTTTTGTGACTCGACACAATGACTGCATTAGTTAGACCCTTTTCCGTATACGGTCATTTAAAGTCAAGTCAATATATAAAACACTGTATATTTTTGTATGACTCTCGACACAATGTCAGTATCAGTTAAACCATTTACCTGATACGGATATGTATTGTCAGTTCAATATTTATAGTTGCTTATGCATTTTATGTGTTGCCATATCTAAATACCTAATTTAAATTGTATTATGGTTCTTGGATGAAATTGCAGTGATCGATAACACAGAATATGTCGCCTGCCCAAAACTAATGAAGTATGAATATCAGCCGCTCAATGGATACACTACAAGAAACGATTACTAAATATTTATTAAAGATAGGCAGCATTCAACCTGTGTTGCTATACGTACATATGTCATCAGTGGTCATCATCTGATAATTGCATGTTAGATATCAAAAGTTACCCCTGTGTCTCAATGTATAACTGGCATTTTATATGTCAGGATCAGAAATCTACCCTATTAATGATGGGCAATAACTTCTGGGGTTATCTTTTATAATACTGAACATATTTTGTGTGGCTCGACTCAATATCAGTATCAGTTAAACCATTTACCTTATTCATATGTTTGTATTCTACTTTTCCCTATTATGGTCGATCTTCTGCGCCACTGTGGTTTATATCTGTGCTATTGTTTTAATTTAAGTGAATCAGTTATTGAAAAACTCGACATGCAACATTGTAACGTAGTGTTCATATGCGAATATATTGGTTAAATACTGTTTTTTCCTAAACAAATATTTCGGTTTTAAACGAAGTAAACACTTTTTAAGGGAGGTTACTTTGAGTGACTTAGAATACTTGGGTTCAGATAGCAGTCATATCTGTACTTAACACTTAACCCTTTTCCACATACATATGCTTTATGATGCCTATAAAACAGTCTTTTTCAATGTTTTCAACTGTATTTTCTACGTCAAAGTAGAGTGAACACAGCAACGTACATAATGAATATTGAAAGAAAACCAACTCGTTACATTATCTAAGAGAGTCTACCCTTTACTATGTATAGTATATACATGTATGTGTAATTAACATTGTTTTGATGATATCCCTTTATTTATATATTGTTTTCTGTATAACTGTAATACGATTGTATTGTTATTCTAGTTATAGTATTCGTTGAATAAACACATTTTAGTTATATCAGTTCAGTATATCTTTATATAATATCATCAAACGTGATATATAATATAATTCTAAAGTAATTTCGACAATAGTAAATTAATATCACCCTGCACTCGGTGTGGTCTAATCAGAATTTACACTGTTTCAAAATGTGCAACGAAGCTTCTGACAAACCATGTAAACGTTTATTTCGTAGCATGCACCAATAGGCAGTTCTTACATACACAATTAAGTTGTTTTTCATCTTGAGCAAAACTCATTTGGTAAAGGAAAGGGTTGTATTACTCGACAGGTTCTTACCAAATTAAATAGTTTTTAGTCTGGAGCACGGTCCGTCTTATTTGGTAAAGAAGGGAGACATATTACTCAACAGTTTTGACCTGACCCCGACTTCTGTGTATTAGTGTGAGATACACATACTTTAGTCTGTAGCAAGGCTCATTTGGTAAAGAAGGGAGACTATTATGAACAATGTTGAGATGACCTCTGAGTATTATTTTGAGGTACACGTAGCATAGTATTGAGTACAACTCATTTGGCAACGAAGGTTGTTTTAAGTCTGGAACAGGGCTCATTTCTTTAAAAAGGTAGATGTATTACTCGACAATGTTGATCTGACCCTGACCTCTGCGTATTATTGTGAGGTACACGAGATGTAGTCTATAGCATGACTCATTTTGCAACGAAGGTTGTTTAAGCCTGGAACACGGCTCATTTGGTTAAAAAGGTAGATGTATTACTCGACAATGTTGACCGGACCCTGATCCCTTGGTATCATTGTGAGGTACACATAGTTTAATCAAGAGCATGGCTCGTTTGTTAAAGAAGAGAGACGTATAAGTCGATAATGTAGACCTGACAGTTAATAATTTTAAAGATCTACACGTTGTATAATCTGGGAAACGTTTTACCCTAAAATGTTGACCTGACCTTGACCTGTGTATTTTTTTGAGGTACACATGGTTTATTCTTGAGCACGACACATTTGACAAAAAACAGAGACGTATTACTCGACAATGTTGACCTGAATATGATCTCTGTGTTGTGTGTGAAGTAGACGTACCTTAGTCTGGAACATAGCTCATTTGGTAAAGAACAGATATGTATTATTCGAAAATGTTGACATGACTCTGACCTCTGTGCATAAGTGTGAAGTACACATGGTTCATTCTGGAGCACGGCTCATTTAACAAAGAAGTGAGACCTATTACTAGACAACGTTGCCCTGAATCTGACCTCTGTATTGTATGTGAAGTATACGTACCTTAGTCTGGAGCCTGGCTCATTTAATACAAAACAGAGACGTATTACTCGAAAATGTTGACTTGACCCGGACCTCTGTGCATTTGTGTGTGTAATACGTAGCTTAGTCTTGAGTACGACAATGTTGACCTGACCCTCAACTCTGTGTATTTTTGTGAGATACACGTATTTTCATTAATTTGTGAGATAATTGACACACAGCCAATGGTTAACGAACACACCTGATTGAATACATTTTTTCATAAAGGTCAGGATCAAGTAAATGTTATCGGGTAATACATTAAGGTCACACAAAACAAGACAATTCCCACGACCTCTGTCTGGTAAAGGATATGAAGTTACCCCTCAGTATGTCACAGAAGCAAGCGAATCTGAAAACATCTTGTCAACATATGGCCAATATTTATAAATCGTTATATTTATTGAATTTACTTGAAACACGTAGTGAAATACGAAATTTATCCTTTTTTTACAAAATTCGTCTGCATGTGGGAAAGGTAAAGAGTATTAATATCCTTCTTGACTAAACAAGGTTTTTTCATATTTGTGGAGAAATTTATTTACCGTTCAATTAGTGAATTGCGAACAATTGAGACCAAGATTACATTGAACAGATATGCATGCTTATCTCGATCTTCTTAATTACAATTGATGAATCAATTCGCATAAACCCTAATATAGAGTCGCCCAATACATACTATGATGGTGTAAAGTCCCCCTTTCAAAATCACCAAAATTAATACAAGATAAGAATACAAGGGTGGTACATGTATAATATCTAATGACAAACTCAATTTACTCTTGATATAAGTATGCACATGTACTGTTAATAAAACCCGATATCGTACGGAAATCTCCGAGCACTTTAATGTTGATTCACGTAAAGCAAAGCCACGCTTAAAGACATAAATATAACTTTGATCATGAAATACACAGATCTACCTGTTCCGTTTCGAAGTCAAAATCAGGGTAATTTCTGTTCGGAACCATTTGAACCCCTACGCGGCCATTCAGTCTTTCCGATGAATGACAATATTCATTGCGACCATAATTGGCCTCATCATTGACAAATCCTGGCATCCTATACAAATTTACTGTGCATCCTATACAAATTTACAACTTTTTTAGCGACTATTAACATTACTGCGGATGTACCTGGGGGTAATTTGACTTGGTAAAGGTATTTGGTTAATACTCAGTCTGGTGTATTCATTAATGTTAATCATGTTCCACATATAACAAACATAAAGCAAATGACACTGAAAGCGTCTAGTCAACTTTTTATACATCGTAATATATTCACTGACTCTACTTGAAAAACATAGAGACAAAAATGGGAACAAATGCTCAATGTGGGCAATTTATCCTTTTGTTACACAATTTCGAAAAATCGTCGGCATGTTGGAAAAAGATAAAACCATAATGCTTGACAAAACAAGTTATACAAATATGCATGCTTATTACTATCTTCTTTGATTACAAATGTTTTTTCAATTCGTATACACCCTAATATACGGTCGCGCAAAACATAATATGATGGTGTTAAGTCACCTTTTAAAAATCACAAAAAAAACCACAAGTTGGTAAATATCTAATGACAAACTCGATTTTTTCTTGATAGAAGTATGTATGAGTACTGTTAATGAAACCCGATATCGTACGGAAATCTCTGAGGATATTAAGGGTGTATTACATAAAACAGAGCCTCGCTTTAAGACATAAATATAACTTTGACAATGAAATACACAAATCTGCCTATTCCGGTGCGAAGTCAAAAACAGGGTATTTTCTGTTCGGAACCATTGGAACCACAACTCGGCCATTCACTCTTTACTATGATTGGCAATAGTCATTGCGAAAAGCGTCTTCCATAAATGGCCTAATTAGATATACTTGTGATTGTAGCCTAGGCCGAATATGGTATGGAGTGCTGGTGAGTCCAGAAAATACACGTTGTGCGATCTAGACGCATGATATAACTAAAACACTGTTGAAACCGACATGAAACTCGAAACATTCAAGCAATCTATAGAACGTTCTATCATTATTAACAATTTCTCTTCTATACACAAAGAAGGATTTCAGCGTGATCTAAATGCAGTATATCACTCTAATTTTCCGGAAGTATTTTTGGATGTTGAAATTCCCTCCCGAGTATTTTTCATACAACGTTTCTCAGAGCATGTGTTACTACGTTGAGCTTGACATTTTATGAATGAAGTCACGAGCTTTTGTTGTTAATGCCGTTTGGAAATTTGCATTGTAACTGTGACGTAACTGTTTTAAATAACGTCATTAACGTGCTTAACCAACATGTTTGACGCGGTTGTGTTAGAATGAGACAAATTGCCCATGATGAGTTTAAGAACAATTGAAAAAGGTATAATACAAATAAAATGTTCATAGGCTGTTAAGCAAAGCTGATTTCAAATGTTTTATCGAATATATCCAAAACAAATACAATGGGGAGTAAATATAGAATAGCCTACACGTGATTTTATCAAGGAAAACCACGTCATGTCAAAACCTAGTTCCCCCTTTATTTGTATCCCTTTAAGTTATAAACGAGTGCTAGCATTGAAAAACTCATTTTGAGTGATATACCGGCTCTTATATCACGATATGTCGTGCATGTGTGTATAAAGTAATCACTAAGGCCATTCGGCCTTCGTGATTAAATACTACACACCTGAACTCTCAATCGTGATATACGAGCCGGTATATCACTCAAAATGAGATCGATTGCCTAAATATATCACCCAGAATGGTGTATACAACAGATTTATACTTACACCAGTTATGGTGGTTGTTTTCTCTGCTTTCCCACATAAGTATACTTACACCATGTATAATGGTGTTTTCTCTGCTTCCAACACAAGTATAGGTAAGCAACTTATAATGGTGTTTACTCTGCCTTCAACACTATAATAGCTTCACCACTTAGAATGAAGTTTACTATGCCTTCTATAGTACTATAGTTACACCACTCATAATGGTGTTTAATTTCCCTTCAAGGTAATTATAGTTACAACACTAAGAATAGTGTTTACTCTGTTTTAAACATAAATATAGTTACACCACTCATAATGGTGTTTAATCTGCTTCAACAATATTACAATTACATCACTTAGAATGGTGTTTTCTCTGCTTTCAACAGTATTACACCACTTATAATTATGTTTACTATGCCTTCAACAGTATTATACTTACAC
>JASEVX010000013.1:50775813-51135755 GCA_031761405.1 Serripes groenlandicus
GAGAGAGAGAGAGAGAGAGAGCGAGAGAGAACAAAAGAAAGAGAGAGAGAGAGAGAGAGAGAACAAAAACAAGAGACAGACCGACAGACAGACAGACAACATACATACAGACATACAGAGACAGAGATAGAGAGAGGGAAAATGATGTGCGTATATAACTCAGTGTACTTCCTATTAAGAGTGGACTTGAATGACATGTTTTACAATTGCGAACCGTTCTAATTCAGAATCTTTTGTTTTGGTCTCTTTATATATATTCAATGCTAAATGGAAGCTGTTCTTAAGGCCCACAATTGATGGAATATTTGATTTTGATTTGATTTTGATTTGCATGAAACGATTTATCTTTTGAAATTTAACAACATCGTATCTAATTTATAATCAGCATTAGATGAACCTATAAGAACTTTAGCGCTATTTATTTGTATTAATGAGTCTATTTCTCTTACCATTGATATTAAATGTTGTATAATTTGTTTAACCTTTTCACATTCTTAACATAAATGGAGTAGCGTTTCTTCTCGTTTATTACAAAAAATAGCATATGTTACTTGGCTTCAGATTCATTTTGTGTAGGAGGGGATTAGTGGGGAAACATCTATGAACAATTCTCGTTTGCATCCATTGAATATATGAATCTTTAGTACATTGAAACGTGTTCCCGTATATCTCTTTCCAATTAAAGTTAAACATCTTTATATTTATTGAACTTACATGATACACGTAGTGAAATACGGAGAAAAACTCAATATGGGAAATTTATCCTTTTGTTACAAAATGTGTCTGCATGTGAGAATGGTTACGACTAATATCCTCCTCCTTGATTTAGTTTTTTTCATATTTGTAAAGCAGTTTATTTCTAGTTCAATTAGTAGTGAGTTGCGAACAATGTAGACCAATATTACATTGAACAAATATGCATGCTTATCTCGATCTTCTTTGATTCCAAATGTTGTTTTAATTCGCATAAACCATAATATACAGTCGCGAAGAACATGATATGATGATGTACAGTAACCTTTAAATTATCACCAAAATAAAAACAAAAAGAGATGACAAGGGTGGTAGATATCGTATGACAAACCCGATCAACTCTTGATAGAAGTATGTATGTTTAATATTAATAAATATCGATATCGTACGGATATCTCCGAGGACATTAAGTGTGTATTACATAAAACAGAGCCACGTTTTAAGACATAAATACAACTTTGATGCTGGAATACGCAGATCTGCCCGTTTTGATGTGAAGACAAAATCAGGGTATTTTCTGTTCGGAACCATGGAGTCCCAACTCGGTTATTCATTTTTTGATGATTGACATTAGTCATTGCGACTAGCGTCGATAAATGGCCTAATTAGTATACGTGTGAATGTAGTCAGCTGCCTGTGACGAATAGTGTGTGGAGTACTGGTTCGGACAGTCTATAGAACACACGTTATGCATTCTAGAGACCGTTATATAAAAGAAATACCGTTGAAAACGACATGAAACTCGAGAAATGCAATCAATCTTTAAGAAACCATGTCATTTCAAAGATAGTTCCGTCGATAACCTCGAAGTATATCAATCCCAGGGGTCATTATTTCGTAACCGATCTCGGACGTTAATCCCTTTGAATGTCGAATATCAGTATTTAGCACATGTTTTTTAAAATTATAATCATGAGACCCACGTAAAATGTTTATAGTACAAAGTTCATTATGCACGCTCGATGTCTGCTTTCTGGATACATAGCCAGTACTCCCACCGATTGTTTTGAGTTATCCCAAAGGCAATACACGTTCTTCGCAGGATTTTAGCTCGGGACCTTTGATACGAAAGACCGACGCTTTACAACTGCACCATCGTTTTCTACATCTGTGCTTTTAGCAATATTTACGATATTTGAATCTTTCAAAGCTAATTCCGATAATATGACACCAGGTATCTTACTTTGTATGAGTGTTTTAAATTGAGTAAGACTCGGGTATTGTGAACATAAATTGTGCTGCATCAACGAACAATGAAGACACAAATACTTAACGTAGAATATCCATAATGGACGTATAGGTAACTGTTATTGTTCCATTACTGTTCTCTTACGTATTCGGACGAAAATCAACGAGTCTATACGAGGTTTATAACGGAGTCGTTACCTTTCCTGTCCGCTTTAAGACAACGAACAGTGAAGACACATACGATCCAGTACTTAAGGTAGAATAATTGGAAACTACTTAAGTTCTATTTCCGCTCTCTAACGACTTCGGACGGAAATCACCTAATCTATACGAGGTTTACGTGACCTTTCCTGTCCGCTTTAAGACATTGATAAAATCATTTCTGGAAATTGTAGATTTTTGTTTACTCTTATAATCGTTTGATCGATACTAAAAGGAGGATACAACAAGTCGCCATTTTTGATTGACGCGGCTTAAATACCAGTCTCGTTTTGTGATAGTGACTCGTAATGCGTCTGAGTACAGTGAAGTTTCAGACAAGCATGTACATCTGCACAGTCTCACAAGAACACTAAAACTCGAACACATGAATACAGTAATCATTCGGACCACTGCACTCGGGAAAAGATATATATTGTTACTTCGTGAAATTTCCCGTCTCATTTTGTATACAAATCTGTATCTATAATCTCACAATTGGCATAAATCTGCAGGCAAATCGATAACCGCACAATATAAATAGCTAAGTATTTTCAAGTACAGTGGTCCGAATTACGCACTCAAGTGTTTTTGGTTTAATTAATGTGTGGATCCCCGTTACTAATGAACGTCCATTGATCAATCCTGTATCATGCAACCGAATTAAGTTTCAGTTTACAAACTTTGACAGGCTTTGAAAAGATACAAAGAAAACAGATAATGTTCGCACATTCGTATGGAGTAAAACTTAAATCAGTCATCAGTTTAACTGACATTAAAGATAACGCTGCCCTATGCTCGACGTTTCGATGTTTTGGCAGGTTTATGTTTACACTGGGATATTTATAATTCCTTCTTGCTTATTTAAGAATACGCTTTAAAACTTTTAATATTTCAATCGCACACTTATTTTCTCTTGAATTATAACAATATACACAACACTTGAATTATTTGGGTATATTATTAGATTTCATCTGACTTAACCAGAATTTGAGAAGTCCGCCGTGACAGAGGCTAGTTACCATGCCGCAATTAAACCCGGACGTTTAGGGTTCGATTTGTGCTCGCAGTAGTCAGGAAGAAACCCCCTAGAAAAATGAACATTTTCTAGCTTTGTGAATGTTAGGCGTTCAATGATCATCAATATTTAGGCTAATAGTAAAATATTTGAACCGTATTCGAGGTTTTACTACCTAAAACATTCAACGTTAAATTGTTGTACAACTATTGAGACTACACTTCTAGGTTTTTGTCAGAAGTTGCACATTTACACAATTCACAAATATAGGAGTCTCGTCTGACGATTTTAGGTCGTATTGCCTCTCTAGCTTGGCATCATTTAGTGTTACATAGGCATACGACTATTGGGGCTACACTTCTAGCTTTGTTTCAGAATATGTACTAACGTTTATATAACATATACGCGGACAATGACTTCTCTGCTAGGACTATAAGTGTACACACACTAATCTAAGTCTGGACTGTAAACATATGCAATAAGGTCTCAAATCGCCAGACGCAACTCATACAGACTCATCTAAGTCTGAACTGTACATAGATGTATTTAGTTCTCAAATGGCCAGACGAGGCTCATACAGACCCATCTAAGTATGAACTGTACGCAGATGCAGTTAGTTCTTAAATGGCCAGACGCGGCTCATACAGACTCATCTAAGTCTGAACTGTACGCAGTTGCATTTAGTTCTCAAATGGCCAGACGAGGCTCATACATACACATCTAAGTATGAACTGTACGCAGATGCATTTAGTTCTCAAATGGCCAGACGCGGCTCATACAAACTGACCCAAGTCATGACTGTTCGCAGATGCATTAAGATGTCAAATTGCAATACGCGGATCAAACAGACCCATATAAGTCTGGACTTTACGCAGATGCATTAATATATAAACTCGCAATACGCGGATCAAACAGACCCATATAAGTCTGGATTTTACGCAGATGCATTAATAACTAAAATCGCAATACGCAACTCATACAGACTCATCTTATCAACCATCAACAGTTGTAAACCAATTAGACAAATAAACGCATATGAATATGTATATGTATATGAATATGTATATTGTATATGAATCGGATAGTGTCAATACGTGTTAACAGTTAATCCTTAGCCATGAATGTCAAACATACATACCATTTTAAAAGCATTTCATTTAGTACGTACATGTACACCTTTCTGAAGGACTTACGCAGTCACGTACTAAAGAGCTTTAGAAAAGGGTTATATATGTATTTCATATCTAAAACCCTTATTTGACCGCCAAACCCTATATATTATGGGTACCTACAATATATGATTTGAATGAGTAATATAATCTATATTGTGAAGCCAAAACGTGTGTGATCAATATTATCTACGACGAATGAACTCACCTTTCTGTTGGCAAACAGTTATAATTCAATTCACTGTTCAAACTGGTGTATTCCTCTAAATAACATACTTTTCTCTGCTTAGAGCTTTCTGTGTTGTTTTGTCAAAACCGTTACATAAACCGGGCTCAAACCAGTCACCCACTTATATCATAATAACAGACGAGCTGGTGTATTTGCCATGTTGGAAAGATCCGAACATCCATCGACTGTTATAAATGCAATAGTTTATATATTTGAAAATACACCGACGTATATAATATATGATCATTTGAATGTTTTATTGGATTTACCCTTCGCTTAAAATGGCCAATTTTTAAGATCAATACAACAGGGGTGGAACTCCGTAAAACTAAGATTAATTTTCGACCATATACGATTGGTTCCGGTTTTTAGAGGATAACCGACGGATTTTGGAAACGATGTCGTCCTTCTGTATTCATCCGTTCAACGGTAACACTGTCAAATCCGTAGTCAACATAACCGTTACCTCTCTGTCTAAAGGCGTGCCATTTGAAAAGTCTCGAAATATTGAACACATACAAACATACGGGTTTTTCGCACGGTATATGTAGGTGATAGGCTTTTGTTTGTCAGCCAAAATGGTTTTCTTATAATGCAGATATAATGTTTTATATTGGATAAGCTACGTATTACATAACATATCGGTTAAATACTCAAACACAAGTTTTAGTTTTTGTCTGAACAGATCATTCTTCCCAAAGCAATACACACTTATGTACAAACAAATAAGAAATGCGAGTTAAAAAATGAGAAGTTATTACAATTGTGAACGGTTTTTCGTACAAGTCACGTCAGGGTTACGAAAAACCCTTAACAATATTATTCTTAAAACGTTCCAACTGAAGACAAAACCCTTTTTCGTGTACCAGAGTAATGCCCCTGTGACTACTTTAACCGAACTAAATATACTTGTACTCTTTTTATAATTTGATTATTATTATACAAAAAGGCCTTTCAAACACTACGCTATGGTCTGCTTAAGGCAGTGTATGTCTATATTGTTCGTATTTATTAACTGTCACATGGTGAATGCATAACAATGGCATTTGGAATATAGCTATATCATTAAGTTTTTAAGTTATATTGGGGGTTAACGCCATTTTCAACAATCCTTCAGTTATATAACGGCGAAAGTTATTATAGTTATGATCCCTAGGTAAACAAACCAGTACTATGCTAAGAAATGTGCTTTGACAAAGGGCACTCCATCATGACCTTATTACATATTCGTCACAGGACATTAGATCTGCAAGTTTCTAATTGTTCATCAGTTTGTATTCTACATGTAGTTGTTGAAAATCTACATTTTGGTTGATTTTACTTCTGTTGAAGCTAGTTCTGCACTCAACTAAATATAGCGGAAATAAAATGTACAATGCAACGTCAAAATATTATAAGAATTAATCCGCTTGTATATTGTTACAGTTAGTTTTAACGTTATATGCAGCTAATTCTAACGTGATTATCCGTTAATATTACAGCTAATTTAAGTGTGATTATCCGTTAATGTTGCATCTAATTTTAACGTGATTATCCGTTAATATTGCATCTAATTTTAACATGTTTATCCGTTAATGTTTCATTTAATTTTAACGTGATTATCCGTTAATGTTGCAGTTAATTTTAAAGTGATTATCCGTTAATGCTGCATCTAATTTTAACGTGATTATCCCTTAATGTTGCATCTAATTTTAACCTGATTATCCGTTCATATTGCATCTTATTTCATCGTGATTATCCGTTAATGTTGCATCGTATTTTAACGTGATTATCTGTTGATGTTGCATCTTATTTTATCGTGATTATCCGTTAATGTTGCATCTAATTTTAACGTGATTATCCGTTAATGTTGCATCTAATTTTAACGTGATTATCCGTTAATGCTGCATCTAATTTTAACGTGATTATCCGTTAATGTTGCATCCAATGTTAACGTGATTATCCGTTTATGTTGCATCTTATTTTATCGTGATTATCCGTTAATGTTGCATCGTATTTTAACGTGATTATCCATTGATGTTGCATCTTATTTTATCGTGATTATCCGTTAATGTTGCATCATATTTTAACGTTATTATCCGTTAATGTTGCATCTAATTTTAACGTAATTATCCGTTAATGTTGATGTAACGTGATTATCCGTAATTTTGCATCTAATTTTAACGTGATTATCCGTAAGTGTTGCATTTTATTATCCGTTAATGTTGCAGCTAATTTTAACGGTATTATCCGTTAATGTTGCATCGTATTTTAACGTGATTATCCGTTAATGTTGCATCGAATTTTAACGTTATTATACGTTAATGTTGCATCTTATTTCATCGTGATTATCCGTCAATATTGCAGCTAATTTTAATGTTATTATCCGTTAATATTGCAAATAATTTTAACTTGATTATCCGTTAATGTCCTTTAACTCACAACAGCGTGAAGTTTTAACTGAAAAGGAAAATGGAAACGAATTGGTTTCTCTTAGTCTAAAAGAAAAACTTTGTGCACATATAAGTGTTATTGTAATAGGTAAATGTACATGCACATTTGAACTGTTCTCTGAACATTTTCAGACGCCATTCAGTCAGTTTTAAATTCCTATTCTCCCGAAAATACTTTCTCATTTCGTGTTGAGGAATTGGCACGGACACCCGGTGAAAACAGTTTGTGTTTCTTATATTCTGCAACTGAGGTTTCTTTACGGACCATAGAATAGTATTTATCTGACACTTACCACAAACATGTGTATTACTAAATCTTGTTAACATTCTGTTTTAAAGCCACTGTCATATTTGCGACATCTTCGTGAGTATTAAGACGTTATCTTCCATTTCTATTCTCTGTTTTCAATTGTATTCTGTTTTCTATAATTATTTTTAATATAATCGGTGTGGATATATATATATATATGTACTTTATTCCTTTCTAACAAACAATGAATAAGCAGAAAACGACTTTGAATTGATCAATGCAACAATATTGAAATGCTCTCTAATGGAGAGTTTATTTTTTGAAAAAAGTTAAAACATTGTGGTTTATTTTAAAGCCATCTGCTTCAGAGACGTCAGTTGGCGTTTGCATGTGGAATAGGGCTATTAGTTCCAAAACACAACATACTTGAAGTTTTGAAATTATTGCTTTAATTTAGTGTAACTTATCACTAGTTGAGATGTTAGATCAGTTTGTCCTGCACTGTTAAATAAACAAAAATAAAGGGTGATAAGGAGGATATTTACTTGCAAAGAGGCATCCTGATATGGTCAATTATGTCAATAATAACAACAGAAAGGATGATCGAAAACAATCAGTACAAAACTAAACAATCGTAGTGTTATGCATCTGAGGCAGACGACTGTTTTGCCAGTTTTATCAACTCATTGAAATATTTATTCTTTCATTTGTAGTGATTTTCCATAGTTTTATCAAGATGTTTTTAAATTCGTCTGCTGTACAGGTTATTGTATTTAAAAATGGGTGTTAAAATCGATAATGCATACAATTGTCAAATAAAAATGTAATATTGTCAAGTTTTAAATTACACTTAATCGATATTATGTGGATTGACTACCGCTTGTTACCTTATTAATCCATTGAATGCAGTGCTGGCAATCTAAAATGTAAATCAGATACTTAATTGGAAAATATTGTGGGAAAAATGTTCAATTGATTGGTTTTTAATGTTATCTTTCTGTGTTAATCATGGTTTTAAACGTGGTCTGCTGCAGATTCACCAAACGTCGCAGAAGCGATCAGGGGACTATTATTTTTTTTTCCCGCATACACAGTGGGAAAAGGTTAATTCATTAATCCAGTAAATACATGTTCTACTGGAAGCTAAACTTGATTGACCCTTTTCTGTATGTGGGAAAGGATTGCCAGTGAATATATAAATTGGGAAGGCGAACACGCATTAACTATCATCGACGCGGAGATATAACTCGTTATAAAGACAGGTTTAAATTTGTAAAACATTTTCTCTGATACAAACGTACATCGTCCTCTGCAGCAGACGATCTTTTTAAAACATTGCGGGAAAACGATGTATTGCTCATTGTGAACGATTTCTCCGCTTCAGCAATGTTTACTACTCTGAATGGGAGCGATTTCTGCTTCTTCTACAATGTTTTTCAATTGTATCCAACGCATATACCATAAGTTCTAGAACAATTTCATAATTCTGCGTATATTCTTTTTTAAGTTTTTTTATTATGAATTATTTTACATGGGAAACATTAAACTATGTTTTTTTCATAATTCTTACTTGTAGTTATAACTAAAAACTAATTAATATGAAGGAATGATAGTGTGTCCGCTATGAAGGTGACAGTTAAGACCCTTTAGTAGAAAAACAACAAATATGACAATGCAATTTTTCGAAATATTTTCTTCAATTATTCTGATATTTCAAAATATTCAATTGTCATTTTGGAAATAACTCTTTATGGATAACATTTGGTGCGTCATTGGGACATACTTTTAAAAGATAAATTACGAATTTGCAGATCAACCCTTTAATCATAACGTTCCTACGATAATCACGTTCAGTCTACAAGATTCAACCGAAGGACTAAATTGCCTTGCTATCAAGCCCTTCCAACGGACTTCCCTTTCACCTTACACCTTACACGAACCAAAAACTCACCTTCAATCTACCAGATTCAACTGAATTAACCCAGAGCTAAATTGTCTAAGCTGTCAAGCCCGTCATATTTTCTTCCCTTTCACGAAAGAATCAACTGAAACACTGTGTACTCGTGAAGAAAACTGTTGTTGTAGTGTCGATTGAACGCAGACGAGGTCCTTGTTAGGTTAATATCAAGTAAATCGCTCGTGTTTCAAACATAATGCATCAGTATATATTGTCACAGAAAACGAACACTCGTGACTGTTTGATAACATATTTGTCTGATCGGGAGCGAAATCATATGTAGCTATTTTCTGTTCGAAAACTTGTCGTTCCAGAAATGTAATAACCTTTTGGAAAACACGCTGTAGAATCATGATGTCTAGCTTGGTTATTTGATAACTTATATAAAACACGCAGTAGAATCGTGATGTCTAGATTGGTTATGTGATAACTTTCGGTATTAAGTTTAAAATTAATTTTTATGCTATATTAACTAATGATGCTCAGTGTCGGCTTCCGGGAGATCGGTCATCGGCCATCGGTGTTCGATATTTTATAGGAAACTGAACGCCAACCTGAAATATCTCTGCTATTGGTGTTCGAACATTTAGCTTGGCTATTGCCGTTCGATCCTATGTAGCAAACCGAACGCAGACCTGGAATATAGAGCTCGTCCATCGTCGTTCGATCCTATGTAGCAAACCGAACGCAGACCTGGAATATAGAGCTCGTCCATTGTCGCTCGATCTTATATAGCAAATTGAACGCCGACCTGAGATATATAGCTCTGCTATCGGTGTTCGATTTTATATAGCAAACCGAACGCCGACCTGAGGTATTGAGCCAGGTCATCTGTATTTAAATTCATATAGCAAACCGAACGCCGACCTGGAATATAGAGCTCGTCCATCGTCGATCGATTTTATATAGCAATCCGAACGCCGACCATGGATATATAGCTTTGCTATCGGTGTTCGATTTTATACAGCAAAGTGAACGCCGACCTGGGATATATAGCTCTGCTATCGGTGTTCGATTTTATATAGCAAACCGAACGCCGACCTGAAACATTTAGCTTGGTCATCCGTGTTTTAATTCATAAAGCAATTTGAACGCCGACATGGAATATCTAGCTCTGGCATTGGTTTTCGATGTTTATATAGCAATCTGGTTGATTGGAGGTTTATGCCGTTTTCAAAAATGTTCTGTCATAACAGAGCGACCAGCTCACTCCGGAGGCATTATAACACAAAAACAATATGATAACTGGGCACCGGTAGGTCAGTCTATAGCGTCACAGGCTGCAAATCTAGTGGTTGTGAGTTCGAACCCCAGCTCGCTCAGAATTATTTTCGACGTTTGACAAAAGTCACTGTGACAATTGTTATTCGATTACTACCAATGTGATATCAGTTTTTGTGGTAAAGTAGCCAGTTCCTGTGAAAGTCTTGTTTGCTAAGTGAATATGTGAAATGAACGCCGTGATATGACTGAACACATGTTGAAAACGGCATAATACTCCAATCAATCAATCAATAAATCAAATTGCTATAAAAGCGATGGCCGAGCTAGATACATGTAGTACAAGTCTGCCTTCGATTTGCATTATACATTCCAACACCCATGGCCGAGCTACATATTCCAGATCGGCGTTCACTTTGCTATACTAAGTCGAACACCGATGGCATCGAAAGGTCAGTCGGTAGCGTAACAGGCTGTCAATCCAGTGGTTGTGTGCTCAAACTCAACCTCTGTCAGCATTATTTCCGAGTTTGACAAAAGTCACTTTAACAATTGTTATTCCACTAATGTGTTATCAGTATAATTTGAAAATAATTCAGTTTGAAGTATGTGAGTGAAATGTGACTACAAATTGTTGAAAACGGCTGTATATCCCAATAATCAATCAATTATTCAATTTGAATTATAAAATCTAACACCAATGGCCAAGCTAGATATTTCGGGTCTGCGTTCGGTATGCTATATAAAATTGAACACCGATTGCAGAGCTATATGTTCCAGGTCGGCGTTCAAAATGTTGTTCAAATTCGTACGTACATGTAAATGTATTGTGGACTGGAGGCGTAATTACGCAAATAACCTATTGTGTTTTAGCACAATAGGTCAGTCGGTATCGTCGCAGAATGTCAATCCAGTGGTTGTGAGTTCGAATCCGAGCTTAGTGTTGACGACGCACGACTGACGACGGATGAAGAAAAAGATGGCGATCCCAATAGCTCACCTTGAGCACTTTGTGAACAGGTCTAATTGAACTAACTTTGGAAACGTCGAAAACCCAAATGAAACATTAAAACCGTATACCATGTTTTAACAATAAATCGATGAACGGAGATCCGTATCATATATCGTCTATACTACTGTCCATGGAACCAGATGTGTTTACAAAGGGATACATTTGTCGACGGAAATGACGACATGCATATATAATTGTAATGCATTATGTTGCACAACGTAATAGGCAAGTTCCTAAAAGTATTGATACATTTTGTTAACTTAAATTTGAATTTAACCAAATACTGTGAGATAATGTTAAAACTTGAATTTCTAAAATAAGCATTGAATTAATCTGATCTGACTGATGATTGCGAGGCATATCTAAGCAAATCATAAGACTGTGCGTGTAATGTAAGTGAAGTACACTTTTTTCAATAATTATACTTTCATTTATAGAAATTTTGAAAGTACAATTGATATTTTCAATGTCGTAGCTGAAAGTGGTTAATCCGTTCAGTAATTGTCTGCCTATGCAGCACCTCTGGTTACTTAGTTTCACGTGACACGAACACCTCTCACATAAAAATACAGAAATAGTGTTGGGTTCCAGTGTTAAATGAACGTATGCCTGGTCATGGTGTGTTATATATAGGGTCAAATAACACGTATTTTAATCATAGCACACCGCTATACGTATTGCGTCACGGAAAAACGGACACTAAGGACTTTACGACCATGAAGGACGCAGATTTTTATTTGCCTTTGCGAAGTCATATCTTGCAATTTTACTGTTCCAAACCATACCATTTCATCATCGAATAAGGTTATTGAGAAATGCTGTACCATGTCTGTAGAGCCGCGAAAGTTCAGCTTACAACGATGGCTATTTTCTATTCAAGGATCGTCCACTTGAGTCCCAGCCCGACTCGGCCGTTCATTCTTTCTGATGATCGATACAAATCAGTATCTAGTTCATAGCTTTCTAATTAAAATAATAAGACAATGTGATTCAGAATGTTGCAATTTTTTTTAGTTTAACATTATTTATAGTACAACACTTATAAATCTCTCTTGATATCTGCTTCCTTGGTATTTAACCAGTTTTCGCGCCGTTATATCTGATAAATCCAAAAAAGTAGCACGTGTACATTAATCACGGGATTTGAACCAGGTACTTTAAGTAATGCAGACCGACGCTCTATCAATACATAACTGTCTTTCACGTCTTTGTGTGTTTTACTATAAATAAGGATATTTAAAACTTTCAATGTATTTACACACCGTATGATATCGGTTGTCGTATTCGTTACATTATTCTTAGTGTAAATACACACTGTATGGTATCGGTTGTCATACTCGTTACGTTATTCTTAATGTATTTACACACTATATGATGTCGGTTGTCATATTTGTTACATTATTCTTAGTGTAATTACACACTGTATCATATCATTTTTCATATTTGTTACGTTATTCTTAATATAGTTACACACTGTATGATATCAGTTGTCATATTCGTTACATTATTCTTAGTGTAATTACACACTGTATGGTATCGGTTGTCATATTCGTTACATTATTCTTAGTGTAATTACACACTGTATGATATCAGTTTTCATATTTGTTACGTTATTCTTAATGTATTTACACACTGTATGACATCGGTTGTCATATTTGTTACGTCATTCTTAATGTATTTACACACTGTATGACATCAGTTTTCATATTTGTTGCATTATTCCAAATGTATTTACACACTATATGATATCGGTTGTCATATTTGTTACGTGATTTTCAATTGCATTTGAGTCGCGTAGGGTGGACATGGTTTTGGTTGCGTCAATAAACAGTGAAAACAGATGGGACAATGTGCTCAAGGTAAACCAACCATTATGGACTTAACGAAATCTGTAACGATATAGACATATTTATTTCAACAATTTAAGTCACAAAATAGAACAATATAATACAATCAAACGACACTGACAGTGAAACTTGTACAGTCCTGACAACATAATTTAACCTTTTCGATGAAGTAGTTATATATGGCTTTTGAGACAATTGCAGTAGATAACCTGTGGAAATGTGATTAATCGCAATGTGTTCTACACTTTGTTGAAAGTTCACTCCTAGTTTCAGGATAATAATTTAATATTATAAAACAAATAGATAAATGTTTCTATTGTGAAATTATAGATTATATCATGTAAATTTGTTCAGGAAATATATTTCGATACTTCAAACATAATGTTTTTATTGCTAAATTCTAAAGTTGAATGAAAATAAATCAAGATATCTCGTGTAATTCATCCCTTGTTTGAGGTTGTTATAGATCAAAATTGATAGCGGCCTTGTTGGTCACGTCTATTAAACAATACAGATTTCGTACGACTTCTTAGGGAAATGGCTGTGCCTTTACATAGTTAATTATAAAGACCGATTTCATACGAACATTGTCTAGAACTGATACTGTTTATAAATACCGATCTCGTAAGGAAGTCGCGTATCCAATTCGCATCCGCAAAGTCTCACTAAAGCTGTCACTGTGGTCTACATGTAAATCAGACATAATATATATTTCAACAACAACAATTTAACTGTAGTCCGATTAGCTGCGCCAAGTTACTTGTATATGATCACGTAACGGAGAGACCCTTAATCATATGACACGGCGTATTGAAATTATAAAAGCTTATTCTTTCTTATGCAATTGTTGTATGATATTTGACGAACATCATTAGTGAAAAGTAATTGACCGTGGAGACATGAATACATTATTCGGAGCACTTCCAACGGTAAAAGATAGATACGGAATCCTTGTTAATATTATTTTATTCCACTGTCAGTATGAACAGTAATCTATATCACTTTTATATCACGCTTCACCAACTACGATATGCTATAAAATGATTAAAAACAAGATCCAGATACGAACATTCACGACGGTGTCGTATAGCATATTTTACATCGACAATAAATAAACCTATAGTTTTGCTAACTAGAAAGAAAAATAATTATGTATCTAAACAAAATATGGAGTGTCTTATTTCTTGACTAGTAACACGAACACAACAATTTAAATGCATTTGTTTATTTACCCCAGTGCTGGTTTTTCACAGTGTTGTATCTAACGTACGATGGAGTAACCTAGAGGTATGGAACAGTGAAGAAAGTAAACAAGTAGTACTAAACACATAGTTTGGTGTTCTACTTCGACGCAAATATAAACACATTAAATATTTGAATAGCAATGGCAATGATGGGGAAAAGTATTGGAGAATCATGCATCTCGTGAATAAGTGAATTTCTTTTTAGTCTTTTCGATCATGCTTAACTAACCTCTATGTTAAGTTAACAATAACAAGATGGGTTATAATGATGATACATTCGTAAACATTGAGATAGATAGACACATTCATTAAATTGTATTTGTAAAATTTTGCAAACATCATTTCCTCCGTGTTATTAGTAAAATCAAAATATATCAAATATGTTGCTTAAATATATTGATTCATTTGAATGTATTTTAGCAAAACGTTAGTTTTATCGATGTTAACTGTGCTATACATGCAGTGGTATTGATGTATGCCAACGGGACGTATATATTAGGCTACAAGAGGAAATTTGTAACATACACAAAATAAAAGTCCCGTGTTCAAGTCCTGCTCGCGATGGTCAAGTAGGAGAGCCGTTGAACATTGCTTGATAGATTTGGCTGAGTTGGTTGATTGGAATTTAACGCCGTATTCGACAAATGCACATTTCCTAGCCTTGAGGCAATTAGAAATTTAATGAATATCGTACTATTAGGTCATGCGATCCGGGGCTTTACTATCAAACTGGCATCATAACAGCCCCGGTCCGATTCAAGCTCGGGATTTGAGGTCTTACTGTCGATTTGGCATCATCTGCTCATATAAATGAGACTTACTGGATGCAAACTGTTAAAACACCGATATATATTCAATTTATTTGATTTCCATCATGAAACACCTATTTTCCCTTTATGACTTCGCCCAGTAATATTAACATGTGCCATTTAGCTGCATTTTTAAAGGGGCTGAACTTCCATGACATACAAAATAATCTCCATGCTCCTGGTATATCATTTTCCTGTAAACGTATCCATCCACACAGGTTCAACGATGTCTCTTTATGTCCAAGATTGTGGTCCGTGTTCAGAACGTGCCCTAGTTTCAGCACAGCTGTTTCTTTTTGTGCCTCTTTCTTGTTTTGAGAATGCAGTAAATATTGTAGAAAATACAAATATATTTGTGAATCTACAGTAATCCAATGTAACCAGTAATCGTCATGCGTTTCGATTTCTGAGTCCGGTTTTGTATACACTGTTCGAAGCAACTCGTATTGAAGAGCTGCATGGACAAGAGCGACTTGTGATGAATGAAATACCATACAGCCTGTGGTACAGTGACGTCTGAAGTCTTTGCTTGACATGTCAGTAAAACGTATTTGTTCAGCGAGAGCTGAATTTGAATGCAATCCATAATCGCGACATGCACACACAGATATCACATAAGGTTCTAAACTACTTTCACATGACACTAGAATACACTGACATTCCTCGTGAAGCTGTTCAGACTGAATATATAAAGATGCTAAAGCCAACTTTGACGATATCAGGTCATAGTCTGAACTAGGTTCTGAGATTAATTTTGGAAATGTTTTAAACCTCAGACGGGACAAATCACCTCGTGACAAGTACAGGGCAAACATACATTGTTCATATTGTAATTGAATATGCGGAATTAAAGAATCAAATGCCATTCTTACTTCTCTCGTCGTATGTTCTGTGACATGGTTCGTAGTTTGTAGAGAGAGCAACATTTGTATGACCCCATTCGCATAACCGGTTTTTCTGTCAAACGATAAATTGATTTGTCGCAAAAAGGTGTTCCTAACACTGTATATGTTCTTTGTAATACTCCCAAAGAATACACATCTGTTCGTGCTTTCCAGACTACATAGTAGTTCAGAACCACACATTTCAGATTTAAGCAGTTCACCTACATTATCACAAGTAAGTGTAAATAGAAAGTTGACACCACTATCGATAATGTCGATTAAAATACTTTCTATCGTTTTCAAGGTTATGGGGCTGAGTTTATCAAACATATTTTCTTCTGGAATGAAGTAATTGGGACATATTTTTGCTTTTACCCAATTCAATATACGTATAAGACAAAGACGTACACAAACTATAAGGTTGCCATATTTCCAAATATGTCTTTGGGAATTTTCAATTGTATAGAACAAACTTGTTTTACAATGGTATGATGAGATTGATTCGCCGGCTTTTGATTCTATGATATCTTTCTTAATCATCTTGAGGAGAATGTAACACTTGTGTTGTGTTTCGTTCAGACTAGACATTAGGTCACGTTCTTGAAGTGAGAAGGAAATTCTCCATTTGATAGACTTGTTGTCACTATGAGGATTTCCAACACCAACAATGAAGCAACCGTATGAACCCATTGCCCTTAGTTCTTGTTGTGATGGCCAGCCGTATTTCCGTTTCTTTTGTATCCAGGCATTGGCTGATTTCGGTATTTGTTGACACCTTAATGCATATACGACATCAGTTGAAATATAACGATTTTCATGCGGATACGTGTCCACTGGACCGTTCCGGGAAGTGTTTGGTCCAACAGTCAATTCTGGATGTGTAGTACATATTTGACCTTTCCGATCGATTTTAAACATACTCACTTCTGGTACATCGCACATCCCAACTGAAACTGGAATTTGATCTTTAGCAATCTGAAGACGAACATATCCAGGATTGGTGAATTCATCAGTTATGAAAAGGTAAGATATTCCCTGTTCTTTAGACTCAACTAAATTGTCTACAACAAGAATGTTTTCATAACACTGTAACATATCAATATCCGAATTTAAACCAGGTGTAGTTGTTCCTTCGCAAGTACTCCCAACTTGATAAAATGATCTTTTGTTGGACATGTTGGCAACAAATTGACTTTCAAATGTGTCTGATATCTCCTGAAACATAGCAAGCTTCCAGTGCATCTTCCTGGTGTTCTCCGATGCGCCTACAGCATCAAGTACTTCATGCAGACGCTTAGACACATCTTCATTGTCCATTGCTCGTCTATCTGTAATAAAAAGCATAATAATGCACTGAAAATTAGGTGTTGCATTTACTGGGAATTCAAATTTAATTAAATAGCAATATTCCAGAGTCAATTAATAAGGTATATTGAAGAAGTATATCTATATTCATTCGTTTCCATTACAATTTTCCGTTATAACAATCCTAAGACGAATTTGTAATGACTTGCTAAGTCTCGGTGATGTTATAGTAAAGCGTCTGACTCGGGTGCAAGAGAACGCAGGTCCGATCTACGGTCGGGTCATACCAGACTTTACACTTGAAATCAATAGCTGCCCTCTTAGGCGCTCTGAGTTGTGGAGTTCTAATTACGACTGACTGACTGGTGTCATGATAAATGGCCCAGTAGTACTGGTAACTTACATAAGAAACGCTCTTCTATAACTGGTATAAGTGATATAGGTGGAACTCTGCGTTAAACAAAACACATTTAATCAATCAATCGTAATGACTTCTGCACATCTTATATATATATACACTAATTGTCTCGCTCTCTGCCACCTCCTTCATCCTCTCACTCTCTCTCTCTCTCTCTCTCTCTCTCTCTCTCTCTCTCTCTCTCTCTCTCTCTCTCTCTCTCTCTCTCTCTCTCTCTCTCTCTCTCTCTCTTTTTCTCTCTCTTTCTCTCTTTATCTCTCTCTCTATCGCTCTATCTCTACACTTCTCTCTCACTCTCTTTCTCTCTCTCCATCTAACTCTTTCTCCATCTCCATATCGCTCTATTTATCTCTGTATGTATGCAAAATCTAAAAGAGAATAACAAAGTATTTAGTCAATCGAAACGTCTCATGTGAACGTCAACAAACTAACAGTTATCTTATTTCTTTTTCAGTATACATTTCATATATGCTACTATATATCGATGGCTGCTTTTCCACATAGACTAAACCTATTGGTAGAAGACGAATGACGCATGTCGCTTTGACTTTTTTAGTCATTGACATTGAACTATGTTCAGTCATAACCTAAACTACATTGTTGTAGTTATTCTTCAATCCTTTTGATTATGTTTTTAATTATTTGAATGCCGAGCCCCATTAGCGACGCGGGCTGTCAATCCAAGGGTTGTGAGTTTGAATCCCGGCTAGGCCAACTTTCTTCCGAGGATTGACACCAATGGGTTTAGTCTATGTGGAAAAGCAGCCAGTTACTTGGGAAGATTGTTGTGTGGAGTACTGGTGTGAGAAAACCAGGAAATGCATGAGTAGGTAGACAGGCAGCCGTGATATAACTGAGAAATTGTTAAATCCCAATCAATCAATCAACTAATTATTTGAAGAATATAGGAATATACTCCTTCTGATATGTCAGAAAAATTATTACTTCAATATCACCTGATTCACTTGTATCAGTACATGTATTCTACACAATATCTACATGTGTGGCTTCTAATGTTATGAATTCAATTTCTGGGTCACCCAAACTTTTTGCAAAACAGGATCAAGTTTACAAACTTACATTGTGATGTGATCACTACATTTCCATTGGTTTCTACCATACTGTTTTTGTTACTTGAATGAGGTGTTACTAAGCATTTCATTGTTAAGAAAAGGATTTGTTTTATCTTTCTTATGGTTTGATGCAAACTTACATAAGGTTTAACACTTAAAATTGAACCTGCATCAGATTTTAATACTGCTCCACTGATTTGGAAGATCACTCACAAGTAGATACTCCTCTTTCTGTACACCAGATGAGGATGTTACTACATTGTAATAAACATTGTTCCCTTTGATTGATATCTCCTCCAGGGCTTATTGTGTCCATTTTTAGGCTTTCTTGATTATAAAGAACATTTTGGTTGCTTTAAAAACGCTTTTTTTCTATTTTACATGTTTTAACATAGGACAAAAGAGAGAAACATGTATATGATTTATACTATTTCTCAGTGAAAAACTATGTCTAAGTCAAGCTAGTTATAGTTTTGCACTAACATTTTTTTTTAAATTTATGATATTGTCGGTGCAAAACTATAGCTAACTCTACTTAGCCATAGTTTTGCACTCAAAAATAGAATGATTTGACTTAGCATATTTCAAATATCCTTGTTAAATACTTAGAATATAATCAAGAACTTTTGAGTGAACTAGGAGAGTTTGATCATTGTTCAAAATTTACAATAAAAACAAAACATAGAGTTAGCACAGTATCTCCATCTCTCTGTCTCTTTCTCAATCTCCATGTCTCTCTTTTTCTCCCTGTATATATGTCTCCCCCTCTATGCCAATATGCCTGTCTCCCCATCTCTATTTCTCCCTATATCTTCTCTCCCCTCCCCCAAATATGTCCCTCTCTAGCGCGTGCGTTATGTCACTTTTACACACACACACACTCTTCTCTCTCTATATATATTTCTATCTTCTCTTTCTCTCTCTCACTCTGTATATGTCTGTCTCAATCTCTCCATTTCCCTCTGTATCACTATACGCGTCTGTCTGTCTGCCTCTCTCATAATTATCTTTCTCTCTTTATATATGTCTATCTGTCAGCCCACCCGTCTATTTTTCTTACTATCTCTGTCCCTGTATTGCTCTATCCCTCTTCCTTTCTCTCTCTCTCGCTCTCTCTCTCTATATATATCTATAGCTAAAGTTAAGAACATCATGAAATTGACAAACTGAGTGGAATGTGATTGGATCGTGAGCGTGATTGGAACGAAGTTGGAACGCTTTATGAGCGGAACGGAATTTCCGAGTGAACGTAAAAAAGCGCTCAATCTGAACCGAACGGAAAAAAGCAATCACAATGTTATGAATGAGTGAACGCTTTGAGAGCGGAGTGGAACATGAGCGGAACGGAATGGAGCGGACCGTGAACGGTAAATTTGTCAATTTCAAGATGTTCTTAACTGTATCTCTCCATCTTTCTCTCTCTATCTCTCTCTCTCTCTCTTTCTCTCCCCCTCCCTCTCTCTCTCACTCTCTTAATTCTAAATTGTATATCATACTGTATGATGTTTAACTTTGTTATCAACTGTTAACATCACGCCCTAGGTTGTTTAGTAGTAGAGCGTCAGCCTCGGTTGTGGGAGGCCGCGGGTTCAATCCCCGATCGGATCATACAAAGTATTTTCAAAATGTCAGTAATGGCTACCCTCCTTGACGCTTAGGTCTCATGGTTAGCATTACGACTGACTGGCTTGTGTCAACAATAAATGGAGTATTTATACCGGTAGCTTACGCTGGAAATGCCGTAAAATAACTTAACTTGTTTACTCTGCTTTTAACAGATGTATAGTTATACCGAGGTGCTTTATTTTGTTGTGAACAATTTCATATTTTGTCTATGTATTACTGTGCTTTCAGAACTTTTATATTTATGTCTCGGAGCATGAAAGTTTGCTCTGCTTTCAACATAATATTTAATATATCGAGAACAAATGTGTAATCATCCAAGGCGGACATCGATTTAAAAGAATAACGTTTAAAGAAGGAATAAAATCCTAGCAAGGACTTGTTAAATGTACCTACAATTCAATTTGAATAACATAAAAGTGCATGGAGAAACATTAAGAAATCCTTCCTACCTTCTTCTTTGTCTGTCCTTTGTGCTATAGCTTTCCTGTCTGTATACTTAATCTTCTTCCTAAATATGTCTATAAATTGAAAATAAAGTTTATTAATATACTGCAACAGCCAATTAAATCCGTAACAACCTTGTTATTTTCAGTATTTCAAGTCACGTTTCAAAAAAAGCGCAATTGTCAAAAATACTGATTTTTTAATAGTTACACTTATCAACTGACTCTGAATGGAAATAGAAAAAATGACACTTGAATATATTTTCTAGAACCAGGACCCAGATTAAAAAGACATATACGACACCTTATACGAAAACTGACGTTTTTAACTCAGCGACAAGCGATGAACCGGTAGCTGAGTCGGTAGCGACGTTGGTTACAATCCAATCTCGGCCAACATTTTTCTCGATATATCAAGCGTCACATATTCGTCTTCCAGCAATGGGCTAACAGTCTATGTGGAAAATCAGCAAGTTCCTTCAAATAGTTAGTGGAGTACTGGTATGAGAAAGCCATGGACAAGATGCGAAGGTGAGTTGGCTGCATTTTTTTGACTGAAACGGCCTTGAAACGGTGTTTAACCACAATCAATCAGGATCTTACATATCCGTTATCTAGTAGATAATTGATTGGATTTTAACGCCGTTTTTAACATGTATTATGTCATATCAATGCGACCAGTTAACCTTTTCAAGTGTTTTTAGGTTTTCTCGGACCAGTACTCGACACCACATACTTTCTAAGCCACTAGCTGATTTTCCACATAAACTGTTAGCCCATTGATGGAAGACAAATGACGCTGGTCACAGTTACTTTTGTCAAACGACGTAAATAATAGTGGCCGAGCTGGGGTTCGAATAGTCAACCCCTGGATTGACACTCCAAGTCGCTACCGACTGAGTTACCCAGGCTCGGCTGTTATCTAGTAGTACAAGGACCTTTGGTTGCCTCTGTCGAACGCCTTTGACAAAATACCTAGTATACAAATATGAATTAAGATTGACATCCTTTGTCATTAGAGTCGTTTTGCGTGTGAAATGAAAATCTCGCAAACACTAACACTATATTGTGTGCTTTCATTTTGGCTTGGCGCGAAAGGAAAATTACAAGTTTCTGAATAATGCATCGTTCAATCAAACGATATTCACAAGTTGGCAGCAGGTAATTGGGTTTGTAGTAAGCAATGTTATAATAATGTTTGATCCACATCAACGTTTGAATCTTTTATCTCTCTTAACATTATTTCACTTGTCATTTATCTATTAATTCACTAATTCACACATTTACTCACTCCCCGTGGAACTACGAACTACGTCAACCACTTTCTCACTCACAAGTCCTTGCCTTTACTTCATAAAAAGATGTATATAACATAATTACTTTCATCCGAAGAAACTTCCGTATGTGATTCTATCCTTATGGAAGGGTTATGGTCTTTCCCTCCGACAGGTTGCTCGCCTTCCATTATATGTGGTATGCTTGGCATCTCTACTTGGTCCTCAACTGGAATATTTTTAAAGCATTTTCCTTTACTGATGTATAAATAATACTTCATAGATTAAGCAACATTCTTTGAACTAAGACAATTTTCTTAAATTACTACATTATGTTAAACATGTGTGCCATAGGAAAAAGCTGAAAAATCATTGCATTCAATACAAATAAGATGAGCTTACAAACCATGGCTCAATTTCAAGTGGTAATTACTTCTTATTTCAAAGATCTTCTGGAAATTTGCTTATGTCTATCAAATATAAAGTACAATACAATATCAAAACACAAAACAGTTCTGTCAGACCTATTTAGACAAGAAGCTATAACTCTCCAACTGAATTAAAGATTAAAATACTGCACCGTACAGAGGTTCTTATTTCTGTTATGGAATGTACATAAACATTTGTATATAAATAAACATATATCATTCAAATCTAAATATATATGGCTAGATATTAACTTATCTTCAATGACCTCGCAAACCAACTTTCTAACATTTCTGCAATGATATTTCGGTATTTTCTTTTTGTTATTTTAGTTTCATTTAATAGTACATGCATCACTTGAATATGTGTAGAGTAAGCACTACTTGGTCTTGTTTGATGTAAAAACATTTGATAAAATGGTTTTGTCTATCGGTAACGCATTCCTTGAAACGTTTTCAAAATTTATAGTTCAGATATCCAATAATTAAGTTAAACATTCCCAATGGGCTTGGCTATTTCAGTGTAATGTTGGTTTTTACCAACAACATTTGAAACATTTCGTTGACTTTTCGGTTACTTCTGATAGAAATTACCCACGAATAATATCGATATTCAACGAAAGTCTTCTAGCCAGCTTGGACAGTCTTACCTTAACGTCCCACTGACTTGACCACTAACATATTTATTACCAATCAGTTCACTTGTTTTGACATTTGGAATTTTGTAAAAATAAGATAGAACTTGAGATTAACAATTATAAACATACATTATATTCATTCTAAATACGTGTTATTGTTGCAACGATACAAGATGTGCAAGATGTTCTTTTATCAGCTTTCAGCTGATATTCATGATCACACTAAGATATAAGTTATATATCTTTAATATACATTTCATTATTTTTGTGTAATTTTAGTATAAATCCTATGATGATATTGCAATAAAACGAAAAATACCACCTTCATAGCTTTAAAAGAAATGGTGAGTCTGTATCGTTCTGTGAATCCGTATATGCATCTAGTGGCACATAACTAGTGTTTAATTCAGGACCTTAAGTTATCTTTTATCTTTTAACTTTCTTAAACATTGCTCTGTATCTTATTTTTTAATCGAACGTGTTTACATCAACACCCTGTATTAAGACGTATTCGCTACCTTACCAAGTAAGTGTCATTCACTACATTTATGTTATCATGTCATTCAGGTCAATCTACTGTTCAAACAACACGAATTGCAATAAGCAACCTGATCTTTATCGCTAGAAATTTACAAATATCTAAAAGTTGATTATCGTAGAGTGTAAACCTTCTGCATTTGCTAATCTAGTAATAGCCTTTAATGCAGGCATCTATGTATCTATTTAATTAAAGAGTAATTAAACAGCCAGTTGAGCTGGAATTACTGACCTTGTTTGCTTATAGACTCATATACATCAGCGGTCTGTTCCAGTCGTTTCAAACGTGAATTCAAATCTCTAACTACAATGTAGATATCATATTTAGCAGAACATATATGATCAACGGTTTTAGTAATAACTGAACAACATGCATCCAATTTAAAAATCAAACAATGTCAATAATGACCCTAGTTTGCTCACCTGAATTATGCTATGTGATTTCTAATGCAAAACACATCAAGACAACTATTCTGACAAAGATTCAAAATGCAACCTCAAGAGTGTTAACAAGATTCCTTCATTTTGCCCAGTGATCTATATTTATTTTTACCTGATACCATATTCCAACATGGACAAGATATCAAGACAAACATTCTGAGAAAGTTTCAAATTGCTCAAAGTTAAAATCCAGCCTCCGGAGTTTGAACAATATTGTCCTGTATTGACCTTGTTTCTGACTCAATATGACCCATATTAAAACTTGACCTAGATATAATTCAGACAAACATTCTGAAAAAAATATTCAATCTGCCGAAGCAAAAAATGCGGCCTCCAGAGTGTTAACAAGATTTTCGATCAATTTGGCCTAGTGACATACATTTTGACCAGGCATAACCCGTATTCAAACTTGGCCTAGATATCATTAAGATAAACATTCTGACTAAATTTGGCCTACATATCGTCAAGACAAAGATTCTGATAAAGTCTCAACATGATGAAGTTAAAAATGCGGCAATTAGAGTGTTAACAAGATTCTCCTTCAATTTCACCTAGTGACATAGTTTCTGACCCAGTATAACCCATATTCAAACTTGACCTAGATATAATTCAGACAAACATTCTGACAAAATGTTGAATTGCTGAATCGAAAAAATGAAGCCTCCAGAGTGTTATCAAGATTTTCTATCAGTTTAGCAAAGCAATCTACTTTTTGACCGGGCATAACCCGTATTCAAGCTTGGCCTAGATACACAATCTGAACAAATTTGAAGCTGGTAAAGCAAAACATGTTGCTTCTACAGTTTTAACAAGATTTCTCTTCAATTTAGCCCAGTGACCTAGTTTCTGAACCAATATTACCCATATTCAAACTTGGTCTAGATATCATTAAGACAAAGATATTGAATAAATTGCAAACTGCTGAATAAAAAAGTGTGGCTTTCTGAGTTTTAACAATATTTTTTCCTTCAATATGAGCCAGTGAACTACTTTTTGACCCAGCATGACCGATGTTCGAACTTGATCTACTTATCATCAATAGAACTATTCTGATAAAGTTTCAACATGCTCAAGTTAAAATTGCAGTATCCAGAGTGTTAACAAGATGTTCATTCAATTTGGCATAGTGACCTAGTTTTTGACCTTATATGACCCTTATTCGAACTTGACCAATATATCATTAAGACAAACATTCTGATTATTCAAGCTGCTGAAGCTGAAAAATGTGCCCTCCAGAGTGTTTACAAGATTTTCATTCAATTTGGACCAGTGTCCTAGTTTTTGACCCGGCATGACTCATTTTTAAACTTGGTCAAGATATCATTTAGATAAACTAAATTTCAAGCTGTTGTAGCAAAAAATGCGGCTTTAACAGTGTTAACAAGAATTTTCTTCAATTTGACCTAGTGACATATTTTTTGACCAGACATGACCCATGTTCAAATGTGACTTACATATCATCAAGACAAACATGCTGATAAAGTTTCAACATGCTCAATTGGAAAATTCGGGCTTCTTAATGTTAACAATGTTTCCCTTCAATTTAATCTAGTGACCCAGTTTCGAACTCGTCTAAGATTTGATGGAGATAAATGTTCGATGAACTTTCATGAAGATCGGATGCCAAATGTAGCCTGTGGAGTGTTAACATGGACAATTATTGACAACGAACATCGGACGGATGCCAGAAAAAATGTGATCACAATAGCTCACCTTGCACTTCGTGCTCAGGGGAGCTAAACAAACTGAACATTTCTTGGCAGGGCTTTATGTCTGGCTATATTGGTGCTTCCCATCAAATTCAGCCAAACATTAATACCGTCTTCTCCAGCCATCGTATACATAGTACAGTACATTCTTTAATCTATTGAATGATTCTTGTGATTTCATCTAGAATGACATTATAATGTGAGTGGTCTATCATCAACAATAGTGTAGTACCAGACGCTTCACATCGCATGCACTGGTTAACTGTCATGGTGGAAACTTAGCGGGTTTTCTACAGTTATTTGCGAAGGTATTCAATAATCATATTTGATAGTAGCAAGAAATAGTAAGCCCGGTGTTTAATGTCTGATAGCACACGCCTTAAGTGACAAATTACATGTCTGATTATTTTGAAATCGACTAAAAGTAGATTTACAAAGTTCACATTTTCATGGTTTACCTGACATGACCATCTTAAGAACAACTTAAGAACAACTTTAACAGCTACAGCAAACTCGTAGGTCTAACCAAATTGAGTTCGATCAAAGTCTAGTCAAATTGTAAAAGCCTGAGTTTGTGATCGAACTCTCCCAGAAATTGTCCTGGTATAGTAAACAATAATTTATAATGTAGAAATCCAGTGCCATGTTGAGATACTGTGAGTGTACATACTTATTATATTCTTGCAGCGGGTAACCTCTTTCTTTTTCAGCACGATGTCAAACTCCAATGTGTCACATCCGAGATGCTCCCTGTAGGCGTCTCTTATTTTGGACATTGCCTCAACAACGGTGCCATCAGTACATCCCTTCCAGAAACCAAATAATGTTTCCATCGATGGACAAACAACTTTAAGAATAATGCTTCCTTCAACATATTTGTCGATAGAGCAGCCAGTCTTATTCAAGAAATAATCAGTGGCTCTATTTCTATTCAACACATAATTATTTTGATCAGGTGACGTCATCATCTTTTCCAGTTTTTCAATGACAGCTGGAGGAGCATTATAAGGCTTTAACTCTGCTTCTGTTTCTGAAATGTAAATATTAATATTTAATATTAGTATAGGACAAAGACAGAATTCCATGTTTTAAAAACATTATACCGTTTATTTAAGCTTTGAACAAATTATTATTTCCGTCGCGTTTCTATTTACAACTATACTGAATATCCAACTAACATTTTCAAGTTGCTATAAAATATTACCATTACTTCCAATGGCTTCACCTGTCGCAACGTCGTCTGACATTTCTACAGACTCCTTGCTTGCTGAAAAAGAGGGAAAAACACCGCTGAAACATGAAATCACATTATCGGTATGTTTAAAAAGCTTTTGTTTAATTGTAATTAAAACGTCTTTTACAGCTAATTTTCAGATATATCTCGGAGTCAATAAATTTAGTCATGAATCAATGAAGAAAAACAGTATATGCTTTGTTATTAATCCCTGTCTGTTAAGAAACTAATATACACTCTTTAGAAAGTCAGTCTGCATTTCAAGTATATTGGAAATATGCGGTACTTCAAATCGAATGCAAATACTGATTTGTAACACCCTACTGAATGTATACAAGCAGTAATAACAACATAGAAGTCATAGCTCAAATGACGATTACTTTCAATATAAATGAGCATATTTTCATGAAAAGGTATTAGGTTTGCATTTTTAACATTGTAAACCCAGACAGCATGTGCTTCCAAACAGTCTGATCAAGATCTTAAATAATAATATAAACTAACATATTGATATTTAACAAATTACACTAAACAAGACATACAAACGTGCAGGTATATATTTGACCTGAGTGTATACATTGATATTTTTCCTCCTTTTTTCCATTTGAAAAAAATAATGTCATATCAGTCCATATTCCATGCATACAATATTGCACTGAGATCTTTTTACGTGTTGCTAAGGACGGAACTATTTCAATACTGTAGCGTAACAGAGCGCTTCCACCCAAACTTTGATGAGATTAGAGACAAGCTAACAATGTTTGTTATATCCTTTGTACATGACATGCGATGAAAAATCGAAAGACGTACACAAAACCCAATCCAGTCTATTCATAGCCTTGTCCACGTGTGTAAACTTTAAATACATAAGAAGCTTCTGACGTAATAATGTGACGTGTATTTCAATGACATCGATATTTGAAGACTGTATACATTTTGCCATACGCTGTATGCATAGTGGTTTTTGATAGTCGTTTTCTCAATAACACATGATGAACAAAATGAAGTTGGATTTAATAACTACTAGGATGAATGTGCAAATGATTGTTTTAAAGGTAGGTCTTCTGATTTGTTTTCTCATTCTCCGATGTCATTGCAAAATAGAAGATTTGTCTTTGCTTTACTGCACATACTGTGAGGTCAATAGGGGCATCTCAATCGTGATAAAGAACACAAATATTTAGGCGTAAATACAAGCATAAGATAATACACGAGGTTTTAATGAAAAAGTGTCACACTTCGTTTTGTTCACGATTCAATTTCGAGTCGAAGCCAAATTGGGAACAATAATGGCGGATCATAAATTCATATTTTCCACGATATTTCATGGTTATGGAAAACGATTGTGTTGGAACTCGTTGAGAACTCTGCCGAAGGAACTCGTACGACAAAATAGTGTACCTTTATTGATGCAATAACCTTTTTTGTCAATATTTGTCTGATCGTGCTGAAAATATCAAGATATTGAGGAAACATATGCCATCATATGTTGAAAGAGCCAATACTGCAGTTCGTCAAAACAGATTATCTGGCGGATTGGAGAAGAGTCGTATAGAGCGTATGTCCAACCTGACTGTTAAGAAATGCTTGGCAACGCTTCTGCATTGACGTGACGTAACGCTCAACATTTTTGGCGGGTATGTTACGTTGCTAGTTGTGTTGCATTTTTGCATCGGGTTTCGTATCTTGTTACGAAGAACTCCCATTCGTCGCGGGTCATGCGAATGATATGAAAAACAATACATTTGCTCTCCACGATTATTTCAGTTTTAACCGTAGCCTACATTTATTTAACCATTTTGTATTTGGATTATCAAAAACAAGTTAATGTCGTATTGCATGCAATGCAAAAGTCCCTTATCGGACGAGGACAGCACATTGTTTATTGTATGTGCATTTTTGGACAAAAACAGCAATGCACTGGATACATTTTGGAGACAGTCCTATCAAACAATTATAATTCCAACCAGTAAGTGTGAACTTAACCTTTGGGGTACATGCCTCTGTCTTGTGCCCAACATGTCACATCATCATGGTGAACATGTGTGCCAAGTAGCTTTGGAATTTTATGATGCATAGTTTCTCATTCCGACATTTGACCAGTTCATGTGACCCTGACCTTTGAGGTACATGCTTGTGTTGTGTGTGCCACATGTCACCTCATCATGGTGAACATGTGTGTCCAGTAACGTGGAAATCCTATGATGCATGGTTGATATGTGAGCTGAACAAGATACAGTCCTATCAAACGGTAATGTCTTTGAATTATGACCCCTAAGTGTGACCTTGACCTTTGAGTTACATGCCTAGATATTGTGCGTGACATGCCGTCTTATCATGCTGAACATGTGTGCCTAGTAAATTGGTAATCCTATGATGCATGGTTGAGATGCGAGCCGGACAAGGTACAGTCCTATCACACAGTTCTCATTTTGACTTTTGACCTCTAAGTGTTACCTTGACATTTAAGGAACAGGCATGGCTCTTAAATGCGACACGCCCCTTTATCCTGGTAAAAGTTTGTGCCAAGATTCTTGGAAATCCTATGACGGATTATTAAGATGCGGGTCGGTTAGTGTACAGTCCTATCAAACAGTACTCATTTTGACTTTTTACCTCTAAGTGGGACCTTGACATTTAAAATAGAGGCCTGGGTCTTATGCGCGACATGTCGCAAGGTGTGCCAAGTTCCTTGGAAATCTGACGGACTGACAAACAGACAGACAGAATCGACAAAACCTTCAGTCCCCAAACCGGTCTCTGAACGGTGGGAGACTAATAAGGGAATTTCGGAACTATCCTCAGATTGATAGACACCGGCGTTTGATTACAAGTCCAACGCCCAATTTGTGTTATTTGAATGTGGTTTTGGTAAATATTCCAATCTGACCACGTGATAACAACTCTCCAACCCACCACTACGCCGTGCATTTGTTGTTTCATGGTTTTGCGTCCTGTTCTTCATGAACCAAATTATGATGATAAAAACTGCATCAATAGACAATATTCAAAAGTGTATAAATCCCACTGAAAGCCTCTCTAAACGCACTAAGCACATATTCACTCTATTACCTCCCATTTAATATGTAAATTACATTGCCGAAAATTGGAAATGATAGCTCAAATGGTGATGGATTGCACTATACGCAATATAGCAATCATTTTGAAATGTAAAGTGTGTTGAGATCCATAAACAAAGTGAAAACTGAAAATAGTAAGGTAATTGCATGTATATAAATCGCGCCACTAGATGCCTCTTAAAACGACACATACACCAATCAAAAAGTTTTAATTCTATTTCATTTTACCTTTTAACAAATGTTTTCAATACTTTTTACTTGGCCAAGTCGATTCTCTACGATATGGGATTATTAAGTAATTCGTCCCTAATTTCGTTTTATTTAGATCACTCCAGCAGGACATTGTGTCAGACTCAATACAGCCGTCTTCACATAAAGATATATAACATCTGCAACATACCTAACAGTCTATAAGACAGTGTCAATATAAGTAGGGTCATAACAATTTATTTAAATGTCAATGTTTTGCGTAATCTACATATAAAATCATATAACATATATTCATTTTATTACAAACCACTTACCACTAGCATTGTCATTTTCAAGCCGAGATAGTCTTGTACGTACTGATTGCATCTCTTGGAAAAGTAATGTATCTTTCTCTAAATTAGTTCTTCTGTCTACAGTTAAAGGAATACATTTTCATATACAACATAATTGTGAATTACAAGTTGTATTGCTCTATTTCTAAGAAGTCGCTTATATAAAATAGCAGATATTAAGCTTTAAGCAACTGGTATTTACATTATCCTGATAGTAAATGACACATAATGGTTTGTCCAAACATTGTTGAATTGGTACGTCTGCGATGCGTTCGCTGCTCTTTAATCCGATATAATTCACGACTATGAGTTAGAACGTTATCCTTGGGGTTGATGTACGAGACAGGTTAATTTAGATACATGTACATTATAATCACCTCATATTAAAGTTATTCTATATACTCGTGTTTTATTGACTTATTATAAACACACTTGGAATATTTAATCAGCTGTCACAAAATACTTCATTTAGCAATGTTATGTACCCTTAGGACTTGCACAAAGCAGGTCGAAGTTTTGCATACAATCCCACCCTTTTACTGCATAGTGAATTGTGTTGCAAATGTCTTTTGGCTCAATAAATGCTTGCTGATTAAGTCTTTAAAAACTTAAAGCAGCTTCGGTTATTTTATATTCAACAGGTTTATGAGATTCATACTTTACATGTGTCTTTAGGGTAAATTGATATGATTTATTACAACGTTTGATAAGTCTTGCATACGATTTGGCAATTGAATGATCCTTCTTTAACGTGTATGTTAATTTGTTTATTTGTTCATTGTTTCCTTAGCTTGTTATATAGAAAGAAATACATAAAATATACATTTACATGGTCAGAAATTGCCGTCATAATAACAGTTCTAGATGTCAAATATATACCTTTAATTTGATCTTCATCGTTAATGAATTACGTGTTATAACAAGTGAAAAAAATGCAAACCATTGAACTCAAATTGTGGAAAAGGATGGAGGCATGTTATCGTACAAGAAACATGTGATTTATGACAACGTCTGATAAGTCTTGCATACGATTTGGCAATTGAATGATCCTTCTTTAACGCGTATGTTAATTTGTTTATTTGTTCATTGTTTCCTTAGCTTGTTATATAGAAAGAAATACATAAAATATACATTTACATGGTCAGAAATTGCCGTCCTAAGAACAGTTTTAGATGTCAAATATATACCTTTAATTTGATCTTCATCGTTAATGAATTACTTGTTATAACAAGTAGAAACATATGCAAATCGTTTCACTCAAATTGTGGAAAAGGATGGAGGTATGTTGTCGTACAAGAAAGATGTACTGGTGTAAACAGAAGAGCCAAATGTTATGAGTGTATCGTTAATTGCCCCAATGTGATATGATACATCGATAGTCAAGAGCATTTTTATATTTTCACTTTAACTTCGTATGACGTATACGTTGTTTTTTTCAAACCTTTATACAAGTACCTGGCAAGATATTTTACAAAACTGCATGACTTATATGGTACATTTCATCCAAAGGGTATAGTAAGAGTATAAACTTACAACCGGCTTCATTATCCATGTCTTCGTCTCTTTGCCAAGACCGTAGCACGATGTTTGCATGCATCATGTCGGCAAATGTACTTTCCCTTTCGAATATCCGCAACATATCATCTTTCAACGGATTGATTAAATAATCACAAAGATTCGAAACCTCGGACTTCTCAACTCCAGAAGGATTAGCAAGAAATCTTTCACGTAACGTCTTTGCGACTTTCATAAATAAAAGAGTCCTGTTATCTAATGGTTGATGTAACTGAATGTTTAATACGAAACAGTAAAGGTATATACTCCACTGTGCAAGTTCCAAATGAGAGCCGGATGAAGGGAAAAGCATTTGTCTGTGACTTTCTGACAAAGCCTTCTGATCTGGTAGAACTTCCATAATTGAAAGGAATTTCTTAACCGTCCACTTATCTTTGCTGGTACGTTCAGGTTTCTGACGTTGGATGTGTTCTAAGGTAAGTCTGCACAGGGACTCTTTACAACCGTCGATAAAGCTAGGTATCAGGCTTTCACCTGTAACTATAAATCAAACAAGACGAATATTTTATGCAAGGCATCAAGGACGCCACAATATATTGTTCCACATGTGGAAATAAATGAAGTACATTTAAAACCAGAATCGTTTAACCATGACTGCACTGAACGGGATTAGAATATGTCATGTACTCATAATATCATAACAACAAACACTTGCAACATAATCCTCAGTTATAGGTCCAGGTAGATCAGTTATTATAGCATGAAATGTGAGTACATGTTATGTTTATCAGAGACGGTTGTATTAGGCAGGATATTTTACCCGACAAGGTTTCGCGCTTATAACTGATTATTAAACCGATCGCGAAAAGTTAAATACAAGACAAAATTTAGATTTGATTGGACAAGTGATTGCGATTGATTCCAATGTGTACAAGCTTTGTTCCTTAAAATTAAAATGCAAATATATGGACATATAAATTCTGATCATTTAAACTAACGATACATTTGCTTTAACAATATTTGTTTTATTCCTACCTTTAATAATGTAATGATGGAACCTAATTATTAACAAGAGCCCCATAATGGTCCTATATCGTGCGCCTAAGTATGAACGAAACTTCAAGATTTTATATTTTTTAAATTTTTGATTTAATTTTGAACTAATCGATTTTGTCAACAATTTGACAATCACAGTGTGCATAGGGATGTGTATATTATTCGGCCTAGTGAGCTTTAAGCTTATATTAGCTACGCTCAATGTCTGCTTCATGAATACTTAACCAGTGGCTCATATTCAAACTAACTTGTCCAGATTATATTGAAACAAATATTTTGAAAAGATTTCATGAATATTGATAACAATTGTGACCTCTAGATTTTTAAATTTTACCTAGTTACCTAGTGATTGACACCACATGACCTATGTTCGAACGTAACAGAGATTCATGCATTTCTTTGACAAGAGTTCATAACGATTGGATAAAAAGGTGGCCCCAATAGTGTTCAAAATGTGTTAACGACGGACATCGGACTCCAAATCAAAATAGCTTACCTTGGGCACGTTATGCCCAGGTGAGCTAAAACAGAACAAGTGTCAGACTATGTTAAAAAATCATAATACTCATCAAAATAGCAATGATAATAATCACAGAAATTAAAATTCACAATATTGTACACCTCATCGTGACCATGCTTTTTTACTGAACAAGAGATACATACGTATATTAGCTATGGCAGGTAGAAATGCCTCACCCGTCGACGTCTAAGCCTTAAGTACAATTAATATCTGTTGACAATTACCCGTGGAACGTTTAAATATATATTTTTTAAATAAAGTATAAAATGCGTTTTCTAAATCTTATCTAAGAAATGAAGTAAAAATTGAATAATTGATCAATACTGTATTTAGTCATATTTCGATTGTAACAAAGCGGTCATTCACCTAAGCATGCATTTCCAGGTGTTCGATACACAATTCTTCTAAGACAACTATCAACTTATAATCCTTGATGGAAATCGAATGACGCAAATCACACACTTTTTAGTCAATTTTCACAGAAAACAATGAATAAACTATAAACCAGCATATTATATAACCATTATTTTAAACATGTTAACCATGCATATAAGTATAGTTATATACGAAATTGTTTATCCCCTATGTAGTTTATGTTATAACAAAATAACATTCTTACTAAATGTGTATATAGTGATGTAACCGTGTTTGATTACCTTTAGTTCATCCATAAATATGTTTTGTATAACGAGATACATGTATGTTGTATAAGTTAATAGCATATATTCTATTCTATTAATCTAATAATCCTTGATTAAAATCGAAAAGAAGCAAATAAAATAATTTTAGTCAATCATCGGGTCGACTGAACCGGGAGTTGAACGCGTGCCTCTGTTAGCCCCCGTCGTAAGAAGCGTCATATGTCTCTTTATAAATAGCTACTCTGTTAGTATGAGCAAATACATGCACATCAAAATGTAAGTGGAAATATATGTTAACTCTACGGATGCATCCTCCAATACTTTATTTATATAGAAGAGCTGGACCAATATCTCGCTTTCACTAGACTTAAGTAAGTAATTGTTCCGAAATACGAAACACTAAGAAATTAACCCCTTTTTCAATACGTGGTTTAATATGCGATAAAGTTGTTTTAAAATGCCGAATACACTTTTAACAAACTCAAAATACAGTTTCGATAAACTAACGCAATATTACATTAAGCAAAACTTATACCCTAAATACATATATATAAATACACAGTCACACTATTATAACTAACTGGTTTGAGAATGAAGCACTTTGTTGTTTTTAAATGTTCATGTAAAAGAAAAGAACGCTAGAAACTAGGGGGAATCCATGCTATTAGAAACAATGCACTCGTATGGTAATAAACTCTCTGCAGAGAAATAGCATTGCCATTTCTCGAAGAAAAAGGACAGTAAACATATTTAGTAGTAAAATACATGTACATTAATAGTAATTGATATTGACATTATGAGAGGTATTCAACGATTAAGATGATAACTATGTGTTAACCATCAAACACAACGTTAGCTTGTATATACATTAAATACATATTCCTATCTATTGTATTGCTAAAAATACGTAAAATTAGAAGAATTGGTGATATCGCATAACATCTTGCAAATCGTCGATTTGCTAGTTTTACCGATACTTCTTTTGACCCATTATATAGTCTCTAAATGTTGTACTAATGTTGGTAATCCAACAATTCTTTACCTTCTACCATCTATTGAAAAAATATGTTAGTTAGATATATTTCTGTTTAACTCCTAATCAAGATACATCACTCTAATTTATATAAGCAGTGGTATGTGCAATAAGCTTCCATAATTAATAACTTGAACATTTTATTACACAATTATCTAGAAAAACAGACGAAAGTGATTTACGTCATTGGCGACGTCATGGCGTATTTTGAACCCACATGATTGTACTCTTTCTACTTTATATGTAACAAGGACATATTTTATTAAGACAAACTTCTTGAGTTGTCTGCAATCTAGTTACCAGTATATGTATGGAGTGTGTAGTGGAACGAAATAGCTGACCGAAAAAGATGAAATCAATTTCGGGACCGTTGTATATAGAAAACGGTATTCTATCTCAGAGCCTCTGCCTTTTATACAAAGTTCATATGAAATAAACATTAAATGAATGAATGCAATGTTCTGATACCCTTTTTAATTTCTTCCTTCCATTTCTTCTTCAATTCTTCAATTGCAACTTCTGCCAACCCTTGATATCGTGCTGCCTGTTCTTTAAGTTTAACATTGTCCTCTGCAGTAATTGACAATGGTGTATCTCTGACCTTTAAACGAGATGTTCATAAGGGTGAAACATAATATAATTTTTGTTTTTGATTGATACGATTTTTATTAATAATCTAAAACTTTATCTGTTTGGAGGAACCTAAACATTCTGTAGGAAATGCTTTGTTCTAAGATAAGCCCCTTTATCATGGAAATGTATTGCAACAGTTTCTTTATTGTCGTTCAAATGTATCCTTAAGTTGGCATAGATGCGTAAGAATCCAATGAGGATTCAAGAAACACTTTGAATTAGGCAAGATAAGGTTAAATAATTGTCAGTTAATTTGCTACAAATATATAAAGTGTGTATAATTATTGTGTATGTGTATTTATCGTACGCACCAATTGCCTTTGTTGACGTTACACCTTGACGCACAGCCGCAGCAGTATTGAATGTGACGGTTTTGTTATGTGACGGACGTATATACCTATATATGAAACATGTTCCGCTAATTTCACTCTTTTTATCACAAGGTGACATGCAACTAAATAACCTAGGAGTTATCTTATTCAGCCATTTGCTAAACATACCGATTATAAAAGTGTATTTGTATTTATAGTTGCTACCATCTTGTTCGTTAATATAATGTAATTGAAGAGATCAAATGCTCTGTAGAGCATAAGATTTTTAGCTGCCATTTGATTTTTACACTTTATCATGTACAAACATTTGGCAGGTGCAAATTATTAAAATAGACATATTTAGAAACAATGGATTCCGGGTGAGATACTGTAGCTCTTTCCGAAGAGACCTTTTGGTTCCGTAATGTGCTCATTGTATAGCACTGATACAAGCGATGCCTTTTTCTTGGAAAGAACCCGTACCTGACCTTTAGTTAAGTGGGAAACCTTTAAAAGCATCTCAGAAAATTCTAAAACTCGGACATCTGGAATGAGAGTCAGCGTGTATCTCTGAATCACAGGGCCATACTTATGTACCAAAAAATAAGCGGAAAGGTTTCACATATACATATATATCACACGTAATGACAAAATGGTTACATAGAACGTAATATTTCTCAAACGTATTCTTGAATATTTAATAATTATACATTTATGTCACAGACAATGATGAAACCGTCACATGTGTTATAGATGACGTCACATGTATAAACAAAAGTTTCAAACATCAAGGTAAAACTATCACACGTTATGTTGACTCCACCACATGGAATGACGATGGTGCCACATATAGTGATACAATAGTCACATGTATTAATTGTGTCATAACATGTTTGAAAAAAGTGTCACATATCAAAATGAAACTACCCGATGTTATATTGACTCTACCATATAAAATGACCAAACCACTATATTTATTGTAAGTGTCATCTCATGTATGAATAAATGTGTTACATATCAAGTTGAAACAACCACTCGTAATGTTGACTCCACCACATGGAATGACTATTCTGTCTTATATAATGATGAAACTGTCACGATTTATAGAAGTGTTTATATGCATGTATACATATAAGTGCCACACATCAGGGTTAAACTATCACACGTAATGTTGACTCCATCACACAAAATTACTTTGTTGACACATGTAATGATAGTACCGTCACATGTTTAAATGTTGTCATCACACGTCAAGGTGAAACTACCACACGTAATGTTGAATCCACCACAAAGAATGACGCTTCTGTCACCTACACTGAGGAAACCGTCATATAAATTAGTGATATCTCAAATCAGGTTGAAATAACCACAGGTAACGATTACTCCGCAACACAAAATGACTAGTCAGTCTCACATAATGATAATAAAATAGGCAATGTAATAAAAGTGTCGTTGCATGTATATGCACATGTAATAGAAGTTTCGCTGCATGTAGAGCACATGTAATAGAAGTCTCGTTGCATGTATAGGCACATGCAATAAAAGTGTTGCTGCATGTATAGGCACATGTAATAGAAATGTCGGTGCATGTATAGGCACATGTTATAGTAGTGTCGTTGCATGTATAGGCACATGAAATGGAAATTTCGTTCCACGTATAGGCACATGTAATAGAAGTGTCGTTGCATGTATACATTAAAGCGTCTCAAATAAGGGTTATTCTACCTCACATAATGTTGAATCCATCATATAAAATGACTTTTCTTCCCAATGCAATGATTATACCGTTAAATGTATAAATAAGAGGGTCACATATCAAGGTGAAAGCGTCACATGTTGCGACTGTACGTCAAGTTGTAACGTCAAATAAGGCATTTGCGGCGTTTCATATGTACTATAAAATGTGATTCAACTGTTAGAGATGACAGATCAACTAAGCCACGGAAAATCAATCTTCCGGACTAAGCAAGCACTTAGAGCACAGATCTACTTGGTCCTGTACGCAATCGGTCGGTGACGTTTTTATTCGCCACTTTATCAATTTTTAATCATATTATAAAATCGCCATCTATTTTGTAATGTTCCGAACCTCAGATTTACATAGGCGTTTTACAAAAAGTTACCTTCTCAATCTTCGCAACATATTCTGCCTTGTCAGTCCCGATTTTATTTACGATGTCAATAAAAATATCGCAGTGTTGCCTCAACTCATCTGCTGTCATTTGGTAACTTCTTGAGTGCATGACTTTGTTTCTTGCATTTCGACCCTTTGGATAGTGTCAAAAAGTTAAAATGTTATGTAAATAGACACTCGTGCAGTTTTGCGGAAACAAAGTGTAATGAATTAAAGTAATTATAATATATACGCTTATTATATCTGCCAGTTTTTTATTGAAAGAGGAACAATGTGTAATTTGTCAATTTTGATAAGGACATTGTAATGTGATGATTGTTGGATTTCGTCCCTTTCTCACATACTATAAGTCTGAAGCAGACGACTTTGAAAACGTCTACGCACAACTGAAAATATATTTAAATGAAAGGTTTTTTAAAAGATTTGATTAATATATTTTTAAAGTAAAAAAAAGAGGAGAAATTGCTCATCATAAGCAATTTTACATTTTGCCATAATATTTAGAAAAAGTCGTCTTTGGTATATGCTTCGAAATCTTTGTCTGCAGATGAGAAATACTTTTAAGCCCACGCTCTATTATAAAACCTGTTTGTTAATTGTTCTTTAACCCCGATTCGGCTAAAGTCATCCACTTGATACGATCACTTCTGAAAAACAAGTCGCTACTAAATACTACAGGGTTGTTTTTTCTACAGAGCCATATATATCCGGTAAGGTAGTTCGTCAGTTATACTTATACATGATGTTTGAATAACATAAATATGTCAGAAACATGGCTCTGCACATCATCTTGGTATGGTGAACACTTGTGGCCAGTAATATCAAAAGTCTTCAAGCAATAAAAAGATATATGGAACGGAAATGAAATAACGTTATGTGACATTTGACCCTTAAGTATGACATTACCTTCAACAGAGCTGATTGTAACATGTACTCTGCACATAGATTCAATATTGTGAACATTTCAGTTAGGGATCGGTTATGACTTATAGTCATATGACCTTTGACCTCTAGTTAGGACCTTGGCATTAAAACAAGCGGGTTATAACATGCACAACGCATTACTATGGCGAGTTATTTGAAATTCCTTTAAGCGGTTCAAACGTTATGGAGGAGACACGTTTTAAGTCGGACAGACGAAGAGACAACAGACAACTCGAGAAAAAAGCCAATATGTCTCTTCAGTACATAAAGAGAATAAATGAATGGATATCAAATAATAAAGACCAATGTTAGACTGCACGTGCGTGCAGGTTTATCTTGGTTTGCTGAATACCAAACTACGCATATTTTGTTTATATTCGCGTTCAACACCACAAATAACAGTTTATCGCACGAGGTTCATTTGTCAAATTTCCTCATGCATGTAATCAAAATTCCACTACTTATTTCAATATCCGGAAGAGAATAATTGTATAAACAATTCCTGACAAAATTATAAGACTATCTTGGACCTAAAGGTTTACTGAAAGACAACAAAATGGTTGTGCTTTAAAAAGTAGATTATAAAGAACTTAAAACTAAAAAAAAATACCTTGCAGAAAATATTGTTGTTGTTGGACATATCAACGGCAGTTATGAGTCCATCGAAATGTCTATTGTTGATAACAACGTTGAGTACGCTTGGAAAATCTATATCAGACCCCGGCTTTCCTTCTAAATCCTTAATCTTAGACATGTAACATTTTGCAATTTCCCATGGATCAGACAACCATTTTGAAATTTCCGAGTTCTTGTAAGAAGGTGAACTGTAACGATGGGCCTTTTTGATGTGTAACGTTATGTTTCTGCAAAAACGTGAGGAGCAATAGCTGGCGTTGGTCGAACTGCAGCTGCCACATAAATATCCACGTTTGAATTTTGTTCTGATGGCATTATGGAACTTCGTAATTTCTTTTTCTATAAATGGTCTAATAGCCTTGTCGGTAATCCCCATGACCTGCACTCCCTTAAACCAGTTCACCTTGTCGTCGTTAGTCAAAAGATAATCGATGACCGAGGTCGCCATCATTACTAAAATATATGTAAATTGAAACATTCAATTGGCATAAATTGAAATAGAAATGTCCACAACAGTATTCATTGCTGCTCATTGTTTTATTTGTATATACACATTGCATACAACTGTATATATGTATTGGGTTAAACATTTTAGAACTCACGCACTTGTGTATCTTTTTCAGTGTTGCTGTTTCATAAGTGATTTATGTTTACCAATTTGCCGAGACTTACTTTATTATAAGCAAGGACATTATTTTTAAACAGATTAATTTCGTAAAAAGGATGTTGTTTGCGGTATTTTAAAAGAATAAAACACTGAAAACAATATAGATGAATTGTACTAAATCATGAATAAATAAAACATCCCCAAATCTAAATATGACTTAAACTGCCAAACCCTATGTAGTGAGTACCCAAAATAATAGTCTAATGAAAACGATTCTTTTGAGTACTCACAATATAGGGCTTAGTTGATTCATAAGAAAGATTTTTGTGTGAAAAAAGACCAAGTAACGCTCTGTATCTAATCCCCTGACAGTATTAAACAGCATTTCAGTTATATACCGGAGAAAGACACTTATTAATGCAGCCTATGTGACAATCCGTGTAGTTTTAGGCTATGTAAGGTGCTTTGATCACGACTGTTGTCAACCTTCGGAAAGAAAGAATGGCTTCAAACTCAGAACAATATGTAGAATTTACCTTCGAATGAAACCATGGACAAAGCTACATTTTCACTGTTTCACTGTCTATTGAATGCAAGTGACATCGCAGTCGGACAAGTCATATACCGAGGTTTATAAATTATAAGTTTTAAATTGCACTCTCTTTTAGCCCGTCTGTGAAGTTTGTTAGGTAATGATTCTCTGTTTTAATTGTTGATGATTAACTAGTAGATCACAAAAAACATGTACACTCCTACAAATACAATCTAATAATCGATATATTGTCGCAACCATTAAACAAACGCGACAAGCTCGTTATCATACCCGTTGTATGTTATTTCTGTATCACACTCAATTTAATGAAAAACCTTTATTAATTATGGCACTATTTATACTATAAGATTCAAATACATAGTATGAAAACAATTATAGCTGGTTTACGTGTAAATAACTAAATTTATCCGCAAAAATCAAATGCACTGTTTATTTGTTTTCCACTCCTCTTTACATTAGGAAATATTCGATTATAACTATTGTTAAAGATACTCGAATAACACGACACACATCATGTGTGACGCGCCTAATGATTTGGCGTAGTGTGAATACTCGGGCGAGCCTGTGCATTATTACAGTATTATCATAACCATCACAGACAATAGACATGTACATGGAATTTAGTCCAAGGTGAGTCTTTGTGTAATACAACATAGAACTGCAGCCCCCCCATTAGTTAACACATTTCTATCTTTATATGATCCCGTTTCGGAGAGTAAATAAGACGTTAAAGCATGTTCTAGTATATTACTAGTATTATAACACGACACGGTGGGTTTGATATTGCTCTCTTTATATTGGTATTATATTAGATGAGACATATAGAGGGTAGGGTGTTGATTGAATTCGATCGTTATTATTTGTGAACATTGAGTGCATATCTAAAAAACATGAAAGATTACAAAAAGAGAATACAAACCCTTTTCCATATCAAACAATTTTGTTGCAGACTAACTTTGATAACATTTTTGCAAAACTGTCATGAGCAATTAATTTCACCATTCGTCACAAATTTTAAGTTTCGTCAGCTGCAGATGTTTCAAATTGTGTCTGAACGTTAGAAAGGGTTGGTATGAACTCTATTTTAAGATTCAATAACTATTTCTTAGTGTCTATGTCCGTAATAGAAGTTTCACAACTAGTACAATATTTCACCCATGTAGGTATTTTACTCGAGTTTTTATTGTAATTATAGGTGTGCGAACTCGTCTACCTTTACAAACAAATCGTGTTTGCTCAATTACATTGACTTTATTTTTTACTGTATCCGAGGTGTATTGGTTACGGGGGATTCTCTTTTTAAACTGCAGGCAAATTTTGCAGTCCAACCACAACCTTTTGACCCGGTGCTATGGTAAGTTCATAACCGAACACTTACCTCTGCACCAGGTCAAAAGATTGTGGTTTGACTGGAGATTTGCCTGCAGTTTGAAAAGAGAGCGTCTCCGGGAATTAGGGTAAGCCTTCTTTCGTAGACACGGAATTACCGGAGCCACCGAATTCCAAATGAGAATGCGGTGCTTGGGTGGAGCTTGGGCGGAACTATCGTAACCGGTATTATAGTAAACAATAGTTTGACCTGTTACATGTAGTAAAACCCTTGTAAACAGCGACAGTCAATACATATTTGGTTGAAGTCTATACTAATTTGAATGTCGTACAAGCTGTTAAATTATTGTATCTGCATTACATTAGTGTTGTCATTTAAACATGTTGTTTTCATACCTTTATTATTAGATACATTTGGGGGAAACTAAGCACTGAACATCTTTACACTTCTGTATAACAATTTGAATCTGATGTTACCGTTTCGATTTTCTACATAATCCACTGTGCTAAATTCTTCCCAATATAAGTTGAGAACTGAATATATAATTATTACGGGACATTATTTACTCGCTAGTTATTAACGCGTGTCTAAACCGATTGAGATCTCACCGCGGGTATTCTCTTGATCTATAATATTAATGTCTAAACAGATTTGAATTCGATTCTGTTTTCTACCGGTTCGACAGTGTGTCTATACAGATTTAGATCTCACCTCGGATAGTCTCTTGGTCTATAATAATGTGTCTATACAGATTTGAATTTGATATTTTTCTACCGGTTGGACAGTGTGTATATACAAACACAAATGATGAATAAATAACCAAATGGAAAACGACAGAAATGATAGGAAAGGATAGTTTGACTCGTAACAAATGTAGTTCCATTAATTATTGAATCGTTTCATTTGAAGTACTTTATGAAGGGCAAGTTGAATATGTTTTGTACCTGTCATCATAATTTCATGGATCTGAAATCTTGGTCATATTTTAAAGTTAAATAAGGTTAACCTGATGATGATTTTTATTTTCTTTGCTTAGGTTGGTAGAACTTGTAAATAACTAATCGTGTTGCAAGCAAGGGGCTAACTGCAGTTCACGGGGAATTATTTACCGATCACAAAAGCTAGTAAATTATACCCGAAATAGGTAGCACCTATACTCATATTATATCTTTAAGGGACACTGATTACTCGCTAGAAATGAATGTGTGTCTATACAGATTTGAAATTGATTAATTTATATAGGATCAATCGTGTGTCTATTAAACTGTCTTGACAAATATTAAGGAACACAGGTTACTCACTTGTCATCAATGCGTGTCTATAAATATTTAAACTTAATTTTACTACAGTTTCGACAATGTGTCTATACATATTTTGAATTTGAATGTTCTACCAGTTCGACAATTTGAGACTGAGAGAGAGAGAGAGAGAGAGAGACAATCAAAGCAAGAGAGAGAGACACACATAGAAACAGAGATATCAAGACAGAGCGAGAGACAGTCAGAGAGACATAGATATAGACAGAAATAGAGAGACAGACAGACAGACGGATAAAGAGAGATAGCGACAGAAAGATAAACATAGTGAGAGTTAGATAGATAAATAGAGAAACATACACACATAGAGAGACAGATAGAGACAGAGACAGAGACACATAAACAGGTAGAGAGATACAGAGATATACATTTAGAGATGGAGAGAGAGTGATATATAGAGAGAGTGAGAGAGAGACAGACATAGAGAGAGAAACATATATATATATATATACATATATATAGAGAGAGACATAGAGAGAGAGAGAGAGAGAGAGAGAGAGAGAGAGAGAGAGAGAGAGAGAGAGAGAGAGAGAGAGAGAGAGAGTCACATATATATAGAGAGAGACAAACACACTCCCACAGCCAATACACACACACATACGGATAGAGACATAGAGAGACAGATAGGGATACAGAGAGGGAGATACATAAACAGAGACAGACATAGAGAGATATACATAGAGCAAGTGAGAGAGAGAGAGAGAGAGAGTGAGATATATAGATAGAGAGAGACAGAGCAAGAGAGATATAGAGAGAGATACAGACAGACAGAGAGAGAGATAGAGAACGAAAGAGACACACACACATATAGAGACAGAGACACACAGAGACAGAGATAGACAGAGACAGAAGCATCTAAAGATATAGAGACAGATAGACTGAGACACACATAGATAGAGAGATAGAGACAAAGAGAGAGACACACACATATAGAGACAGAGACACAGATAGAGACAGAGACACACAGAGACAGAGATATATAGAGACAGAAGCATATAGAGATATAGAGACAGACAAACAGAGACAGACATAGAGAAAGAGAGAAAGAGAGAAATGGTCATGTTTTCAAAAGGGATTTCAGAAAATGGTCCCTCTATTCTTCCCTATGGAATTTCTTTGTATTTTTTTGCATTCAGTTCATTCGGATGTAAATAAGCCGATTTTAAATTACTAGATAATTTGTGCTCCCTAGGTCCCACATATCCTAACTTAAAGCCAAACATGGAGCCATTCAATACTTTTGTTGGATCTTTCCACTTTAGGTATAACGCTAAATACTCGAAGAGAGCAGAAAACCTGACAGGCGTTGGAGCTAATCTTCTTAATTTATTTTGAAAAGCTAGAGCAGAAACTTGGTTGTGAGTTGTTGTAGAGACCCCTTGGTCTTTGATGCGGCATGGATTGGTTAAATTGCTGTCCATTTGGTCCTTGACTGCACACCCTAGAGGGGTGATCACTATTTCATTTTAAACAAGCATGGCGAAATGTACACTTTAGTTTAGAACAATATCTAAAATTAAAGTCAAAACATTTCTTGCCTACATTCTAACTGGCTTGCTGAGGCAGGGTTGTATTAGATGCAGCCATAAACAGCAGCCAAAGCTCATAGTCTATTTTCCCAAAAGATATCGCAGGGTCTGCTGCCATACGGAGCCTGATGGTTAGTCATAGGCCCTACAGTCTGTACCACCATGTTGTTTTGCCCCAAGCGTTATGTTGCAGATCTTTTTAACAAGTCCTGACATTTATCTGGATGTGCTGCAGTGAAAACGCTTGTAAAAATTAGCATTGCATCCGTCCATGACTCGATATTTAAAATTTTTGGTTTTCCGTGGAGGATTTCAAAAAAAGTCCCCTCCCCCTGAACCTACAATTAGTCGATTTTCGCTCGCTGAACCCCTATCAGTACTTAGCAGAGCAGATAATTCGACATACTGAAATGAATTGATTTTAGCCTTTAATTGTTGGGAAATTTGAAAGCCAATCTGACTCACTACACACTGTGTCACATTGACCGAGGCGTCAAGACCTTCAAACAAATTAACCTTATTAAAACCGCTACCTTGGTCTGGGTCCAAGACTACAGACCCGTCTCCTGATGTTGAAGGCCCAGACACCGGTGTATTGATCGATACAGCTTCAGGCAGCCAGTTACCACTAGCTTTCCTCCTTTTCGCCCCACCAGTGCTCGCCACAGTTGAAGTTCTTCTCCTCTTCGGCATTTTTCTTACTGTATGTACCGTAAAAGGAAAACAAAATATACTTATAAACCATGATGTTCTAAACAAGTTGTAATTGCATTTGGAAGCAAAACCGCTCAACACAGATTGACCCGCATAGCCATTTTACTTTTAAAATGTAAATACAGAGATTGACCTGCATAGCAATTGTACTTTTAAAGTGTAAAGACACAAATTGACCTGCATAGCAATTGTACTTTTTAAGTGTAAAGACACAGATTGACATGCATAGCAGTTGTACTTTTAAAGTGCAAAGACACAGATTGACCTGCATAGCAATTGTACTTTTAAAGTGTAAAGACACAGATTGATCTGCAAAGCAATTGTCGTTTTAAAGTGTAAAGACACAGATTGAACTGCATAGCAATTGTCGTTTTAAAGTGAAAAGACACTGGTTGACATGCACAGCCATTATATTTTGTTAATGCAAAGACAAATATTAACCTGCGTAGCAATTGTGTTTTTAAAGTGTAAAGACACAGATTAACCTGCAAAGCAATGATATTATGTAAGTGTAAAGAGACAGATTGACGTGCATAGCAATCGTATTTTTAAAGTTTAGTAATACATTTTGTCCTGCATCACGCTGAAATTATGAAAGTCTATAGAAACAGATTTACCTGCAATGTAATTAAACTTAACGTAAAACAAGACATTAGTAAGGTTGTGTTGTCTGTTCTGAAACTTAACCTTGCAGAAGGTACTCAGTTTGATTTAAAGATAACATGTTGAAAGCGTGAGGATAAAGATAATCTTCTATCTCTGCACATATTATGTTTTCTTTTTCCATTTTTATCAAATGGTTTCTAAAAGGGTTAAAGCGCAATCCTTATCATTTAGGTTTCGGCTACATGAAAATACACAAACAATAACAAAACAAACTAGATGCCCACAGGCAACTTGTCGAACCAGCTCCAAATGTTTTGTCAGTTATATAGTGCTCGTCCATGAAATTGCAACCAAGACTTAAAAAGACTTGATCTGTACGCAGTTAGTTAAGGGCCTTTTGTGATGCAGAAATGGTTAAAAAATGTAAAAAGTAAAATAACCCAACATTTTGTTTTTATTTTTGATATACATCAGTATTCTGTTGTTTAATATACATCATTTTTAGTATGTTTTGTGTATGAAAGGTTCAGGTATTTTTAACATAGGAATGATTTTACACACCGATACCTGTATTGAAAGACACATGCACTTATCCTCATTAATAAATCTTTAAACTGAATATATTTTGGTTAATGGAATAGTTTGCGTTTTGGTACTTCAATCCCACTTCGGAATGTGGACATTAATTATGCAGAAAAGTATTGTCAGTTGTGAACAAATACATAGGAAACCATAGGAAAGTGAGTTTTTTGTTTAGATCTTATTGAGAAGTTTGACACAGCATCCAACTTTAGAACAGTAATGCAACAAATTGTCTACTGCAAAAACCTCAAAACGCGTCTACAAGTTTAAAAGGGAGGATAAGAAAAAGAACAGTCTCTTTTTTTCAGACAATTGTTTTCATTTCTGCCACAATCACATCATCATGATGAATATGTGTGCCCAGTATTTTTGGAATCCTGTGATGCACGTTTTCTCATTGTGAAATTTTACACCTAAGTGTTACTTGACTGTTAAAGTACAGGCGTGGGTCTTTTGCGTGACACTTAACCTTTTCATGGTGAACATGTGTGCCCTGTAACTTGGGAATCATATAATGCATGGTTGAGATATGGGCCGGAGAAGTTACAGTCTAATCAAACAGTACTCATTTTGATATTTGATCTATAAGTGTGACCTTCATAATTGGGTTTTGTGCGCGACGCGCTGCCTCATTTTTGCTAATTTTTTTTTTTTTTTTGCAATCGTGTACAGCAATTTGACAACTATGTCGGTCTCAACACAAGCGGGCTCGACACAAATGGACTAGTAAGCACATACATTAAGTAAGGAAACTAACTATTTAAATATTTTTTTTTGCACATATTGTCATGCAAAACCATATTTGCTGCAGAAGAGACAAGTTTTTATTATATGACAACCAATGAATTTGCTGTTTATCAGAGTGAAATATAACCCTATATCTTTTCAAAAATCCACACTGTGGAATATGAATAAATGACGTCAGAGGGACTAACATTATGACGTTAAACCGCTGACGTGACGTCATTTTCCTAGTATTCGGTCATGTTATTCTACACAAGTTATACATAAAGAAATACATAATGGGTATATTATTTGTTTTTCATCAATTTGTCATTAAATAAAAAGAAAATTTGTTTGTTTTGAGTGTATATGGAATATATTTCAACTCGAAGTGATACAATTTAAACATTTTCAATTGTATCACGTCTCGATGAGATATATTCCATATCCACTCAAAACAAACAAATATCCTCTATTTATCCAAGAAAGGGTTAATCATTTAACACTCCTAATCAATTTGTATTTTAAAATGTCGGTTCCGTAAAGAGGCATCCAATTAACAATGTCATAATGTTATCAACCCAAATAGTTTCAGTCTGAATTCATGTCTCTCAAGTTTCTGTTTCAGTTTTGATAAAATAAAAATTGTTATTATATGACAACCAATGAATTTGCTGTTTATCAGAGTGAAATATATAGAGGATATTTGTTTGTTTTGAGTGGATATGGAATATATCTCATCGAGACGTGATACAATTGAATATTTTCACGAGCGCGTAGCGCGAGTGAAAATGTTTAAATTGTATCACTTCGAGTTGAAATATATTCCATATGTATACACTCAAAACAAACAAATTTTCTTTTTATTTAATGACAAATTGATGAAAAACAAATAATATACCCATTATGTATTTCTTTATGTATAACTTGTGTAGAATAACATGACCGAATACTAGGAAAATGACGTCACGTCAGCGGTTTAACGTCATAATGTTAGTCCCTCTGACGTCATTTATTCATATTCCACAGTGTGGATTTTTGAAAAGATAAAGGGTTTTATTATATGACAACCAATGAATTTGCTGTTTATCAGAGTGAAATATAACCCTATATCTTTTCAAAAATCCACACTGTGGAATATGAATAAATGACGTCAAAGAGACTAACATTATGACGTCAAACCGCTGACGTGACGTCATTTTCCTAGTATTCGGTCATGTTATTCTACACAAGTTATATATAAAGAAATATATAATGGGCATATTATAAAAAGAAAATTTGTTTGTTTTGAGTGTATATGGAATATATTTCAACTCGAAGTGATACAATTTAAACATACCTATCGATGTCAATTTTTAGTGTTTCATTGGTTGTCATATAATAAAAAGAAAATTTGTCGGTACTCGTGAAATATCGATTTATATTTTCACTATGATAAGGGAGACAACTTTCACATTACCACTCGCCTACGGCTCGTGGTAATATGAGTTGTCTCCCTTATCATAGTGAAAATATAAATCGATATTTCACTCGAACCAACAAATATCCTCTATATATTTCACTCTGATAAACAGCAAATTCATTGGTTGTCATATAATAAAACCCTATATCTTTTCAAAAATCCACACTGTGGAATATGAATAAATGACGTCAGAGGGACTAACATTATGACGTTAAACCGCTGACGTGACGTCATTTTCCTAGTATTCGGTCATGTTATTCTACACAAGTTATACATAAAGAAATACATAATGGGTATATTATTTGTTTTTCATCAATTTGTCATTAAATAAAAAGAAAATGTGTTTGTTTTGAGTGTATATGGAATATATTTCAACTCGAAGTGATACAATTTAAACATTTTCACTCGCGCTACGCGCTCGTGAAAATATTCAATTGTATCACGTCTCGATGAGATATATTCCATATCCACTCAAAACAAACAAATATCCTCTATTTTGCATTGTACTTGTTATTGAAATACGATGTGAAAAAGTACCCAGCTGGCTTAAATTTATCATATTGTATGTGATTGATTTTTCATATGATTTCCTGTATACCTTTTTCTTAGAAATAGATGATGATGAATTCACCATAAGAACAAATTATCATTATAGAAGTACACGCATGTCAAAGTTCAATGAGTATAAATATACGCTTGTCAAAGGATAACAGGATACCAATTTACTTCCACGTCGATATCTCAATTGTTCTTTGGTGGAACACTCAAAATGGTATCGGATGTCTAACATTTCAATGCATTTGGAAGTGTTAACAGTAAATTCAAGAAAAATCAGGATAAAAATGGTAAGGTGAGCTACGAACAGTATAGAGCCTGGTCACACGACGCGGATGCGAAGACTGACCTGGTTTTATACTTATGACACAACATTGGTTATAAATAGTTTTTTTTTCTTTCGATTGCTATGGAAACCAGAATTCTGCATTGCAGAGGAGAAGATGTTGAACATGACGGCCGACGCACGGCGGACAACAATCGATCACAATAATTCACAGTGAGCACTTTGTGCTTAGCTGAGCATTAACGAGTTAATTTTGACAAATATTGATATAGTTTGGCAATAGAGAAGAAAATGCTGACGACATATACATATTGTCAATTTTTTCAAAATTACATCGAGCACTACGTAGTTGCTAAGAGTCGTCTTAACCAGTTAACATGTTAATACCAGTACACTCAATACGTCGAACTGATTACGATGTTGATTATTACAATGCTGTGCTGATTCTGGGGGCGATGGTGATTTGGATGACGTTGCGGTTGATGAAAATGGTAATTTTTATGCTGATGCCGAGCTTTCAATCGCGCCAATGAACGAGGTCAAACGATGAGTTCGAGGTACGGGATAAGTAGATTTTCATAGTTGTGTTTTATAATGATATGTGTTACGTATTGTGCATGATCGATATCTGCTTTTATAATTACTATTATTTAGCGGATGTTTGGTGACCATATGAATATAAATATCATATAACTGTCCACTGAAGCAAATCTACAAATATTTTGTTTAACTCCTAAGGTTATAATGCTAGACATTTAATAGAACAAGAAACGCAATTCTTAGAAACAAATCGGATGCATATCGAGTAGAAAAAATGAATTATATGAGTCAATTAAATGGAAGTAACCATTTCAGCTCACTACATTTGTACACCACTTAGATGAAGATACCATAAATAGATAGTATATTTGATGACAATTTAGACTGTGATATTTTGGACGAATTGCACTATGCTGTTTTCACCAACATTATAATAATAGTAGTGGTATAGATGACATCGCAGCAGAGTTAAACAAAAGTCATCAAATATAACAGCCCCGTTCAAACTCAAAGTATTCTATTATCTATGCGCAAAGGGCAATTATCCGACATTTTGTAGATATGGCATAATCATACCAATATTCAAGGGAAAGGAGGTTGATAATGTACACTTTTTTAGACTATAACACTTTTAATTTCGCAATTCCTAGTAAACCGCTTTACTTAATGGTCTACTAAACCAAACATAACATTGTCACATATTAAACAAAGACTCCATTGCAGCTACCAAACACTTAATGGAAACATTGAATCATCTCCAAAAGCGCTATCATAAAAACTGTACAAAGTACCTTACATCAAGATAAGTGATTTGTTCAAGAAATTCCACCAACAAGCGTTATGATAAAGTTAACTATCATTATTTTCACAAATACTCTCATGTTCTTTGATAAATTCATACTGTAATTTGGGCCGGGGCATTGTACTACTGAATGAACTATTTGTATTTGTATGTGTATTGTACTAATCACCAAAGTATAATCGAAAATCAAAAAATGTATTGGTATTTAAAAAGAAATGATTGTATATTCATATTACATTTCATAAATAACGAAACAATTCAAACATAAAAAAATGCGCATTTATTTATTTTGAAATATGCCTTGACAAGACTGATCGATCAAATATTGCAATAAATTACTTCAAATATGTCCTTCTACAGCAGCTCGCCATTGCTGAACACCATTTCAGGTTCAGAAGGTGTCTTGATAGTTGTAGATTGATTGTGATGTCAATGAAAGTACATGTATGTGTGGAATATAAAACAACTGTTTCCAGCCGTGTTCACAACAATCCTATATTATATCGCCAAATAGTCTTTGTGTTAAAAACAAAATGCGGTAACTTGTTTGGATATCAGCCGGAAAATTGAGTTGATTTGACATCACTAACGCATTAGAAAGATCTCAATGGAAATGTGCTGTTGATATATAGGTTTTATAGAATTGAAAAACAAAATGTTTTTCTACGCTGTCACAAGAGGAATTCATGGACGTACATGTACATGTCTGTGAGTCGAGACGAAGCAGTTTTTTCAATTCCAACTCTAATATTTGATTACAGATAGTCAAGTCCCAATGATAAAATATATAGCCCCAAACAATCAAATTATTGAAATTATAGTAAAACAAAGTTGATATTTTATAAAGATATAACTTAAAGGGCATGTTTTTAAGTTCAACAATTTATTCCAATAGTCAATATCAATAAAATGCTTTCACTGGTGACTAATTGCGACAGTGGTATTACTGTATATATTGATTGATTGATTGATTGTTTGGGGGTTTAACGCAGTTTTTAAAAAAAGATCAGTCATACCACTGCGGCAAGTTCACCTAATCATTTGTTTCCTGGTTTTCTCACACCAGTACTCCACACAACATACTTTCCAAGCAACTTGCTGCGTATCCACATAGACTGTAAGCCCATCGGTGAAAGACGAAATACGCTTGACACAGTGACTTTTGTCACACGTCGGGAAGAATGTCTGCCGAGCTAGGGTTCTATCTCACAACCCCTGGATTGACAGCACGCGTTGCTACCGACTGAGCTACTGGGACTCGGCTATAACTGTATCTACAGTACAGCTCAAGGGTTTTTTCCCAAGATCCCTCACCCCCGCGGGCTGATAAGGCAGCTCCACGGCGTTCCCGCTCACCTGTACACATGGTTTCCCCTACACTATCCCCGCGGTCCCGCGGAGTTTGATCATTTAACTATTAAATCTGAGGAGGGAAATCCGATAACGATTTATGACGACACGATGATTGACAGCTGTGATAATGCAGCCCAACGGCCTTCCCGCTCATCTGTATGCGGTGTTTCCCCTACAATAACCCCGCGGTCCCGCGGAATTTCAGTATTTAGCAAACGGTAATTAATACACAACATCACAATATTGGAGTAAATTATTTTAAATCAAGAGGGATAGCCTATTCAGTAAGCCAGACGCGACATGTAACATTATCCATCTGTAATGCGATCAAAACAAGTGAACGTCAATTATTACTTTCAATTAATAGGTGTTAAACACATGTCGACAATCTGAGTTGTTTGTATTATTATGTTATGGTTAATCACATATGCTGTCGGCTTTATGAAGCATTCATGTATCATAAATTCACATATCAATTATATCAGCCGTGTCATATGTCCTCTCCTATTAATATCGGCGAATCTTTGATTGACGTATCTGTTTTCTGACCGATAACTCAGACAAGAAATAAAATGACAACTGGACGCTTGTTAATGAGAATCGCAATGTTTAATTCACAATACTCGCATTTCGTGCGGTTTTGAATATGGAAACTAATACCCAACATTGACTGGAAAGATGAGGAAGTTCAATTCTATTTTGTTGTCTATATTTCTTCCCTTTCCAACTTGCAGACGATTTCTGACGCAGCTACAGACAACGATTTGAAGACATTGTTACATAAGACGAAATTGTCTCAATAGTTTCAACCTTATTCAATAATTGTACTTTCGTTTATAAAGTTTCCATATGTTTGCCTATAAGTTTTCAAATTGACTACTGCTGATTTGTTGCATGTGGAATAGCCTTCCTCTCAGTGGCATAATACAACTTAGTTGTAAAGAATGTGTGCATGTAATGAAATTCAGAAAAAAATATCAACATTGGCATCCGCAATAAGATCATGATCTAATCGTCTTACTACATGAATGTAGACTTACAAGCCTTACAAGAACGGTTATGATCAAACACTAACTATAAATGTAGGTTTTTTATTGTAAATTCTACTTATGTCAATATATCCGAAGGTCGGTTTTGGCGTGACGTGAAGAACCTTCTTTGTCATATTTTCGTCTTATCCCTCGTTTATGCGGCTCATGATGGTGTATTTCCAAGCAGATGTTTTACCTGCAGCGGGGTAAAAGGGGTTAACATATCTTCTGATGATGTTTTTTTTCTTACCGAGTCTAGTTCCTCCTTAAAATTCACCCCGCCACCGAACCAACTACTCCCCCATCTTATATTTCAGGGACCGAATAACTATGCTATGACCATATTACAGGACAATGATCTATGCATTGAAAATGAAATGTAAATATAGTTCAGAACGGCATATATTTTAAAAATTATTTATTTTAAGACACTCTTTTACAAGATGTTTAATGATGCACAGTTAATAAAAAGGTTCTTGTTTTTCAGGAATTATCTTTATACATATTATATTGTCACGCTGATTAACCAACCTGCTTTTGAGATATATAATAGGAGTAACTAACGGTAAACCACTCTTTAATACGGATTAAGATAAAGTGCCTGTTTATTACAGCACATGCCAACCCTTTACCCAAATTTTCTGTAGATGACTTTCAACTGTGTTTCGGTTAGATCATGGTATTTTATTCTTAAGTTACCAATACTAACGATTTTATTTACCCCGACACGATGAAATATATGTTTCCGCATCTATTAGCGCGTAGGATGGAAGCCATTAATACTATTTTTAAAGTGTTTGGTATGCCGGGAAACTGTTGTGCCCTTTTATCACATACAGACGCTGTCGATGCCTCTACAACAGATGACTTATGAAAACGTTGTAACAAAATGTAAAATTTCTCATGTTACCACCATGTTTTCACCTTTATTCAATATTGATTCATTCATTCGGGCTTAACGCGTTTTTCAACTATTGTTCAGTATATCACGGGTGCCAGTTCACGTACTTAAGCTACCAGTTCTACCTACAACATACTTCCGAAGTAGCTGGCTGCTTTTCAACATTGACTGTTAGCCCATTGGTGAAACACAAGTGACGCTTGTCGTCAAACTTCGAAAATGTTGGCGAAGCTGGTATTCGAACTCACAGCCCTTGGATGGACAGCCTTCGTCGCTACCGACTGAGGTACTGGGGCTTAATAATTAAGATTCTATCAAATTTGATATCACGAAGTTTTAGATAGATATTTTAAATGTCGTTTGCTGCATACATGTATATCAAGTATACATATTGATTGAGCGGAGCAATCAAGCACCGGTTTATGATGTAACTTGGATCTGTCGACCTATCAGATGGCAATTTTAAGACACCCCAGCTTTTTCCATGATGTTATTTTTACTATATGCATATATGTTAACGAAATCCACTATGCACTAATACGAAATATAACCTATAAATAAGCCGTTTTAGGGGATATTGATGCCACTTCGAACAGTAAAGCGAATGTACAGCAGCAGCAACCTGTTGCCACCTGTTAAACAGTCATAAATGACAAACACACAAAATCAAAAGAAACGATTAACCTCTCATTTAATACAAAAAATAACTTTGATGCCAAATCAACACTACCCAAAGTCACCAGACACTTCTAAATGATAGTTTGTCTGTGTTAACACAATGTATTTTAGTTTGTGTATTCAGACATCTCTTTTCCACGAACAGAAATCTTTTGCATGCCCCAACGTGGAAAGTTTTTGGAAAAACATAAGCATATTTTTGAATATTGTGACACAGTAAAAACTATCTCAATAATAATCCATTCCGACACGAAGACGCATCTACAACATAGGGTTTTTGAAAACACTGTGAGAAATTTCTCATTTTACTACAAAGGTTTGTATTCATTTACTAAATATTACCATCATGAATGAGATGTCGTCGTTTCTAGTCGTCTGCATCATATTTATTTTATGTTGATGAGGATAGTATGAGCTTGTACATGGCCCAAGTTGAAAATTGGCTTTTGTGAACAGTTTATATCCAGAGCAGAGACCCACACTGCTCATATATAACTTACAAGATTGTTAGACGAAACTATCAACTTTTGCAGATTCTGATAACACTGACCAGGTCAACAAGACAATCTGAACCTGCACTTGAAATAGCTTGTTCCTTTTCTCATACACTCGCTCTGAACTAGTGTACAGCGGTCGTTTTGTGCATGTTTCATTTGTTCTTGCCTGTTCAGGATTTAATTAATCGCATTACAGTAAGAAAAGCTTAACGCCATTTTCAACAACATTCAGTCATATCACGGCGCAATGTTCACATACTCATGTGTTTCCTAGCTTTCTCAGGGACATGTCCTATGTTCGAGGCTTATGATACAGGCATATATTTGTAAACGTAAATAAATATAAACCAGAAATAATATCTATTTTTTGCTCCGATACAACTATTTTAAACATGCAGACTATTGGTATATATTTGAAATCCCTACTTCGAATTAAATGCTTTCATAAAAGTTTTCGTTTATTTTTAAAATGAGCATTTTATCATATGCTTTTAACAATTCCCAATGTTGATTAATTGGGATAAAACGTCGTTTTCAACAATTGTTCAGTCAAATTACGGCGGCCAATTCACATAGCTCAACACTGCAGACAATCGTCTTTAAGGACACCCAACGTAATGACATTTGCTAAATGTATATATATAGATCAGCACGCACATTCATGCATATTGGTTGGGATATATACTTCACTGCCTACGCTAAAAACTAATTATATAGAACTTTGATCATATATACTTTATGTTGTCGTTTTACATTGTTCTAATATCTTTTGTGTTTCCTAGGGGATATAGATGAATTTTTTTTACATATTTCTATTGAAAAACGCCAAACACAAGTTTTTAAGCCAAATCTAATAAAATGTATGTATATATGTATGTTATTTGCTTGCAAAAACACGATGTTATTTAAACGACAAAAACAAACTGTCAGATTACCAGCGAGTTAGTCGGGTCAATAAAAACAATGCCCTGTGATCTATATGCAAGTCACCGTCTTTCAATCAGCCTGCCAACCAACACAAAATACATCAAACGTTTTTCATCTGTCACGTGCTTTATAAAGTGTTAACCCCTTTACTCGCAAACAGTAATGTTTATATTGAAAATAAATTTGTTTTGAGATTCATTTGACTTCAATGTAGTGTCGTAAAAAAAGTGATTTTTGTTGATTTGGTAAATCAATATAAATTTGTTTATGGATTTATCATAATTGTCGTCATCTTAATTGTATGTAAATGTAGAAATAGGATTATTATTCGAGAAGGTAAGGCTTTATTTCTCAATTATGCTGTAGAACATTGAATTTGATTATATATGTTTCTAATATGCACATGCAGATTTCATCGCAATAGAGCTCAGACAACTCGATGTTCAAAGTATTCAAGTAAGGTATTTTAGCGACTGTTCCAGTGTTTCTTTGTTTTGGTCTTTGTTTCAGCATATAAAACATACATGATGAGTCAAGTTTGCACATTAATGCACATACAAATCCAGGTCTACAGTGTACATGGTACATTTGGTAACAAAAGAGTTTACACAATGTAATCGGATAAAATTAAAACACACCCATTCGCATTTTTCCGCGGCGGCTCCGCGAAAGAAAAACAGGCCACTCCCATTTAAGATTTTCTGCGTAGTGAACCCTGCAATCCCTCTAAAGCGGGTACATATCTGAAATACCTGAAGAACGCCGGGTTAAGCCGGGGAAGCGACTTAACGCCGGCAGTTTATCATTTTATCGATATCCTCTCAACCAGGTTTGAATCCGGCGATATTCTTAGAATATAAATTTAATTTATTTATTTAATTTTTGTCAAATAATTTCATTATTTGAGCGGTTCAAACGCTTTCTGAGGCCTCTGTAACCCGAACATTCAAACATATTGAGAAATCATGAAAATTAAAAGCACTTCATTTTTCTCCGGAATATATGTCAATGAAGATATGACAAACATGTCAGTGAAGAATTAGATGAAAGAAGTAGTTAAAGATTCATTAAAGATGCATCGACATATAATGGCAAAATATTATATAAAACCCATACAAACAATATACGTGTAGTTTGATATGTAGATTGTCACCATCCGTTCCAGAGGCAACAGAATTCCAACAAACTACACACTTAATAAACGTTTTCTCGGAGTTACTACGGTCCTAATAACACAGGCAGCTCCGCCGAAATACTAGTGGTACGGTTCTAACACAAAATCAGAGCACTGAAAGTAATTGTTGGTAATTGTAAATTGAGGTTTGATAGGCGGTTGCATGCATGTGTATATACACAATAGATGTTTGTCAAATTTGAATGCCTTCCTTTACCAATGAGGTTAGTCATTCTGTTATCAAAGGAAGTGAACTCATACCTTGAGTCAGAGAGTGATGAATGAGCAGTATATAAGAAATCATATCAATAACTAGATTCCATTGAAGTATATATTTTATTATTGGGACTGGATTATCTGAATTTGTTTTTCAATTGGAATCAAACAGCTTCTTCAACTCGATTTACAATATTCAGTAATTTAGTGTCGACATTGTAATAAGACTTTAACAATTGGGACTGATTCCTGTCTAGATTTTGAAGTTATTTTGCTAATTTAGAAAAAAGACACTGCGAACAAAAGATTATTCACAAGTTAACAATAAAGATTCAGGGAGTAACAGATCTATAGTTTTACGAACAAAAGCAATTTCATGGATAATTATATAGGAAACAAAAAACATAAGATACTGATCTCGATTTCTTTGATGATAACTTACCAAAACTGAATAATGAAGAAAGAACATTTTGTGAAGGCCTTTTGACTGAACAAGAATTTTAAGAAGTATTATTTGATATGAAAAAAAGCCCATGTTCAGATGGTTAAGCTGTAGAATTCTATAAAACATTTATGGATATATTAAAACCACACTTTATTAAATCTATCATTTACTTATTTGAACATTGTTCTCTTACCATATTACAACGACAATGTCTTGCATCTTTAATATCAAAGTCAGGAAATAAATTAAATAGATAATCTTTCAAATGGCGTCCAACCACCTTATTAAATATTGAACATTAAAAAGCGTCAAAGACAATATCAAACAGAATAACAAAAAGTTGTACCAACAATTGTCGTAATATTCGGTGAAATATTAGGTTGATTCAAGAATGTATAGTATGCTTAAACAATATTAATAAACCAGTACTACTTTTCTTTCAGAATTAGAAAAGCTTTTGATAGAATAAATCATAATTTCACGTATAAATGTTTAGATAAAACATAATTGGACATTCTTTTGTACAATCGATTAAGCTGTTTTACCATAATATAAATAGCAAAATTATAAACAATGGTAATATTTCGGAAAATTTCCCAGAAGAACGAGGCGTAAGGCAGGGCTGTCACTTGTCCACTTATCCTTTCCTTTGTTGTATTGAAATACTTCCAAATATATATATAAAAATTAAAGATAGATGTACAAGGAATAGTAGTTGAAAATAAGAGGAAAAACAGAGCATGTTTGCAGACGACGCAACATATCTTCCGGATGGGTCTGAAAATGTGTTTATTTTACTAATGAAAACACTAACTAAACTTGGCGATATATCAGGACTTAAACTTAGTCATATGGCACAATGCCCGTCAAACGATAAACAGGGGAGACAATGTACCATTGTTTAAGCCGTACTAATTGTTGAATAATTTGACTGTTATATGCTCTTGTTATCATTTTGCTAATTACCGTAAATTACCAGACATTTACGTAATATTCGCCTGTATACATCGATAGTAATGCCGGAGGGCAGTATAGAGATACACAGGATACTTCATTGTTTACTGATAATATGGAATTATAGGGTAATAATACTCTGGTTTTATAATTTCGATATTTAGAAATCAATTTATCGAACCCCGATGCTAACCACATAGAAGGTTCTTGAAAACATTGAGGCAAAAGTAGAAATGATCAGCAATTCCTCTAGTTTACGCAATGCCTTTCTGAATATTGAGTGTATTATCAATGGTATAATGACTTCAATTGTAAATCAATAACGATGAACGGCTGAAGATGTGTAAAACATTGCTTAGTTTTGGTGACTTTTTATAACCGAAGAACATTCACAACTTCGTAGTCAATAGTAATGTAATGTATGATTATGCTAACTTGGCTCCTGATTTTTTAATATGCCTCGCAGTTGTTAACTATAGCCCTAACTTCAATAATTTAAGTGCTGTTTATTAATTAAACTTTTCTAATATACAACAACTCTGCAACAGACGACGTTGGAATCACATAGGCGAATATTTTAAATTTCTTTAAATTATAGTATAATAATCAAATAGATTTGAAAACATTGCGACAACAGAAAACATTGCTTTGAATAAGACTTATTTTTCCTTTGGCCAAAATGATGTCAAAAGTCGTCTGCTGCACATGCATCAATGAATGTATATTGTTTTATGGCGCATCGACAGCTAAGGTCATTTAGCGTGCAATTAAATTTAATTATTCATGATCCCTGGTTAAACAAACCAGTACTAGGCTAGAAAATGTGCCTTGCCTAAGGGCACTCCACCATGACCGTAGTGCCGCGACTGGGGATCGAATCCGGGACACCCGGTTTCGAAATCCCCGACGCTAACCACTCGACCACAGCGGATTCCGCACATGCATCAATAAAAGGCGGTTTGCAAATGCCATATCCGCTGGATGCTGGTAAATGCGTAAATATATGGAAAACAGTGTTAACGTCCCATTATCGGAAGAGTGAGACTAATATTACAGGTTATTGCATCAATATGGAAAAATATTGTGTTCGCCGAAGGAACGAGTCCCAAGACAATAGATACCCATAATCATGCTATAACCTTTTTATTGTATGATTTGATATTGGCTATTTAGTCATTTTGTTTGATTTAAACACGTCACCATTTAGAAAATTAACACTCGTTTTGGATTGTTTAGATAAATAAACATTAACGATATATCGCGCAATTATACTCTCTTTTCCGATGGTTGCTATGGTAATGAAAAATATAGCCTTTGTTGTCGACTCGAAATTGAATCGTTGACAGAATGATGTGTAAGGCTTTCCGTTAATAACTCGTCTATTCTTTTATTCTGGTATTTACGCCTGGATATTTGTGTTTTTATTACGATTTAGATGCCCCTTTTGATTTCGCAGTATGTTCAGTAAAGAGCCCCTTTTGACCTCGCAGTATGTTCAGTAAAGAGAACACACGTCTTCTATAGGCCTACTGGGTTGATAAACTTCATATCGGAGGATAACAAAACAAATCTGAAGACCTACTTTTAAAACAATCATTTGCTTATTCATCCTAGCAGTTATGAATCCCTCTTTATGTTTTGATTCACTTAAAATAGATTGTCAACGACAATCAAAGCATTTTTTTTTATAGCATACGTCATTACAATCGAGCAGTATTATTGATGTACACGTTACATTATTACGTCAGATACTACCTAGTTATTTACAAACACAGCTAACGCTATAAATAGACCAGATTGGTTTTTTTTATATGTCTATCGATTTTTCACAACGTGTCATCCATAAAAGATGTACCAAACAATGTACTACGAACAGTAAAAAAACAGTTTTGTCCTAGGACTATCGAAGACTAGAACCACATTCCTCCTGACCTTGCGCAGATCATGTCTTTGGACTGATGTATGTCCCGTCTGTAAGCATACACAGCCTAAACACAGATGTTTTTCATTTCATTTGTTAATATGCCTAATAATTTGTTTTTACCATTTTGATGGCTTCATTTGCTTGTGATGCACTAATCACTGACAGTAACAAAGTAGAAGTAGAAGTTAGCTAGTCTCTAAATCATCAAAGGTTGGATGAGAGCGCTTTGTAACGTTACTGTATGGAAATAGTTCCGTCCTTAGCAGCACGTGACAAAGATCTGAGTGCAATATCAATGCGTGCAATATCAACCCGTGCAATATCAACTGATATTAAAACCCTTTACCAAATGGAAAATAGAAGGAACAATATCAAAGTATACAATAAAAAATAAAAATTAAATAATCTAATAAAATAGGCATATATATACTTATATATGTTTAATTATGAATCATATTTAGTTAAGATTTCTACACAGCCTTCTTTATTGGGTGCCTATTTTGATAAACTTATTACTAGCTGGGACTACTTATGCGTATTAGTAGTCCCAGTTGCCACTCATTATTTTCGTGCACCGGATCAGTTCAGTGATTTGTTATTATTTGCGCAATGTGGATGATACTCCTATTTCTTTTTATTTGAGTTTCAGGTCAGGGACGCTTAATTCATTTCAGCATTTCCTAGAACTGTCCGGATAATGTTGTACTCAGCAGTCTTAACATTCCATTTATTGAAATTTCGTTTCTGGTACCTTCTTTTGTCTCTTGTAATACTAGGTAAATATATATATAATATATTCTAAGTCGAAAAAGGGGCACAATTCAGTCAAAATCCATTCCAGAGTTATGGTACTTGACATACAAGGTCCCCTAATGATCCTGAATAAGTGTGTGAAGTTTCAAAGCAACATCATACACAGTGTCTGAGAAAAGGCTTTGCACGCAAAGGTTTGACCAAAATTCGAAGTCAAAAAAGGGGCACAATTCAGTCAAAATCCATTTCAGAGTTATGGGACTTGACATACAAGGTCCCCTAATGATCCTAAATAAGTGTGTGAAGTTTCAAAGTAACAGCATACACAGTGTCTGAGAAAAGGCCTTGCACGCAAAGGTTTGACCAAAATTCTAAGTAAAAAAAGGGGCACAATTCAGTCAAAATCCATTCCAGAGTTATGGGACTTGACATACAAGGTCCCTTAATGACCCTGAATAAGTGTGTGAAGTTTTAAAGCAACAGCATACACAGTGTCTGAGAAAAGGCCTTGCACGCAAAGGTTTGACCAAATTTCTAAGTCCAAAAAGGGGCACAATTCAGTCAAAATCCATTCCGGAGTTGTGGGACTTGAAATACAAGGTCCCCTAATGATCCTGAATAAGTGTGTGAAGTTTCAAAGCAACAGCATACACAGTGTCTGAGAAAAGGCCTTGCACGCAATGGTTTGACCAAGCTGGCAACGCGGACGCCAACGCGGACGCCAACGCCAACGCCAACGCCAACGCCAACGCCAACACCGGGGTGATAACATAAGCTCCTCTATTTCTTCGAATAGGCGAGCTAACAATCAAACACTCACAAGTCACATAATCATAGTAGACATATTTGTTTCTGAATTAATCTATCAGGAAATGCACATCGTCGTTGTCGGAATCGAGAAAGCTGACCTGTGGTGCAGTGGTAATATCTACGTTATCGGAATTTTTATTTCTTAATCGTGTTGAAAAATATAGACTGTTTACAATTAGACACAGTACACAGACGACAAACTTTTAAATGAATTTTCTAAAATATACAATAAGTGCCTTTTTATTTTTTTATTTTTAAATAAAAATATTCGCTGAAAAACATATAAAAATTCACGGAAATATACCGTTTTCTTAACGGTTTATATGTAACTAAGACTAAGTAAATTTGGGCGACTGTATTCAAAGTTAAAAAAGACCAAAATATCATTAAGATAAAATACATGAATAAATATATTTATATGCAAGAGATATTTTTCTTGATCAAAATTGTTATAGAAAAAAGACTAAAATGTAACTCTACTTTAGCCACAATGTTTTCAAAAGTCGTCCCCTGCATGAAGGCAAAGTATAGTGTGTATTTGTTATGCAGTGTTACACAATGTTGGAATATTTCACTTAGTAGCAAGATCCACATTTTCCACTATATCTTATTCTGTGTCCAAAAATTAAACTTTTGTTTATCTACTTAAGCGTCCCCAGATATTTAATTTGAATTACTGCATTTACATTTTTTATTTAACCTGACCCACATACAACAAATCAGTAGCAGACATTGAAAGCAGCTACAAGTTATTAAACACCTCTAAAATTGAAAGGTCAATGATTGAATAGATAGAAGAGAATGTGTGGCAAAAGAAGTTTGCTGCAGATGCGTTTAAATGTTAGAAAGTGTTAAATCTATACCCGGTATCTCTTATTTCAGAAATGTTTTTGATCTTATGTCTTAAGTGGGAAGGTTTCTAGTTGTTTTAAATACTGGAGCGTGAAAACTAGGGAAAACTTAGATATATCTGAAATATTGTTGAAATGCCATCATGCACAAATCAATAAACCCATCCATTCTTTCCGACAGTTGTCAAAACGTCTAATTTGCCTTCCACCAATGGGCTTGAAAGTTCAAGTTGGAATGAGGCAGTGATATGAGAAAGATATTAGAAAGATATAGGTCTGTAGAATTGCTGTCGTGATATAACACAACAACGGATGAAAAATGCCAATCTAATAATCAATCCAGGCACTCTAAAAACAATCCTGTACATCCATGCTTACAAAAGCACATTCGTAAACTAGAAATATTTCACACATAATTACAATAGAGACGTAGACGAACACATGATTAAACTAGAGTGGTAAAAAAAGACAGGTTTTAAACTAGAGTAGAAGAGGAACACATGTTTAAAATTGATATGTCGAAACACACAGGTTTTAAACTAGAGAGGTAGAAGTACACATGCTTAAACCGGAGAGGTCTTAACACACATATTTAAAATAATGTAGTAGAAGAACACATGCTTAAACTATAGAGGTAGAAAACACGGATTTAAAACAAGAGTGGTATAAGATCACATGCTTAAACTAGAAAAATAAAAAACACAGGTTTTAAACTGGTAGAAGAGCAAATGCTTAAACTGAAGAGGTAAAGAAACACATACACAAACTACATATTTAAAACACGTGTTGATTGATATGATAGCATCAGAATGACCACTATTTATTAGACAACTTCCTTTTATGTAAATACTGCTTAAAAGATATGTTAAGTAGTCAATCTGGATTGCTATTCGGTAGCTATGCTACACTACTAAATAAAGTGTTGTGAAAACGTCTTCTGTGGATTACTTGACTACAGAAGGTCGTAAGACACGTGATATAACTAGAGATGTCGAAGAGCACATGCTTAAACTAGAGATGTCGACGAAGACATGATTAAATTAGAAACGTCAATGAACATATAATTGAACATGAGATGTCCACGAGCTCATGATTAATCTAGAAGTGTCAACGAACACATGATTAAACTAGATAAGTCAAAGAACACATGATTACAATAGAGATGTTAATAAACGTATTATTAAACTAAAGCTATTGAGGAACACATGATTAAACTAGAGATGTTGAAGAACACATGATACAACTAGACAGGTCGACGAACACATAAGTAAACTAGACAGGTCGAAAAATACCTAATAAACTAGATATATCGAATAACCCATGCTTAAACTAGATATGTCGACGAAAACAGGATTAAACTAGAGATATCGAAGAACACGTGATTAAACTAGATATGTCGAAGAACACATGATTAAACTAGATATGTCGACGAACACATGATTAAACTAGAGATGTCGAAGGACACATGATTGAACACGAGATGTCGACGAACTCTTGATTAATCTAGAGATGTCAAAGTACAAATGATTAAACTAGATAGGTCGACGAACACATACTTAAACTAGAGATGTCGAAGAACACATTATTAAACTAGTTGATGTCGACAGACATATGATTAAACTAGAGAAGTTAACGAACACATGATTAAACTAGAGATGTCAAAGAACACATGATAAAAATAGACAGGTAGAATAACACATGATTAAATTAGATACGCCGAATAACACATGATTAAAATAGACAGGTCAAATAACACATGATTAAACGAGAGATGGTAACAAACACAAGTGTCGCCAATATGTAAGTAAGTGGCAGCTTGAAAGACGGACACATAGACGTGATTAATTTGATCAAGGCTAAACAAGATAGTCTAAAGACGATACATTTGAGTACCAAGATCACAGGTTTGTTAACCCATTCCCACATGTAAACACTTTGACGTTTCTACAGCAGACATATTGTATGAACATTTTCTGAATATAAAAAGCAATACGAATCATAATATCTCAAAAATCCACTTAGACATGTAATAAACATAAAGAAAGTACCCTTTGTGTAATAATGTAGAAATTTATAATATTTATAAATAAAGAAATTTAAATTTGGGTTCAATAATGTAGAAGTTTGATTACAATCACAAAGTCATCTAACCTCAAACAATTGTACTTGGAATATAACCCTAATAGTAATGTATGATTTTGTTGAGCTTAATTTATCAGGTTCATTTATGAGAGCGTGTGCGAGCGAGTGAGAGTGTGAAAGTGTGAATGTGTCATGTGCATGACATCTATTTTCATAATGCTTATATGGAATGCCGAACAACTATATCGTATGCAGGGGATGACCATTGCTAAAGATTTAACTACAACATGCTTTACAAAGTGATGTGTTCTGGCTAGGTAAATTTAATAAATGTGTGTTATTGTGTACAGTACAGTTAATCCAAGGTAACGTCATCTTCAGAAAAGTGTGAACAAAGAAATCCTGATAAGCTACCACATTTATTCAGCCTTGTAAAGATTGCTCATGGCCATGTTTATAGTTGTATGTTTTTCCTGAGAGCTTTCAAAAATATGCGAAATCAGTATTATTCAAATTGACATTGATTTAAAACCTCTTAGTTTCGGTTTTAGTTTCGCATAAATCATCGTTCTTTGTTAAATACTTCATTTGAAGTAAAATACACTTGAACATTGCGTTATCTGAATATCAAATGTGCAATATCATCCCCGCTGACGAACACAGTTATGTGTGGATGATATACAATTTAAAGCAGACTTGTTTCGACTGTATTGTAAAAAGGGAATTTAAATTTGAATTGTGAGTTCGAATCCCGGCTCGGCCAACTTTCTTTCCGACGATTGACAAAAGTCAATGCGACATGCGTCATTCGTCTTCCACCAATGGGCTAAGTCTATGTGGAAAAGCAGCCAGTTGCTTGGGAAGATTGTTGTGTTGAGTACTGGTGTGAGAAAACCAGGAAAAGCATGAGTAGGTGAACTGGCCGCAGTGATATAACTGAGAAATTGTTACAACATGCGTTAAACCCCAACCAAGCAATCAATTAAATTGAATTGCAAGTACGAACAAATATATGCAACGGGCAACAGTTGCATCAGTTTGTAAATGTGCACACAAAGTATTCCGAGTTCATAAGTCTGAAACAAAGACGCAATCATGTACAATGTACATGTACAAGTGCGTATTTTATGCATGACTCCGTGTAAAACGCTTTAGGCCTAAATGTACTTTGATTTACACCATTGTTCGACGTAGTTCTACTTAACCACAGAACTTCTGATTGAGTGGTTTGTTAAGTACTGCGATTAAGTTTACATCACGTTTAAATAACCACATTAGTTTAAAAGTAAAATTAAATTTTGATTTTCTGTAAAAAATGAGATTATTTCAGCATCAATCTAGAATAATATAACACATTGGAATGTTTGACACTCATAGCGACATCAATATTGTTCACACGAAGCCCTCACCTGTACCAAACGAAACCAGAGAGATTGGGCTTCAAGAAAAACTAAAACTCAAAAATAATTTCACAATTACCGGTTTTCTCAAAGAGTGGTCCATAAACGTGTGTTTATACTTTCGTTATTGTAAATGCGTGTCTGTCTGCATTCTCACAGATGCTATTAATAAACAACATACGCTTCGAATCGAGGGAACTCAATCGGTAAATAAGTTCCCGGGAATGTGCACATGTTATATTATCAGCTCCTTACAACTGGGTTCCAAAGTTGACTTAGTTATTCATCCAGGGATCATGGATAAGTGACCTGTATTTTCCCTCAAAACATTTAAAGACTGATTAAGTCCGAGCTGTTTCTCAACAACTACTGAATACAATGAAACTTAGCAAAAAGTGTTGATGTGATTTATTGACATAACACGTTTAAATGGGATATATTCATATACAAATCTGATTAAAATGGATTGTTTATAAGGTAATGGCAACTTACATTCTACTTAAATATATTGGGATGTTGTCTCTCTCTTTTTCTCTCTTCCTCTATCTGTTTATCCATCTCCGTTTCTCTTTTTATCTCATTCTCTCTCTCGCTCTCTTTCTCACTATCCCTGTGTCTGTCGCTCTGTATATGCATGTCCCTATATATGTTTCTTACTCTCTGTCTCGCTTTATATTTATCTCTTAGAATATATCTCAACGTCTCTCGCTGGAGGTTTATTGTTTGATCCTACTCCGGGTCATACCAACTACTTAAGAAAAGGAAGTAATGCCTCTCCCTCCTATGCGCTCAGGGTTATGGGGTTAGCATAACGACTTACTAACTAGTGTCAGGGTTAATGCACCAGCAGTACTGGTAACCTACCCAGGAAACGCCTTGATATAACTGAACAAGTGTTGTAAGCGGCGTTTAACACCAAACAATAAATCAACTCACCCACTCTCGCTCTCAATTTATTTCTCTCTCGCGCTCTTACTCTCTCGGTCTCTATGTCTGTCTCTCTATCTATCTCTCTCTCTCTATCTCTCTCTCTCTCTCTCTCTCTCTCTCTCTCTCTCTCTCTCATCCTCTCTCTCTCTCTCCTCTCTCTCTCTCCTCTCTCTCTCTCTCTCTGCTCTCAAACTCTCTCTATATCTCTCATCTCTATGTCTCCTCTGTATCTCTCCTTCTCTTTCTCCATCTACCTCTTTCTCTATCTCCTTTTCTATTCACTTTTTTTCTCCGTTTTTCTATGACCTTTTCTATCTCTCGCTCGCCTCTCCTCTTTGTCTCTCTGTCTCTTTATCTCTCTATATAAATGTTTTTCAATATCTCTCCGTTTCTATCCCTGTGTTTTTTTAATATCAATATCTCTCTTTTTCTCAATATCCCTGTATCTCTCCTCTCTCTCTCTCATCTCTATCCTCTCTATCTCTCATTCTCTCTCTCTCTCTCTCTGCTCTCTCTCTCTTCTCATCTTCCTCTCTCTCTCATCTATCTCTCTCTCTCTCTCTCTCTCTCTCTCTCTTCTCTCTCATCTCCTCTCTCTCTCTCTCTCTCTCTCTCTCTCTCTCTCTCTCTGTATCTACCTTCTCCCTTCGTCTTTAAATATGATTATTGTTATATCACGAGCCAAGTTCTACAGTATTGTATTTACATCACGGCAATGCATTGTGTTCTGCTTTACAGATTATTATGGTTATAGCACGGTCATGTGGCGCTTTTTTCTGCTGTAATATGTTGTATTGTTATATTACGGTCAAGTGATTTTTATTTTGGTTTCTACAACATTATATGTATATCACAGCAAGGCGGTGTATTCTGCTTTAAAGATTGTTATAGTTATAGCACGGTCATGCGGCCATTCAATCATTTCCCTTATATAGACGCTTCCTGACGCCTCTGCAGCAGACGGCTTTTTGAAAACATGGTGACAAAAGAAGAAATTGCTCAAAACGAGCAATTTCCCCTTTTGACACAATGCTTTCCACTTTTAGTCATAGGTTATCCATTTATCCATAGAGTTTTTCTGTTTTTTGACAAAATATGTTCAAAGTTGTCTGCTGCAGAATTGTCGTATTAGGGAAAGGGTTAACGAGATTTATTGTTATATGACGGCCAAGTGATTTTTATTATGGTTTCTACAGCATTAAATTTATATCACGGCAATGCAGTGTATTCTGCTTTAATTATTGTTATAGTTATAGCACGGTCATGTGGTGTTGTTTCGCTTTCTACAGTATGACAGTTACGTCCCGGCAATGCAGTGAATTCTACTTTAAAGAGTTGTATAGTTATATCACTGCGAAGTGGTATTTATTTTGCATTCATCATTATCATATTTTCACCACTGAGACCTGTAGTAAATTTGCTTCCACACGGTATTTCACTCTGGATGCCAGACATTATTATGATCACTGTACACGAAATTACGTAAAAAATACTATGGAGTGCATATCAAAACTACCGTATATTGTTTATTCAATGCAGTGTGTCATTATTATGCTATGAAAACGTATAAACTAGTCATATGTATTCCAGCGTTTCGTTTATGATTCATTTACAGTATCGAACAATTTACTTACAATTCATTTGAGCTATTCTCTACAACACCTAACCTCAGAGCCATGTTTACAAGTGACGAAAACTAATTTAAATGAACATTGTCAATTATATTTTATCACGCAACTTCAAGTGTTAATGCATAATATGGATTACAGACAAGTGATGTTTCTTTCAAACTGTATCGCTGCCCCTTTTTTTGTTTAAGGTCTCTGTGACCTAGACCTTTGAACGGATGACCTCAAATTAAAAGGGGTCATTGACTAGTCATGCCCGTTCTTCCTGCTAAGTTTGAACACTATAGGCCCATAAATTACCTGTAATCAATCGGACGATCGTTGGTCTACCAAGGGACCGATCGACCGACCAACCGACAGACCAACATGTGGAAATAAATATAACCCCTTTTCTTTGAAGGACAGGGGGAGGGGGGCATATACATGAAATACGATCCTTATCTGTAAATGTGGATGACTCACACATATTTTGACGTGTGTGCTTTAAGACGGTAATATTGATTTAGCTAAAATCAGCCAAACGACATGTAAAGAAATATAAACCCTTTCAATTATTCTTACGTTCTAAGGTGGATTTGATCAGTTTTGCATTTTGTAGTGACCGTAACCAAATTCTATGAATATCGAAGTTATTCAGCCAACCGTTTAGAGCCTCGTCAGACGGTTCTATACTCGTGCCGCAGGTTGTCACGTGCTGTGTCACATGGAATCAGTATTATCTGAATTTTAATTATCAAAATAATATAAAACTTGTATTACATCAGAAATTGAAACGCTAGATTATGAACATGGAAGAGTCTACTGTAATCAATAAGCTGCTAAAATTGTTAAATAGAAATGCACATAGTTCACGGCAGAAATCTGTGTGTGCCTTAAATACATGGTGTAGTAAGACATCGAACCTGTACGAAAATAAACTATATAATTCAATGCCAAAGTTTGCCATTCAACTGTAAATGCCACAACGAACAATTACTACTTCACTGACCTTTTTAATCCCTCTTTAATAATTCTCATACATAAAAGAAACATACGTCATATTAAGTATGTTTTTGTTGATTTTGAGAACGACTGATTTATTAAAGAAAGCAGTAGAAGTAGTAGTTTACAACCAAGGCAGCTTCGACTGTCCAAAAATTTAAATATATAACTGGACAAAATAAACCTCATATCATATTATGATGAACATGTTTATTGTCATCTCATTTAAACAGTGCGCGTTTTATCTCACAATGTGTACTTAAATAAAATTAGCAAATTAGGTTAAATTACATATATGTCATGCTGATATATTAATGTTTACTTAAATCAAACAGCAATTGAGGTTGAATTACCTATACGTCATGCTGATATATTAATGTTCACTTAAATCAAATCAGCAATTTAGGTTAAATTACATATGTTTCATGCTAATATATAAATGTTTACTTAAATCAAATCAGCAATTTAGGTTAAATTTACATATACGTCATGCTTATACATCAATGTTTACCTAATTAAAATCAGCAATTTAGGTTAAATAACATATACGGCATGCTTCTATATTAATGTTAACTTAAATCAAATCAATAATTAGGGTTAAATTACATATACGTCATGCTGATATATTAATGTTCACTTAAACTAAATCAGCAACTTAGGTTAACTTACATATACGTCATGCTGATATATTAAAGTTTACTGAAATTAAATCATCAATTATGGTTGAATTACATATACGTCATGCTGATATATTAATGTTTAATTTAATTAAATCAGCAAGTAAGGTTAACTAACATAAACGTCATGCTGATATATTAATGTTTGCTTAAATGAAATCAACAAGTTAGGTTGCATTACATATACGTCATGCTGGTATATTAATGTTTACTTCAAATCAAATCAGCAATTGAGGTTGCATTACATATACGTCATGCTGATATGGTAACGTTTGCAAATGACTTTGCATTAGCCTCAGATACAGCACATGGTTTGCAAACACAATTGAATATTTTACAACATTTCTGTTCAGTGAACGAATTAAGAAATGGCAAAACCAACGATATATGCTATGGCAACCATTACGGTTTGAAGTATGTTGGTTATTATTATATTATTTGAATATGCACTTGTAATATCTTTCAGTAGTCTCGGTAATATTCATTGTATAACTTTTTAAAAAGTATTTGATTCTAAGGCTTCTCCGGTATATATATATGTTCCGAGATATTGGGACTACAAACATAATTAGCTAAATTGAATGTTTTCAATTTCTAGCGTCTAAACATTTTTTAAATGTTGCACTTAAGTGTGTAATGATGAAGTTTTAGTCGATATTGGTAGACTACCAATGTACATATATGATGCCAAACGTTGCATGACACATTCGATACTTTTGTTGAGTATGCACACACACATATAAACGATTATGTTGTGAACTTCTGTTTTATGATAGCATCGGACAGACAACTTTGGTAACACTTATAAGAAATAACTTATATATAAGTGGCTTTGGTTATGTATGGGACAAGCAAATTACAATAACATGTAAAACGGTTTTCTAATAGGTATAAATATAACTGGGTATCCAAATCGCTCATGTGTAGCTTCTTTTTGTAGTTCATGCATTTGTTTAATGATTGAAGACCGTAGATATAAGAAAATTCGAAGATAATACGGTACATGTTTATTGTTTTACTCTAGTGCAGCAGAATAATAAATAAGTAACAAGTGACACCTTATTAAATATACATCATAAGATATAAATCCATCATCAACATACCACAAGATAAGTGCATAATTTAAAAAAAAAAAAAAATATTATTAAAAAGATATGACATTTTAGTGGCAAAAGGAGCCATTGTTTCCAAAGACTAATTTTCCAATATTAAAATTGCTTTCAAAGATCGTCTTCAGCAAATGCAACACAGTTAGTAAGCGGGTAAAGAGTACAGAAAGCAAAAGTGAAAATATCCATAATATAATATATAAAAGAAAGGAACAGAAATTAAAGTGAACATTTTATACGTGTATTATATATGCACACTAATGTATAATAAATAGATGCATACCATATCCCTAACAAAGCTGCGGTTTTCACATACCAAACCCGTATTTGACACTCTAACCTTACGTTTTGAGTACCCACGGCATATGGTTTGCTTGAGTCATAAGAGAGATAATAGTTGAAAACGACCAGTTTATTCCTCCTTATCGAAACCTCTGTCTTTTCATACTCAATGTCCTTGTTTGGCTCTCTTATCCTATGTTTTGAGTACTCGTGGCGTAGCGTTTGCTTGAGTCATTAGATAGATAATAGTAGGACAAGATCATTTAACTCCTCCTTATCTAGGCATATATACGTTGTTTTCATACAGTATCCGTATTTGAAACTCTTATCCTATGTTTTGGGTACCCACAACATACAGTGTCGTTAAATCATAAGTGAGATAATGGTGGGATATGACCAATTTACTCCTTTTTATCTAGATCTATGTACGAGTTTTACATTTATTATCCTTATTTGACACTCTAAGTGTTGACCTCCCTATAAACAAAGTTTGATTGAGTCATTAAGAGATAATGGTGGAAAAGGGTCAGTTATAATTTTTTTTTTTTAAGTTTTTTAACTAAACTAACCAACTCTTTATCTAAACGTTGATATACAAATACATGAAAGTATGATGGTAACTTCCTGGTCGATGCTTCGTGTAGAAACGTTTTACTTTAAAATACGGGTTTTTAATTAGAACACTAGCCCCATTTTCATTTTTTCTGAATATATGAAATATGTTTAACAAAGTGTGTGTGGGGGGGGGGGGGGGGGGAAACCCCGATAACTAATTACTTAATTATCAATTACTCGATACTTAATCTGTTTCAAAGTTTCAAGGTTTATTTTCGGTTCATTTTAACAATGTAATATGAGGTAATAATAACAACATATATACCTATTGTAATTTAGGAAAATACCAGACTATGAGGTATTCAATCAAAATAGTATAAGAAATTCAAGAAGGAAAAATAAATTTAAAAAATAACAAAAGTAACAAAAACAGAAAAGAAAAATGATACAACAAATAAAAGAAAATACAAAGATGCGTCAAATGTTGAGGTAAGTACATACATATACTAAGCCAGGTAGCACGTTAGTGTCAAACAAGGTATAAAGCAATAGTCGTTACATACCTGTACTTATCTTATTAAAAGCAGCGCTCAGGTAGTGCTTGCAATTTTGTTGAGAATACAGTTAGTTTAGTAAAATGTATCCGACTTTGATACCTAAACCTACCACTGTGTTTGATTCTTGTACTCTGGGAACCAGACTAATCTGAATGTAGTCCAGATTACATACATCTATCACAGCGTTTGAATATTGTATTCAGGGAACCAGTCTAGTCCGCATAACTTACTCTGGTAACTACCTACGACTGATTTACTTTAAACAGTTGTATAGTTATATCCCGACTGATTTACTTTTAAACAGTTGTATAGTTATATCATGGCTGATTTACTTTATACAGTTTTATGACGGCTTATGTACTTTTAACAGTTTTATAGTTATATCAAAACTGATTTACTTAAAACAGTGTTATAGTTATATCACGGCTGATTAACTTTAAACAGTGTTATAGTTTTATTACTACTGATTAACTTTAAACAGTTTTATAGTTATAGCACGGCTGATTTACTTTGTAATAGTTCTATAGTTATTTCATGGGTGATTTACTTTTTAACAGTTGTATAGTTATATCACGGCTGATTTATTTTAAACAGTTTCTTTATATTTATATCACAATTGATTTACTTTTAAAAGATGTATAGTACAATCACGGCTGATTTACTTTAAACAGTTTTATTGTTATATCACTTAGAATCGTGATAACTCTGCTTTCAACATTATACTAGTTACAACACTCAAAATGGTGCTTACTTTATTTTCAACAGTTTCATAGGTATACCATTGAAAATGGTGTATATTTTGCTTTCAATAGTATTTTAGTTACACCACTCAGAATAAAGTTGACTCTGCTTTCAGCAGTATTATAGTTACACCACTCATAATGGTGTTTACTCTGCTTTCGACAGTATTAAAGATACACCACATATCATGGGGTATACCCTGCTTTCAAAAGTAATATAGTTGCTCAACTCAGAATGGTGTGTATTATAATAATACCACTCATAATGGTGTAAAGTCTGCTTTCAACAGTATTTTTGTAACACTAGTCAGACAATTGTGTTATCTACTCTCAACAATTACAGAATCGCGTGTTTTGTAGTTATACCTTTTTAATAGGGTTTACTCTGCCTTCAACAGTATTATAATAAAACCAGTCAAAATTGTGTTTACTCTGCCGTAAACAGTTTTTTACGAGCTTTCCTTGTTTTGAGTTTAGCCTTAATTTGAGAAAATGTCCTATATTCAACATAGGAACAATTTGGCTGTCTGTTTTCTATGCCTTGCTCTTATAAATCACAGTAAAATTACATAAAACAAAGTAGAGAACCGTGATTTACATTTATCAACATCCGGATGACGTCATAATCTGCTGGTACCCGAAATAACAAGAACAACTGTTTGGTTTATCGAAAATGCTGACAACCAGAACTTTGTATACGTATGCGGGTCTGCCAACCGCCATTTCTTAATTTCAGGTAAGACATTTTCATCTCTATTGTTTTCCCTCGAATAACATGAATTAACATAAAACGTTCACTATTCATTTAGTCATTCGTGTAATCATATAAAATCACGCTGTAGTGAAAATAATGCCTTGATATCCGAGAGTCGGCGATGTTTAGTATTCATTGACGGATGTTCCAGGCGAAGGAAATGTCTGAGCTATGCTTTTCATGGTAATTCCCCCCCTCGTCTTCAGTCCTTTTGACAAAAACTCCTTCGAACTGTCAAATTGCCACGCAATAATTGGTAGAACAATGACAGAGAATGATGGAAAAAGAGGTGCGTAGGAATGCCAAAATTCACCGGAATCTACCGAAATATATCAAAACAAATATTTACCGAATTCCTCGAAATATAATGTTGCGTATTAATGATATATTAAGGTCAGGTACAGGTCTACATTGTTACATGGTACTTGTACAGGTCAATATTGTTAGGTAGTACTATTCTGCAAGATAATAATCAGGTCAATAGTGTTGAGTAGTAAGGTCAGGTACAATTCTTTATTGTTACGACGTTCTTAAACAGGTCAAAATTGTTAGGTAGTTCTATTTTACAATATCAGAATCAGGTCAATATAGTTGAGTTATTATTTTGCACAAAGGTCAGGATCAGGTCAATAATGTTGAGTATTATAATGTATTAAGGTCAGGTACAGGTTGTTATTGTTAATGAAACCTTGTTTTTAAATTTCAGAATCAGGTCAATATTGTAAGGTAGTACTTTTTTATCAAATCAGAATATAGTTGAGTTATGATATTGCATAAAGGTCAGGAACAGGTCAATAATGTTGAGTATGTGTGATCTCTTAAGCTAAAGGTCGTTATTGTTACAAAGTTCGTGGAGAGGTCAATATTGTAAGGTAGTATTATTTTATTAGATCAGAATCAGGTCAATATAGTTGAGTTAATTTATTGCACCAATGTCAGGTTCTTGTCAATACTGGTAAGTAATATATTGTATTAAGGTTAGGTTCTTGTAAATATTGTTGAGTATTATATTTTATTAAGTTCAGGATCAGGTCGATATTGTTGAGTTTTAAGGTCAGGTAGAGTCAATATTTTTTTTATTCATACTCTATTAAGGTCAGGTACTGGTCAATAGTGATAAGATTGAATACACTATTAAAGTAAGATAGAGGACATTGTTTGTGAGTATCAGTACTCTACTAAAGTCAGGTACAGGTCAATATTGTTGAGTATTATTACTCTATTAAGGTCAGGTACAGGTCAATATTGTTGAGTATTATTACTCTATTAAGGTCAGGTTCTGGTTAATCTTGTTGAGTTTTGTGGCACTATTAAAGTAAGATACATGGGAATATTGTTGAGTATCAGTACTCTATTAAGGTCAGGTACTGGTCAATATTATTGAGTATTATTACTCTATTAATGTCAGGTACTGGTTAATCTTGTTGAGTTTTAATGCACTATTAAAGTAAGATACATGGGAATATTGTTGAGTATCAGTACTCTATTAATGTCAGGTTCTGGTCAATATTATTGAGTATTATTACTCTATTTAGGTCAGGTTCAGGTCAGTACTGTTTTCGTTTTGATATACTATTAAAGTCAAATACAGGTCAATATTGTTAAGTATCAGTACTCTATTAAGGTCAGGTACAGGTCAATATTGTTGAGTATTATTACTCTATTAAGGTCAGGTACAGGTCAATATTGTTGAGTATTAGTATATTATTAAAGTCAGTTCTTGGTCAATATTATTGAGTATTATAAGGTATTGAGGTCAGGTTCTGGTCAATATTGTTGAGTATTATATTATATTAAGGTCAAGATCAGGTATATATTGTTGAGTAGTATTAAGCTATTGAGGTCAGTTTCAGGTCATTAGTAGAACTTGTAGAAGGGTCAGGGTTATGTCAATATTGTTGAGTATTATTAAGCTATTACGGTCAGGATCAGGTCAATTTTGTTGAGTATTATAAAGTTCTAGGGTCAGGTAACGCCCCTCATAGTACACACTGGATGTGTGACCCAATACCTTTTAGAAATAATATATTTTCCACATAAGCCGTGATTGTGAATGTTGTTTAGTCGTATTATTCACTCAGTTAAAACGACTATGTCAAAAACCTTAAACACGAACTATTTTTACATTTACAAAGTTGACCAGAATTTGTATTGCCAATTACGGATCTGTGAGACTAGAAATTTAACAATGATCTTTCCACATGAGTCATGATTATGAAAGCATTCGTCACATTATGTATGCATATAAAGCTTTTCCATATATATAATGCTATACAATTATTTTGAATACAAAATGATCGATTTCAATAGATTTGTTTTTGAGAGTTAAAGATTCACAGGTAAATGTGTATTATTACAGATAATCAACAATATTTTAACTCTTTACAATGTTTTTAGTATACAACTGTTTGAATCTGTCTAACAACACCGATTTAACCTTGCTCACGTTTCTATGGAAGAGATATGCAACGGGTCTGGTACCGGTTTGTTTAAGGATTTGGGTTATTAAGAACTTAAAGTGCTATTTGTTACAAACACCGGGTCCAAACCAGAATCCTACATATCCTATATCAACGAACGAAAATGTGCAAATTAAAACCTAAATGAGTCATTGATATTGTAAATTTGAATTGGGTTTCTAAATATTCTATCAAACAGTATTCAATAAGTCAAGTTTCAATGTTAAAGTTCTCTTATAACCAAAACTCAACGACAATTGAACCCTTTAAATCATAGAATATACGATAGTTTCACATAGTGTGTGTGTCAAATGTATTGTGTCAATACCTTTTATCGGATACGACAGCATTATAAATCCTTAGCTATGAATGTCAATCACAATATATTTAAAAAGCAAAATAGTAAGTAAGTAAATGTTTCCAGAAACATACACAGTCACGTACTGCAGTTCTCTAGAAACCAGTTATATTTCAGTTCTTAAATCCTTATTTAACCACCAAAACATATGCTGTTGGTTACCACAGTATATATTAAAATGAATGAATGAATGGTGTTTTGAGGCCCGTCGACAACTATGGTCATTTTAGGGGCTTAATAAGTTTCTTACTGTAAATGATGAAATTATTAAAATTTAAACATAAATAACCAGTTTATTAGACAAAACAATCAAACATGATGTATGCGATACTCAAAATTTAATATGAAACAACATGTTAGCCAATGTAAAAATGCGTTTAGGCAAACAAGCCAAACATTACTATGTAATACTTAACATAAAGATAAACAATATCTGAGAAAATGCGGAACAGGATTAGTAAAAGTAATGAATGTGCAAAAGCACGATTTAAGAAATAATCATATTTTATTAAAAATATTAATTTCCCTTAGGAAATCAAATACTTGTTCAGGTTTGACAGACTCAAAGAGCTGACGCATACTTTGAGCCATGACAAATCTATTACGTATTGGGGCGAAATCAGCACATTCTAGAAAAATATGCTGTACTGAACAATATATATTAGAATGATTAATATACGATATATTGTAGAGCCAATATCTGTTTACTATATCTTTTCTACGACAAATGAACTCACCTTTCTATTGGCAAACAATTCCATGCACTGCAAATACGGGTGTATTCCACTTGCTAACAGACTTGTCTCTGTCTGGAACTATCTGGAACTATCTGTGGTTGTTGTCAACATAAACCGGGCCCAAACCCGTCATCCACTTATATTACAGTAACAGACGAACAGGTGTAGTTGCATGCTGGAAAGATATAAACATCCGTCTACCGCTGAAGATTCAATAGTGTATTTATTTGCATATTCTCTGACGTATATAATAATGTGTATTACGGATGTTACCCTTCACTTAAAATGGTCGATTATTCCGATAAATATAACAGGTGTGGTACTCTGTTACACGAAGATTTGTTTTCGGTCTAATATGATTGGTACCGGGTTTAAGACGATAATCGATGGATTAAGGAGACGAAATGTGTTGCTTCACATGACACTTATGTATTTGTCCTTTCAACCGTAACAATGCAAATCCTGTTGTCTACATAACCATTACGTTTCTGTAATAAAGGCGTGGCATTTGGTAAGGTTGAAATGCAGACATTACATGTTGCATTATTATGTGTTTCATTCGTATGCAAACAGTCAACATTTGAGATCATATCGGCCAGTTTCACATATTCATTTGTTTACGGGCTCTACCCAACTGCAGTGTTTATAGGTAGGCACTGAACGTTTGTAAGTGTTCGTGGGTTAATGTATAGGTACGCTCGTAAATGTTTGTTGGTTAGAATATATAAATATACATGGTATGTTTTTAATTGTTTGTGGGATGGTGTATATAGGGAGACATGGTATGAGTGTTAGTGTTCGTGGGTTTGTTTGTATAGGTAAACATGATACCTTTGCAAATCTTAGTTAGTTTTTGTAGTTAAGTAGACATGATACGTGTGTGTTGGTTGGTCTATATAAGTAGACATGTTTGTAAGTGTACGTGGTTTGATGTTTATAGGTAGACACGATACATGTGTAAATGTTGGTTGTTATGTCTACATAGGTATACATGGTATGTTCGTAAATGTTCATGGGTTTGTGTATATAGGTAGAATCGTTACCTGTGTAAGTGTAAGTTGGCTGATTGTATAGGTAGACATGTACGTTCGTAAGAGTTCGTGGGTTAGTGTATGTACATGTATAAGTAGACACGTAACGTTACGATCGTAAGTGTGTGTGTGTTAGTGTATATAGACATAGTACGTTCGTAAGTGTGCGTGGGCTGTTGTATAAAAGGGAACACGTTACGTTCGTAGGTTAGTGTATATAGGACTGCTCGCCATATAGTTAATTAGGCAGGTCGAGGATAAATAAATTCGCAACAGTTAGTGTATATACGTTCGTAAGTTCTCGTCTTTTGGTGCATTTAGGTAATAGTAAGTTAGTTGATTGATTGGGCTTTAACGACTTTTTAACATTTTCTCAGTCATATCACGGCGGCCAGTTCAGATACTCATGTGTTCCCTGGCTTTCTCACTCTAGTACTCCACACAACAATCTTTTCAAGCAACTAGCTGCTTTTCCATATATACTTAGCCCATTGGTGGACGACAAATGACGCATGTCTCATTGCTTTTTGTCGAACGTCGGACAGAAAGTTGGCCGAGCACGGATTCGAACTAACAACCCATGGGTTGACAGCCCGCGTCGCTACCGACTGAGCTACCGGTACTCGTCGAGAGTTATTAAGTGTTTCGGGGTTGATGTTTATACGTCGATACGGTAGTACGTTCGTAAGTGTTCTTGGTTTGGTGTTTAAAGTCGGAAACGGTTCGTTCGTTATTGTTCTTGGGTTGATTTAGCGTTGGTGTCGATAGGGATACTGGGTCATATGACCATTCATGAAGATATGTGTCTACCTTTTCGAGTACAGTGATCGGAATGATGTATTCGTTAGTCCGCGATAATTCATTTTCACTAAATTATATTTTGGTACGAAGATAATTGGCAGGTCAATTTTGCTGAGTAGTAACAACAGACTATCTTGAAACCAACGGTGCAGAAGACAACCCATTCGTGTAACCATTTTCCATGAACAGACGTGTTGTTAGCCTCTGAGGCAGACGACTTTGGCAGTTAAACCTTGTGCCAGTATTAAATATGTTCAACTTTTTTCAATAGTCATACTTCCTATTTAGTGATTTTTGTACTAGATGTTTTCAACAGATTGATTGTATATTGGAAAGGTTTTTAATGCATAGATATAATTGACAAATTCAAAGTTAACCCTTACCAAGCTTAAGTTCGTCTCAATTCTTTGTCTAAGTAGAGTAGTAATAAGGTTTTTAATGTATAGATATAATTGACAAATTCAAAGTTAACCCTCACCAGTCTTAAGTTCGTCTCAATTCTTTGTCTAAGTATAGTAGTAATATTGTTTTTGACTTGTATAATAAAATGAAGGAATTAACTTTTCTAACGTTCTGACCATTTTCAAATTCTTGATATAAAGATAGAAAATTCAAACAATAGTGTTAATACGTATCCTAGCAATTAATTTTGGTAAATCACCTAACAAAGCCCTATTTGAAGGATATCGGATTTCACAATATTAAGATACCTGATATTTTTAACTCTTTCCCACATACCCTTTTTTAGTCTCTTATAACTCCTTTATACTTTGATATGTTATACGGCCTCAATTGTGTAATGGAAGAGCGTATGCCTCGATGCGAGAGATAGCGGGTTAGATCCTCGGCCAGGTCATACCAAATACTTTAGAAAATGGTAAGTATGGCTTTCTATCCATGGCCCTCAGGATTGTGGATGGGCGTAACGACTGACTCGATGGTGACTGGATAAGTGGACCAGCAGTACTGGCAACTTATCCAGGAACCACCTCATATAGCTGAACAATTACTTTAAATCGGCGTAACATATTGCTGTTGTAGTGTTAAGTGAACGCATACATGGTCATTGGCAGTTTTAAATAAAGTCTCTCGTATTTCAAACATAAAATATTATTACACTTTTCACATCACAGATAAATGGACACCATTGTTATAGTTACACCATTCAAATGGATGCTTCTATCAGTGTTATAGTTACACCACTAAAATGTGTGTTTAATCTGCTTTCAACAGTGTTATAGTTACACCACTCAAATGGGTGCTTTTAACAGTGTTGTAGATACACCATTCAAATGGGTGCTTTTAACAGTGTTATAGTTACACCTCTACAACGGGTGCTTTCAACAGTTTTATAGTTACATCTCTCAAACGGGTGCTTTCAACAGTGTTATAGTTACACCTCTCAAATGGGTGCTTTCAACAGTGTTATAGTTACACCACTCAAATGGGTGCTTTCAACAGTGTTATAGTTACACCTCTCAAATGGGTGCTTTAAACAGTTTTATAGTTACACCTCTCAAACGGGTGCTTTCAACAGTGTTATAGTTACACCTCTCAAATGGGTGCTTTCAACAGTGTTATAGTTACATCACTTAAATGGTTGCTTTTAACAGTGTTATAGTTACACCTCTCAAATGGGTGCTTTAAACAGTGGTATAGTTACAGCACTCAAACGGGTGCTTTCAACAGTGTTATAGTTACACCACTCAAATGGGTGCTTTCAACAGTGTTATAGTTACACCACTCAAACGGGTGCTTTCAACAGTGTTATAGTTACACCTCTCAAATGGGTGCTTTCAACAGTGTTATAGTTACATCACTTAAATGGTTGCTTTTAACAGTGTTATAGTTACACCTCTCAAATGGGTGCTTTAAACAGTGGTATAGTTACAGCTCTCAAACGGGTGCTTTCAACAGTGTTATAGTTACACCACTCAAATGGGTGCTTTCAACAGTGTTATAGTTACAACACTAAAATGGGTGTCTTTAACAGTGTTATAGTTACACGACTCAAACGGGTTCTTTTAATAGTGTTATAGTTACACCTCTCAAACGGGTGTTTTTAACAGTGTTTTATTTTCACCTCTCAAATGGATGCTTTCAACAGTGATATAGTTACATCACTCAAATGGGTGCTTTCAACAGTGTTACAGTTACACCACTCAAATGGGTACTTTCAACAGTGTTATTGTTACACGACTCATATGGGTGCTTTCAACAGTGTTATAGTTACACCACTCAAATGGGTGCTTTCAACAGTGTTATAGTTACACCTCTCAAACGGATGCTTACAACAGTGTTATAGTTACACTTCTCAAACGGGTGCTTTCAACAGTGTTATAGTTACACCTCTCAAACGGATGCTTTTAACAGTGTTATAGTTACATCTCTCAAACGAATGCTTTCAACAGTGTTATAGTTACACCTCTCAAACGGATGCTTTTAACAGTGTTATAGTTACACCTCTCAAACGGATGCTTTCAACAGTGTTATAGTTACACCACTCAAATATGTGTTTACTCTGCTTTCAACAGTGTTATAGTTACACCTCTCAAACGGATGCTTTCAACAGTGTTATAGTTACACCTCTCAAACGGGTGCTTTCAACAGTGTTAAAGTTACATCACTCAAACGGGTTAGTTCAACAGTGTTATAGTTACATCACTCAAATGGATGCTTTTAACAGTGCTATAGTTACATCACTCAAACGGGTTAGTTCAACAGTGTTATAGTTACATCACTCAAATGGATGCTTTTAACAGTGCTATAGTTACACCTCTCAAACGGGTTATTTCAACAGTGTTATAGTTACACGACTCAAATGTGTGCTTTAAACAGTGTTATAGTTACACCACTCAAATGTGTGCTTTTAACAGTGTTATAGTTACACCACTCGAATGTGTGTTTTTAACAGTGTTATAGTCACACCGCTCAAATGTGTGTTTTTACAGTGTTATAGTTACACGACTCAAATGTGTGCTTTTAACAGTGTTATAGATACACCACTCAAATGTGTGTTTACTCTACTTTCAACAGTGTTATAGTTACACCACACAAATGGGTGCTTTCAACAGTGTTAAAGTTACACCACCACTCAAATGGATCCTTTCAACATCGTTATAGTTATACCACTCAAAAGTATGTTTACTCTGCTTTCAACAATGTTATAGTTAGACGACTCAAATGTGTGCTTTTAACAGTGTTATAGTTACACCACTCGAATGTGTGTTTTTAACAGTGTTATAGTCACACCGCTCAAATGTGTGTTTTTAACAGTGTTATAGTTACACGACTCAAATGTGTGCTTTTAACAATGTTATAGTTACACCACTCACATGTGTGTTTACTCTACTTTCAATAGTGTTATAGTTACACCACACAAATGGGTGCTTTCAACAGTGTTAAAGTTACACCACTCAAATTGGTCCTTTCAACATCGTTATAGTTATACCACACAACAGTGTGTTTACTCTGCTTTCAACAATGTTATAGTTACACCACTCAAATGGGTGCTTTTAACAGTGTTATAGTTACACGACTCAAATGGGTGCTTTAAACAGTGTTATAGTTACACGACTCAAATAGGTGCTTCCATCAGGGTTATAGTTACACCACTGAAATATGTGTTTACTCTGCTTTCAACAGTGTTAAAGTTACACCACTCAAATGGGTGCTTTCAACATCGTTATAGTTATACCACTCAAAAGTGTGTTTACTCTGCTTTCAACAGTGTTATAGTTACACCACTCAAATGGGTGCTTTTAACAGTGTTATAGTTACACCTATTAAATAGATGCTTTCAACAGTGTTATAGTTACACCACTAAAATGGGTGCTTCTATCAGTGTTATAGTTACACCGCTCAAATGTGTACTCTGCTTTCAACAGTGTTGTAGTAAAAAGTTACACATCTCAATTGGGTGCTTTCAACAGTGTTATAGTTACACCACTCAAATTGGTGTTTACTCTGCTTTTAACAGTGTTATAGTTACACCACTCAAATGGGTGCTTTTAACAGTGTTATAGTTACACCGCTCAAATGGGTGCTTTCAATATTGTTCTAGTTACACGACTCAAATGTGTGTTTACTCTGCTTTTAACAGTGTTATAGTTACAGGACTCGTATGGGTGCCTCCAACGGTGTTATTGTTACACCGCTTAAATGGGTGCTTTCAATAGTGTTATACTTACACCACTCAAATGGGTGTTTACTCTGCTTTCAACTGTGTTTTAGTTACACTGCTCAAATGTGTGTTTACTCTGCATTCAACAGTGTTATAGTTACACCGCTCAAATGGATGCTTTCAACAGTGTTATAGTTACACGACTCAATCGTGTGTTTACTCTACTTTCAACAGTGTTATAGTTACACCTCTCAAATGTGTGCTTTCAACAGTGTTATAGTTACACCTCTCAAATGTGTGCTTTCAACAGTGTTATAGTTATACCTCTCAAATGTGTTCTTTCAACAGTGTTATAGTTACACCTCTGAAACGGGTGCTTTCAACAGTGTTATAGTTACACCTCTCAAATGTGTGCTTTCAACAGTGTAATAGTTACACTGCTCAAATGGGAGCTTTCAACAGTGGTATAGAAATGTGTGTTTACTGTACTTTTAACAGTGTTATAGTTACACCTCTCATATGGGTGCTTTCAACAGTGTTATAGTTACACCACTCAAATGGGTGCTCTCAACAGTGTTATAGTTACACCTCTCAATCGGGTGTTTTCAACAGTGTTATAGTTACACTGCTCAAATGTGTGCTTTCAACAGTGTTATAGTTACACGACACAAATGGGTGCTTTCAACAGTGTTATAGTTACACCACTCAAATGTGTGTTTACTCTGCTTTCAACGGTGTTATAGTAATACCACTTAAACGAGTGCTTCCATCAGTGTTATAGTTACACCACTCAAATGTGTGTTTACGTTTCTTTCAACAGTGTTATAGTTACACCTTTCAAATGGATGCTTTCAACAGTGTTATAGTTACACGACTAAAATGGTTGCTTCTATCAGTGTTATAGTTACACCACTCAACTGTGTGTTTAATCTGCTTTCAACAGTGTTATAGTTACACCATACAAATGGATGCTTCTATCAGTGTTATAGTTACACCACACAAATGTTTGTTTAATCTGCTTTCAACAGTGTTATAGTTACACCACTCAAATGGGTGCTTTTAACAGTGTTATAGTTACACCACTCAAATGGCATCTTCGCAAGCCAATGGTTATTTGTCCATTACATTACCATAATTACCCTTGGCTGACGGCTTCTTTAAATTTGAAATTCCCGCTTTGCCACCTAGCGGTTGCAATTCTGAAACTTTCATCGTCCAATAGAATGATCGGTAACAAACGTCGTTGGTTTTCTGTTAATATGGCGTCTACGTTGCTTACAACCGCGAAATACGAAGAAATAAAATTAAGTTTACAGACGAACAATATATTGCGATCAATGGAATCTACGAAGGGAGAGATGTGATTGTGACCACGCGGACCGGTAGTAGAAAGTCACTGATTTATGAGTGGTTTCCTGGCAAAATAGTCATCATTATTGCTCCGCTGACTTCGATCATGGAGGAGCAGTGCCGGAGACTTGTTAGCCTTAGATTTAAAACATACCTGGGAATGGACTCCAGCCAGAACAAGGAGATCGAAAACGGGACGTTTGACTTAGTTTTTGGAAGCTCGGCAGCTTTTTTTAGGGAGATGGCGAACTATAATGTTGACTGAAATTATCAGGAAATACTGGGATTATTTGTCGTGGATGAAGCCTACACAGTCATTCAATGGTATGTAATTCTATTGCCTAAGCAGACAAAATGATTATCTATATGTTCTTAGAGTAAATATTGCATCATAATGTATTTAAACAATGCAAACAGCTCATAATTCTTGGCAAACTAGCACTGACATTGCAGGTTTATGTATTCCTCACCAACCTGCTGAACATTACATATTATAATTGTCTATGTTGGGTTAAAATTAGGATCGTTGATATGGAGCCCTATTGATATACCAAGTTCCTTCAATGAATCCCACTGTTTTTTCCAGTATAATTTCTTCTTTTTTTCAATTTAATGTGATTGACTGTGGAAAATATTTGACAGTTATAACTTATATACAACCAGTGTCAAACAGTAAATGGTATTGCATAAAACTAGATATATCATGTAAATTCCTCAGCATATATTATGTGTAAAATTAGGGTTTTATCCTTGAACTTGTGAACCTGTTATTCTGGCCTAAATACACTATTAGCAGTCTACAATTCTAAAGTTGACAAAAAGGTTTATAGAAAGATTATGTCTCCAATGGTGTTGTAGATCCATTCCTACAGTCAAATGATTTTCACAATATAATGAAATCTCAAAAAGTGATGTGGTTTGATCCTTGGACTGACAAAAAACTACAAATTCTATGCAGAACAATGAAAAATCTCTACAGCTGAAAGTTTAACCCTGTCTGACATAGGACAGTTTAAAACGCCTTTGCAGCGGATGACTTCTGAAACATTGTGACAAAATGTAATGGAGAAATTGCTCATAAAGAGCATTGTCTTTTTTTGCCAAATTTTTTTCTACTCTCTATTTAATACATTTTCATAAGCTGTCTTCTTCAGATGCATCAAAATGTGTCTGCATGTGTAGAAGAGTTAAGACAAAATTTATATTTACAGGACATATATTAAATGATTAAAAAACATTGTAACATTGCAACTATATCTTGTTAAATGGAGCAGTACATGTAACAATCAGTTTTAACAAGGTTTATATACAATTATTGTTTTATTGGAGTTTACTCATTTCCCACAAATTACCTTTGGCGTGGGAAGATGCTGCTGATGTTTAGGAGAAAAAGGGAAAATCTCACCTTTCACAAAAAAAAAAATGTGTATAATAAGGCTGCTGCTGGGGCATCATAAAATGACTTTCAGGTAAAATTCTAATAGTTTAAAACCATACATATGATATAATTTGATTATTTATTTGTTTAATGTTTGTGAGAAAAGGGGAAATTGCTTTGTTTTAGGCATATCTCCTTTTTTCACAATGTTTGATTATAACAACTTAAGCTTTTTATTACAAAATTGTGTAGATTCTGATGAGATTAAGTAACTAAAATGGAGTATGGAGAGGATTATCTGATCCAGCACTGTTCAGAAATGCCAATTTTAAATTGTTCTCATATATATACATTACAAGCTAAACTAATCTTTGATAACATAGTAAATGCAGTTGAAGCTTAATTCTAAACATGTTTCTTTTTTAGAATTTCAATGATCTGACCAGTTCAACAGAAGGGAATCAATATCCATTACCAGCAGACATTTATATCCCAAAGCCTAAAAGTTGTCGTCCGCCACCAGGAAAAAGAAGATGCCTGAAATTTGCCTGTTTGAGGTGTAGCCGAAAAATTCCAAATAATTTCAGCAAAAATATCTTCATAAATCTAGGTATAATTATTGAATATAGGAGAAAATAATGAAACAATTTGGAGAAATAGTTCATTATCACTTTTATCACAATGGTTTGAAAAGTCATCTTCTGCAGATACATCATAGATTCTTTTTATAAGAAACAATATTAATAACAGAATCATTTAAGGCATTTTAGATTCTTTTTATAAGAATTTATACCACTTTTCTGAGTTTATTCTAGATTGCATGTGCCAATCATAATTGAGGCACCATTCCAAGTATTTTGTCAATAAATAATCTATATACATGTAGCTCTATATATATGGAAATTTACATAAAATAAATTATCATTTATTCTTTTCCAACATAAGAAAGAGACTGAGTGTCAAGTTTGATCGTCACTTTCGGCGGACTTTATTCCTACAATATTTCCTGCAAGTGGGGGATATAAATTTCATGAATTTGCTTGTTTCTCCTTTCTTCATTATATTTTTCTATTCTATTCAAATATTGCCATTTCTTTTATCAAGAGTATTCATATTTTTGATCAGAAGTCTTCTGTTGCAGATTTGTTGTATTTGGGAAAGGGTTAAGGTCATCTTAAAGAAAATTTACCAGATAGTGTTTTCAAAATCAACTCTAAAAATATAAGCCGTTAAGGCATTTAACCCTGTTACCAAGTTTGAAAACAAAAACCGTTTACATTTGTGGCAGTAATTGCACGGAAACAGCAACAATTGACATTTTTTGTTAATCAAGGGGCCATAACTACACTGAATAAAGTCCGCCGAAAGTGACGATCGAACTTGGCCTAGGTTGTTACCAAGTTTGAAAAAAAAGGTTCACATTGTGGTAGTTATTGCACAGAAACAGCAACAAACGACATTTTTTGTTAATTAAGGGGCCATAACTAAACCGAATAAAGTCCGCCGAAAGTGACGATCGAACTTGGCCTAGCCCTTAAGGCATTTAACCTTGTTACCAAGTTTGAAAAAAAAACCGGTTAACATTTGTGGCAGTTATTGTACGGAAACTAAGTGTGATAGACAGACGGACAGACAGACAGACGGACAGACCCAAATTAATGATTAATCATAATGAGCACTCCACTTGCTTAATTGTTTTCAAAAGTCATCTACTGTAAAGGGGTTTGTAAGTGGGAAAGGGTTAATGAATGAATAACAGATGTTTTTTGTCTTGTCAAATTGCTTGCAGCAGATTTAGACACTTGAACATATTTGAGACATTGCTCAAGATGTCACTTTTAATTCCAACATTGTTTTCTATTCTATGGTCTATTATGAAATAATTAATTTCATTTAACCCTTTCCCTCATAGTTATGCAGCAGATGACTGAAAATGTCTAGGCAAAAGCACAGAAAATCCCTTTAAATGAAAGAGCAGTTATTGAATAGAGTTGAAAACATGGTGACAAAAGGAGAAATTACTCATTTTGAGCAATTTCTTCTTTTGTCCCTAGCTGTGTTTAAAAAGCGGTCTACTGCAGAAGTGTCAGAAAGCGTCTATATAAGGTAAAGGGTTAAGGGGATTTCAGACTTTTTCAAATGGGGGTTTTCTCAATTTTGTATACTGCAAATTTGTTTCACCAGCAGCTGCTGTCCTTGTAATAGTTTATACAATATTTCCTTGTAAAGTCCCTTTTTTCTTTCCTGGAAACACAATGATGACTTATCACTAGTTTTCTCATCATTTTTTATGCATATAGACTTGCAGATTTTGGTGAGAGGGCTAGTGTCAAGTGTTGGCTGTTGGGATTTTGGCAGTCTCACATATAGTACCAACCTGCCTACATATAATGTCGCCTGTAATAACATCAGTTGATACTGTATATCAAATAATATCAATGATAATTATAAGAGTTAATTTGACAATGTTTGAACAAAAATTGGTTAACCCATGACCTGATCTATATGTGTAACTTTTAGCTCTATTGGCCAAAGGCCAGAAGAACTTATGCCATGGCGTTGTGTCCGTGCATCCGTAAACAATTGCTTGTGAATGCGATAAAGTATTCAGTTTTGATTGTATTTCAATCAAACTTATACAGTAGTTAGATATCCATGAGAGCTCGGTTCCTTTCGCAAACCAGCCAGATGGATTATGGCCCTTGAAATTGTCAAAATTGCTATTTAATAGAGCTGTGAACACAATAGAGGCTCCATGTACTATCTGATCTTCATCAAACTTAGATAGTAGTTAATTATTGATGATAGCTCAGTTCCTTTCGAAAACCAGCCAGATGTGCCCTTGCATGACTGGATTATGGCCCTTGAAATTGTCAAAATTGCTATAATACAGCTTGTGAACACAAAAGCGCCTCCATTTACTATCCGATCTTTACCATACATACATGGTCTGGAATGAAGTTAAATTGATTGTATCTCAATCAAACTTATACAGTAGTTAGATATCTTCTTTTCGCAAACCAGCCAGATGGATTATGGCCCTTGAAATTGTCAAAATTGCTATAATAGAGCTTGTGAACACAATATAGGCTCCATTTACTATATGATCTTCATCAAACTTAGAAAGTAGTTAAATATTGATGAGAGCTCGGTTCGTTTCGCAAACCAGCCGGATCCGCTCATGCAAGACTGGATTATGGCTCTTGAAATTGTCAAAATTGCTATAATAGGGCTTGTGAATACAATAGAGGCTCCATTTACTTTCTGATCTTCACCAAACATAGATAGTAGTTAAATATTGTCGTGAGCTCGGTTCCTTTTAAAAACCAGCCAGATGTGCCCTTGCATGACTGGATTATGGCCCTTGAAATTGTCAAAATTGCTATAATACAGCTTGTGAACACAATAGAGCCTCCATTTACTATCCGATCTTCACCCTACATACATGCTCTGGATTGAAAATGACCAAAGAACCATCCCAGTAGAGTATGGGCCTCTGGTTAAAGTTATCTGATGCAGATTTATTTATTTTATTGTATATTGGAAAAAGTCATACAGGTTATGGGTTGGATCACTTTAGTTAAAAAAAGATCATAATTGCCCATACATAATAAATATTTATTTACTTCAGGGATATGTCCAACGGATATGGTTGTTCTGAAGTCAGAAGACCACAATCTTCAGAGTAAGCTTGACAGATGTGACCACTTACACACATTTAAACCCAGGAACTAAGCACACCTTGTATATTTCATTGCAAGTCAGAGGAATTAGGGATAATGAAAAAATCTCATTTGTCATTCTCTTTTTCCCACAATGCTCTCAAAGTATGTACCAAATACAATGCTCATCCTTAATTGAAAACATCACCAGAAGAATAGGTGCACATGTTGATATAGCACAGAATAAGATACTGGATAAGGATTAACCCTTAATCTGATATCTTATCTTGACTTTTTCAAAATGAAAATAAGAGTATGACAATTGTTTTAACAAATTTGTATAAAATGTTCGCAATAAAGAAAACGTTTTGAAACATAAAAATAAGAGTATGACAATTGTTAACAAACTTGTATAAAATGTATGCAGTGAAGAAAACGTTTTGAAACATATTGAAATGACTAACCTTTTCCAACATACAACTAATTTGCACCAGAAAAATGAAAAATTATAACATATGAACACAAATATGTAAAACCTTTGAACCAGAAAGTGTACATGTAAGACCTGCAAAAAGAGTTGAAAACACTGTGGCAAAAAGAGAAACAACTCATCATGAGCAATTTTTACTTTTGCCATAAAAGTCGTCTGCTGGAGAGGCTACAGGAAGAGTGTTGGAGAGGTTTAATAGTTTGTACATGTAATTCAGTTCCACTTTGAAATAATATGAGAAATTAAAAAATCATAAAGAAACACATTTGTTAACTTGGATATATGATTGTGTTAAAAATATATTGTCAATATATTACCCCTAAGAAAGTGTAAAAACTTGTGGAAAATGATTTGCGAATGCATCCATGCTAAGGACCCAATTGGATACAGATTTACATAATTTGAACCTTTTATGACCAATTTCAAACAGTGCTGAGTGAGATCAGATGCAAATAATTCATTTTACACCGGTCTGGGACCTACTGGTTGTTTTTTGGAGAGCGTCACTGAAATGTTCTGGGAAAAGGAGGATTCTTCAAATGAGCTGTTCAAGGCAAACCAACTTTGATGTAATTTTAACAAGTGTACATAAAGATCTGCCATTGCATCCATGTTAAAGGATCAAAATGGTTACCGGTACAGTTTCCTGTGACTTTTTATGACTTAATGGTGAATGGTAAAGAATGGTTATGTACAGGTTAATCCAGATATTCATTGGCATACATGCCTTAAGCTTGGTTTCTAAAGTTGATTGATTGGGGTTTAACGCCATTTTCAACAATTTTTCAGTCATATCAACGCAGCCAGTTCACCTACTCGTATGATTGCTCACAACAGTTCTCCACACAACATACTTTCCAAGCAACTGGCTGTTTTTCCACATAGACTATTAGCCCATTGGTGAATGACACAAGTTTGTCACAGTGACTTTTGTCAAATGTCGGAAAGAATGTCGGCCGAGCTGGGGTTCGAACTCACAACCCCTTGACAATAAAATAATGATAAAACATGAAAAACAGTCAAATTCTTGCTGCTTCATTTATCGCGTCTAGCAGTGTAGCAATTAAATTCGAATATAGTATGCTAAGTGAATAGAAGAAAAAGTACTATTGATTTTATTGAATTAAGATCTGAACTTAAAAATTTAACCTTATCCCAGAGACCTAAAATAATGATGTTATTTTAGGTCTCTGCCTTATCTACAGGATTTTTATTTTCAAAATGTCTTTATCAGGTAAAGGGTTAAATAGAAGTACTTTGTAAACAAACCCTGATCAATTTTAGATTGTTACAATTTTGAATCATCCATATAATTGTGCAAACTTGAAAACATTGTACACATAGGGAAAGGAGAGATTGTAAGTTAGCTGTAATATAAAAAAAAAGTAATGTATAATAAGAAAAGGGTAAACAAAATTTAAGGCAATACATCAATCTTCCGACGACCCATATCGTATGACATAATTTAAAAAAAAAAAAGCCATTTAAACCTCAGGCGTTGTGAAATCCCGTCTCTTTTATCATAATACTATAATTAGATAGAGGCTATTTATAGTAACACGATATTTTATCGTCGATATAGTGTGGTTTACTTGACTGTTTTACTCAACAGGCCTTTCAAAATGCTAAAATTTAAGTAACAAATGGATTTGATAATAAATAATATTATTTTCTCTTACAATGCTAGACAGGAATATAGCGCATAAAAAAATCCGTAACACTTCGTTGTTGTAATATTACGATATTGTCATCCATAACCATCTTGACATCATGAAAATACATTTCGCTCAAATACCGCTTTTATTTCAACGAAATAGTACCTCTATAATAGCGAAAAACCAGGTGGAACGTGCGTTAATTGTTCAATACGATCACCACTTTCTCCGACATTTTCTTGTTTGTTTGTCTAACATAACGACGGTTGTTAACGCACGCGGTGGAGATGCTTAACTCAGAAAGTCGTAAAGAAACATTAATGGGGCGAAAAAGATCGTCCTTCTAATTTTTTTATTTAGAACTACGTCGAAAATACGGCATTTTCCAACCAACTCCCGGGTTACCACGGAAGCGGCGCCCATAATTGTTGTAACTAACATGGTTTTGTTACACGGCATTTCATTGGATGCGTAAAACTTTTTACGCATACAATCAAATTACAGAGCGGGGATTTCAATTTCTAAAGAGGCCGTCCGCCAAGGGTACTTATGGGAATGCTAATGTGCGAAGTAGCCTTGGCTAGCGAAGATGCTCAAATGGGAGCTTTTAACAGTGTTATAGTTACACCTCTCAAACGGGTGCTTTCAACAGTGCTATAGTTACACCTCTCAAACGGGTGCTTTCAAATGTGTGTTTACTCTGCTTTCAACAGTGTTATAGTAACACCATCTAAATGGGTGCATTCATCAGTATTATAGTTACACCACTCAAGTGTGTGTTTACTCTGCTTGACCACTGTGTATTATTCTGAGGTACACGTAGCTTAGTATGGAACACAGGCTCATTTGGTAAAGAAGGGAATCGTATTACTCGATAATGTTGACCTTACCTGACCCTCACTACATGTATGTGTTTTATTGTGAGATACATGTAGTTTAGTCTAGAGTACGGGTTCATTTGGTTAAGACGGAGACGTATTACTCGATAATGTTGACCTGACCCTCACTATGTGTGTTATTTAGAGTACACGTAGTTTAGTATGGAGTACCGGCTCATTTGGTAAAGATGGGAAACGTATTACTCGACGAAGTTGACCTGATCCTCACTGCATGTATGTGTGTTATAGTGAGATACACGTAGTTTAGTCTAGAGTACGGGCTCATTTGGTTAAGACGGAGACGTATTACTCGATAATGTTGACCTGACCCTCACTATGTGTGTTATTGTGAGTACAAGCAGTTTAGTATAGAGTACGGGCTTATTTGGTAAAGATGGGAAACGTATTACTCGACGAAGTTGACCTGATCCTCACTGCATGTATGTGTGTTATTGTGAGATACACGTAGTTTAGTCTAGAGTACGGGCTCATTTGGTAAAGAAAGGATGCGTATTAATCGATAAAGTTGACCTGACCTTTTCTGTAGTATTGTGAGGTACACGTAGCATAGTCTTGAGTACGACTCATTTGGCAAAGAAGGTTGATTATTGAGGTATTACTCGACAATATAGACATGACCCTGACCTCTACGGATTATTGTGAAGAACTTGTAGTTTAGTCTGAAACTCTCATTTGGTAAAGAAGGGAGACGTATTACTCAACAATGTTGCCATGACCCTGACCTCTGTGTATAAGTGTGAGGTACATGTAGTTAAATCTGGAGAACGGCTCATTTAGCAAGTAGGGAGAAGTATGAATCAAAGATGTTGACATAAATTTGACTTCTGGGTATAATGTTAAGTAAACGTACCTTAGTCCGGATCATGGCTCATTTGGTTTAGAAGGTATACGTATTACTCCTTAATTTTGACCTAACTGTCAAGATATAAGTTGAGGTTTTTCGGGTTGTTTCGCAGGTGACAATGTCTTAACTGAGACTGTGTACAATGTGGACGATATATAAAATATTACTCAGGCTACTTGACCTCTGTTGATCTGTGACGAAGTATCAGCTATTTGGTCTTGTCTCAAACTGCCTTGGTTTTGTGGTTAAACTGTCTGTAATGGTGCTGAACCTATCTGTTCAGCGTATGGGCTCTGGAGCTGTGTTGAACCCATCCGTTCAGCGTCTGTATGGAAACGTCTCTTCTGAACTAACTCAAGCTCTGAGCTGGTGTTGAACTTATCCGTTCAACGTTTGTTTGGAAACGTCTCTTCCGAACCAACTCAAACTCTGAGCCGGTGTTGAACCTATCCGTTCAACGTCTATTTGGAAACATCTCTTTCGAACAAACTCAAACTCTGTGCACCCTGTGTGAAATGTCGCAGTGCTGAACCGATGCCGAACCACGAATGTAGATTTGGACTGCTCAGCCGATGTAGGATATTTCAGCTGATACTCTTCTGGTAGATTGGTTTTATAGACGTTTAAAGCATTGATGGAGAAATCGCAGTATTTCGTGTAAAACGATAGCCTCGCGGATTTTCGCTTCTCCCAAAATATGCACTACTTATACTAGTCTTATAAAAAACGTTCTATAAGAGCTATGACTAAAACTTATTTAAAACTCATTTAAAGATAAAAATCGAACGAAACCACTTTCGATATCACGCTTTCATATATGCCACTTTATATATCAAATTAACCTTTTAATATGCATGAAACGTGAAACTAAAACTTGCATAATAATAAAACAGTTAAAACAGTTTTATCAACGTAATCATAATATAATCAAAGTACGCTTGGTACTACATTTTCTTTTTCCAAAGTGTTTGACACACAAGGCGAGCCCTATTATGATCATCTTTTAAAGTTATGGCAATAATCGAAAACCCGTCGCTCGTATTTATTTAATGTAACAGTAAAAACGTTTTGTGTTATCAAAATAAAATGTGAGCCCTGAAATGTCAAATATCGAAGCTACATCATGCTTCTCTATAGGATGTCCTAAGTTCTTGATCTTAAGGGTTCAACGATCAATTCCACTGAGGACTTAATATATCTTTAGACATCAAAATATATTTCAACATTTCTCATTTTGCTTCTAGTACAAATTTGGGGGGAAAAAGTGAGTGATATGAAGACATTAATTTAGAAGAATCATAACATTTGAATGCTCACCGATATCAACACTGAAGGTTTATATGCCTGGTTTTAGGAAACTTGAATTATAAGCAATCTCATAAACAAACATGTGAAGCAAAATAATGCAAGCCGTATGAATTAAACAGAAAGCATGATTCAAGGAACCTAAATCATTTCAATATGTTTATCAATGTCATGGATTAATTGTGATACATGTAATATGACCCAAAATTGGTGATAGGTGCAGGTCACTATTTCCAGTATGTTAAAATGGTTTAGAAAATATAAGTGTACTGGTGGTAATAGGAAATAGATATACTGGTTTGCAAAATCTATTAATTCAGAGAGATAGCAATTGGTATAGAATATATGTGAGGGAGTATTGTGTGCTATGGTCATCACAAAATAAGAGAAATATACTAATATTTCTACCTCTCGATATATGAAACTTTGAAAAAATTGCTGAGTTAACAATCTGAGAATCGGGGAAGTTAAAATGAGGCACGCCATCACCATTTTGTTTGTATGGATTTGCTGAAGAATAGATTGATTAGATTTACACTGTTTTCCGCTGTAACTCAGGCATATAACTGATTTTGTGTCCTGGCTTTATCGCAATTATAAACCAACTAACATATCTCCCAGGCAACTAGCTAACTTTCTACATAGACAGCGAAGCCATTTGCCATACAATTGTCTAACCTAGACGCCTAGGCAGCGAAGCCTTTTTTCCACAAAGTTGTTTAAATTTATTCATGTAAGGATATTTTATTTATATATTTTTTTAATTACATTTTTATTAAATGTTTTCAAAGTCGACTGCTGCATACTTGCTTCATTTGGGAAAGGGTTAAGGGGTCCAACAACTGGAGATGCGTCGCATATGATTCTCATTACAAGTTCCCGTTATCACTTGACCCTACTGAATGATGGTCAGTAAGTTGTATTCCTCTTTTGAAAGAGTGGTACTATTGATATGACTTTTTCAATATTGCCAACAACAGTAACTTTAAACCAAGTTGACGAAAAGTAGATATTGACCTTAATAACATAAAAAGTTCAAATGGGATATAGTCATATACAAATATATTTAGATCGGAATTTAAATAAGGTAATCTCTCGATCTCTCTCTGGGGTAAGCATTACGCCTACATGGTGTCACTTTATTGCACAAAGACGTACTGGTAACCTACCCAGGAAACGCCGTGATATAACTAAAAAAATGTCGTAAGTTGTCTTATACACCTAACAATCATACAACTCAACCTCTCTCGCACGCTTTCGAATTATGTCGCGCTCTCTCCCCTCTCTCTATATATATATGTCTTTCTTTCTATTCTCTCTTTCTCTTTCCCTGTTCCTGGTTGTCTCCCTCTCCCTCTCTATCTCATTATTTATCTCTCCTTTTCTCTCTCTCTCTCTCCCTCTCTCTCTCTCTCTCTCTCTCTCTCTCTCTCTCTCTCTCTCTCTCTCTCTCTCTGCCTCCCTCTCGATCTCCCTCCCACCTTCTCCGTTCCATTTTACTCCCCTTTATCCTCTGCTCCCTCTCTCCCTCCCCCTCTCTCTCTCTTTCTTTCTTTCTCTCTCTCTCTCTCTCTGTCTCTCTCTGTGTCTCTCTCTCTCTCTCTCTCTCTCTCTCTCTCTCTTTCTCTCTCTCTCTCTCTCTCTCTCTCTCTCTGTATATATATATATATATATATATATATATATAAATGTTTCTCCATGTCTCTCTTTTTCGCTAAATCTCTGTTTCTCACTCTTTTTTTCTATCTCTCCTCCATCTCTTTAAATAGTTTTATAGTTATACAACGGCCAAGTGGTGTTTATTCTGGTTTCTACAGTATTATATTTACATCAAGGCAATTCAGTGCTTTCCTGATTTAAAGAGTGTTATAGTAGTATCACGGCAAAGTGGTTGTTTTTCTGCTTTAAAGAGTTTAAAGTTATATTACGGTCAAATGCTCTTTATTCTAGTTCATACAGTATTTTATTTATATCAAGTCAATGCAGTGTATTCTGCCCTAAGAAGGTTAATAGTTATATTAAGGTCAAATGGTGTTATCTGGTATATACAGTATTATATTTGTATATCACGGCACTTTAAAGAGTTTTATAGTTATATCACGACCAAGTGGTGTGTATTCTGGTTTAAAGAGTTTTATAGTTATATTACGGCCAAGTGGTGTTTATTCTGATGTATACAGTATTGTATTTACATCACAGTAATGCAGTGTATTTTGCTTAAAAGAGTTTTATAGTTATATCACGATCATGTGGTGCTTTTGCTGCTTTCTACAGTATTACAGTTACGTCAAGGCAATGCATTGGATACTGCTTTAAAGAGTTTATAGTTATATCATAGCCAATTGGTGTTTATTCTGCTTTCATCAGTATTATATTTACATCACTGGGAACAGTGGTACCTTCGCTTCCACACGGTATACGGATGCCTGACTACATTATCCGGATCACTGTACACACAACTGCAAAGACAGTTTTGTGTCCATGTTGGACAAAAAAGAACGAAACATCGATATACTGTTGTTTATTAAATACATTGTTGTATTACAATGTTGCATTATGATGATATGTATACGTATACATTAGTCACATACAGCGTATCGTTTATGATTTATGCACAGTCTCAAACAATTTACTTACACTTAATTTGAACTGTTCCCTACAAAAGCCCACCTCACACCCATGTTGACATGTGAAGGGGGCATGAACATGAAATACAATCGTTATCTGTACTTGTGGGTGACTCACAAATAGGTTGAAGTGTCTGTCTAAACGACATGTAAACAAATATTAACCCTTTTCATTGCTGACTTTTTTAAAGTGGATTTATCCCACTCTGCATTTTGAAAGGACCATTCCCAAATTCTAGGAGTATCGAAGTTATTCAGCTAACAGCTTATAGCGTCTCGTCAGACGGTTCTATACTCGTGGCACAGGTTTCGCAAAAATTGGTTCAACCAGTTAAAGGGTTACTAACATGGGTCATTTAAATTTAACTAAATTTAATGTAACTGTTGTGTGTTTTTGTTTACAAAAAAAAACCAGGCACGTATTAACAGTAATTTTACGTTACGGGTATTTATTAAACTATTCTTTTGGTTTTAAAATGAAGTGAACAAAGCTCAGAGCAGGACACCTTGTGTGCGTTAAATACAAGGTTTAGTAAAAATTAGCACCTGTACAAATTCTTCTACATACTTCAATGTACATGGTTTGAATTATTTGGTATTTATTTTACTATTCACATATGCACTTGCTTTTTAAACGATTTTAAAATGTTGTACCTTAAGTGTGTACTTATGCAGTTTTAGTCGATATTGGTAGACTAATAATGTAAATTCATGCTGCCAAACGTTGCATGACACATTGGATACTTGTGTTGAGTATGTAAAAACGCATATAAACGATCATGTTTTTAAATGCTGATGTTTTACTATAGCATCGTACACAGATATTTGGTAACACTTATTAGAAATAACTTATATTTAAATTGGTTTGGTTTTGTATGGTACAAGCGACTTGTTGATGAAGCCATTAATGTACACCGACTTACTAATCGGTATACACATAACTGGCTATTCAATAGGCACAACAATAAATGAAATGAATTGAGTTATTATTCATGTTACAACATTGAAGTTTTGGTTAAATCATACATTTTAAATAATCATGTAAAGCAATTGTGCTCATGATTAGCTTCAATTGTAGTAAATGCCATTGTTAAATGATTGAAGACGGTATATATGCAACACAGTTAGTAAGAGAGGAAATAGTTCAGAAAACCAAAGTGAACATATCTGTAATATAATATGTAGAGAAAGGATAATAAATTAAAGTGGAACTGATATACGTTTATAATATACAGAATAAGGTATATTAAAGACATGCACATGTACATACCAGATTCCTGGATAAGAGGCGGTATTTACATATGAAATCCGTATTTGACACTTCAACTCTATGTCTTGAGTTCCCATATAATATGGTTTGGTTAAATCATAAGAGAGATAATAGGGGGAAATAACCACTTTACACCTTTTTATCTAGACCTCTGTACGTATTTTACATTCAGATTCCTTATTTGACACTCTATGAGTTGAGATCCCTACGTATATTGTTTGGTTGAGTCATAAATGAAATATTGGTGGAAAAATACGTTAAACCAACATGAGAACTAGAATAACACATTAATAGATATACATCATCAGAAATAAATCCACATTCACATACAAACAGTTTGGTTGAGTCATAGGATATATATTGGCGGAAAACACGTTAAACCAACATGTGAACTAGAATAACACCTTTATAAATAAACATCATCAGTTATAAGTCTACATCCAAACACTTCGGTTCAGTCATAGGAGAGAAAAGGGTTTACGCCTCTTTATCTAGACCTGGGTATAACATTCATATGCACGTCCGGTGGTAACTTCCTGGTTGACGCTTCGTACAGAAATTCCTTGTATAATGTGTGAAACGTTTTACTTTAAAATACACGTTTTATAATGAGTACCCTATCCCCATTTTTGATTTGATTTGAATATGTTAAATATGTTTAATAACAGGAGGATAGAGCCCCTATAACTTATCACTTACATACCTGTAACAACTAATCTGTCCTTTATCTGTGTAAGTCTAGCTATAAAACAATAGTCAATACTTGCAAATCATACATTCACAAATAGACATAATTTATTAAAAGCAACGCTCAGGTAGTGCTTGCACATTATTTGACCATACAGTTAGTTTAGTAAAATGTATCCGACTTTAATCTGGATTACCTATCGCTCTCACTGTGTTTGATTAGTGTATGCAGGTAACCCTACTAGTCCGAATATAGACCAGATAAACTACCCCTGTCACTGTGTTTGGTTATTGTATTTATATAACCAGACTAGTTCAACTCAAGTACGTATTACCTACCCATACCAATGTGTTTGACTATTTTACTCAGGGAACCAGTCTAGTCCGAATCTAGTCCGGATTACCTACCCCTACCACTGTGTTGGATTATTGAACTCAGGGAACAAGTCTAGTCCGAATCTAGTCCGGATTACCTACCTCTACCACTGTGTTGGATTATTGAACTCAGGGAACAAGTCTAGTCCGAACCTAGTCCGGAATACCTACCCCTACCACTTTGTTTGATTATTGAACTCAGGGAACAAGACAAGTCCGAATATAGTCCGAATTACCTACCTCTATCACTGTGTTTTTTTTATTGTACTCCTGATACTAGACTAGTCCGTATCTTGTCCGTATTACCTATCACCGTGTTTGATTAGTGTGGTTCAATGAGTGTTCAAATTCATCCAATTGACATTTTGGTTTTCAACACCAGAATTGACTGCACTTCTATTTCGTGTTTTCTTTTTTATTTAAATCTTAATAAAGACCTGGTGGTCGAAAAGTTGATAATAAGTTTGAGTGATATGAAGTGCATACATTATAACTTATAGATCAACTTTATGTGAGAATGTTAGTGCAATATGAAGTGAAATCACCCCTAGCCATTATAACGCTTTTCTATTCAGTTTTAGTTGACGAGATAAGCCGCTGAATGTTGGTCTCTTGACTTTTTCTGCATTTCTTCGGCCAAGGATTCCCCTGAAGCATGATTATGTCGTACGTGATGTAACCTTCATGGAAACCTGCTCGAAAAAGGTTCAAAGTTCAAGGTTTGAATCGAGTTAATGTAATCTAAAGGTCTTTTTATTTTTGCCCGGGGAGAATATTTGATCTAGATTTAATTTCACTCCGACAGTATCATATTTATTTTTGATTTTTGTATATGCTTCAAGTTAAATTATATTATTCAGTCAATATACAAATTGCCTATAATGATATATAATCACGTTATGCAGTTTGCCCCTCTTGCTGACTGGTTGGGAGTTACTTGGTTATATTATATCAATTCATCATATTATTGTGTTATATTGATATAGCATAGTAAGCGTGTATATATAGTGTATACAGCGGTAATGAGAAAAAACGGCAAATAACACCTGCTCAGTCTATAATGTGACATTTTACCGTTCTCTGGATTATGTATCTAAGCGTAAATGGTTATGTGTAAAAATGTTTAGCAAGTAGTATATTGCTCCGCACATACTCCACTTGCTATGTCATTTGTAATGTTTATTTGTATATCTTTATTTTCTTGGCATATTGAAAATTTGTTAGTAATAGTTAATTCAAAAACAAAACAGAAAAGTCTCATCGAGTTTCTCTAAAAGAGAATTTAATAAATCGGTAGTTCAAGAAATAACATGCCTTATATTTTAAGAGATTTCCGTATGAGGTCGGTATTTATAAACAGTAGATAGGCCTAGTGATTTGCGTCTGAAGCGGTATAGCTCTTCTTATATAGTTTCTGTTGTATATAATTGGAAATACATATAGGTTTGTTACACATCACTGATTTCTTATGATTGTAATTGTATGTTGTCGATGAAGTTAATTTTTTTATTCGTTTTATATCAGATTTATATAATGATACTGATCTCATTAGATTATGATTGCATGGCATATGTTCATATTTCATGTTTAGTTAGATGATAACCTGGCAGCTCTGTTTTTACGATCAATCAACATGACTTGAAGCAATGTGATACAAGGTCACCTAGGGAATATTTATACAGTGTAATTGAATATTGGCAACATAATTTCAGAGGACATTTTTTGTTCACTATAACCATACTACTTCAAAACGCTACGCCCATGTCGGCAATATTTGTTCGACCAAACAACATAGCTTGAAGGAATCTTAAAAAGTCTCATTCAAGGAAAACTCGAAAATCGACATTTTACTTTCAAGGGATATTTATTGAGTTTTTCAGTGAAGCCAGATAAGGCAAAACATATTTGTTGACTAATCACCCTAGCTTTGAGGTATCTTATAAGGGGGGACCCTAGAGTATATTTTTATGTTTAAAATATAACACCACAGTATACATGTCACGTCACAGAAAAAAAAGACACTCGGAGATTTACGATCGGATATATACATATCTGCCTTTGCAGGTATGAAGTCATGTCGATTATTTTTTGTTCGAAACCATGTGATTCAATATTAGCAACTAGAGGAACGTAGAGCTGTGATATATAATGATATGTAGAGCTGTGAAAAGTCTAAGTGTCGTAGATTTTCCGATGTTGGACTATATATCAGAATTTTACACGATTTACCATGTATCGAAGCTTCTGTACACAGAACAATTCCATAAAAGATATGTCAGTATCACTAAGTGCATTCAAATTATTCAAGCTTTTCACTAACCACGTTACAATGGCGGATCCTTGACCTCTGGCTCGTAGTCCGATTCAACTAGGTTTTTCGATCTAGTAGATATAACAAGTGTTCTTTTTGACACAACATTAGGGAAAACTCCGTCATACTATATTTAGGAAACTTTAATGGATTTATTATATAAAACTGTCCATAAAGATGGAAAGTCAACGACTGTCAGGTAAGCTGGTGCTATAATCATGATGCATTCAAAATGGCTTATCATGGCAGATTTGTGTTCACTCAGTTTATTTTAAAGGCAAATTTTGCACATGATATGTTTTTTGCCAGACCAAATGTGAGCCACATTGTTGTGTTTAATCTTTTTAGAGCATTGCTACATCTTCTACTGGTTGTGTTTTTCAACTGAGTCTGTGTTATGGTTTGGTGTGAGGTTTAATGTTTTACTCCACTTTGAATAAGTATTAAGTTGTATCACAGCGTGTATGGTGAGGCTGTATGTCACCAGTGCTATTGGTAAATTTATCCTTACACCAGCCTGTCGCTGGTTATGCTAACCCCGCAACACTGAGGGCCATGAAGGGCAGCCATTATTAACATTTTTGGTATGACCCGACCACGGAATGAATCCCAACCTCCTGCACCCAATGCGGACACTCTACCACAACACCATCAATGCGGACCACTGTGCTATAGTCCCACTGCTGAACAATATTTCTTCTCAATCATAATTTACTAAATTCTGCTTCTACCTTCAATGACAACAACTTACAAGATGTTACGTGTTCATAATCATATAGATTGGAAATATTAAGCAAGTACACTGAAATAAAGGATTTTGCAAACTGGAATGTACATGCTGGTTTCTAATAAGATGTAAATAACTTGTTTTTATTGAAGAGTGCAGCTAAACTTGTGCTTTCAGATTGAAATTGCAGGGGTTCTAACGAAAAATATATCGCAACGATCTATAGACGCATGTCCCCTGAAATCATGTTTGTTTGTGAGCTGGAATGTGCATGTAAGTTTCTAAGAAGATCTAAACAATTTGTATTATGTGTGTAACCAGACTTTGTTTTTTAGATTGAAATTGCAGGGGTTCCGGGGTCGCAGCCCCGATCAGAAATAATATGTGTCTGGAAAAAGAAATAAAGCATTCTATCATTAAATCACAATGGCTGATGGTGAACCATGTGTAGCACATTATCTTCATTCTGTACAGGTTTCTTGACAGATGTATGCATTATACAACTTGATGATAGTTTAAAGTTCTGTTATACCTATATAGTGTTGCTTTGATTTAAAACTTTTAAAGTTGTACGAAATGTTCAGTTGTCGAAATGTTCAGTTGATAACGATTTCGCCTATATTGCAAATGGTTGAAGGTTGATTTTGCAAGGACAGGTCAAGAAAGAGCTGGGTTGTTATCTTTGTTATGTTATTTAGCAGTGCGCTATTCAAATTGTCCTTTCATTTAACATGGCTGTGGTGATATTCTGTCTTACTTCATGGTGTCTATATCTGTAGTACAGGGTGTTTCTGTTGACAGGTCATAACCCCTTATCTTATTTCTGAGTGATTACAGGTTAGTTATTGTGGTCATCTTCTGTCTTGCAACCCGGTGTTTGTCAACACAACATAGCCATCCATTAAAAGTATCGAGAAAAAAAACGATCTCAGTGAGAATTTTATAATTCATGCTTTATCTGACATATTTTCATTATTTTCAATCGTAGATATGATCAGTATGCCATCAGTATTAAAAACAAAAAGCACGATCAAGGGTGACGGTCAAAATATCGAAATAATTTAGGCAATCTCTGAACATCTCATTTTTACATACACATAGTTAAGACCATAAGAAGCGCCTCGAAATGGAACAATATAAAAGAAAACTATCAAAAACAATGAAAACCCAGAAAACTTGCAAGTTCAGTCTGTTTCATGAGTATGCTGGTCATAATTATTTAACTAGGTCTGTCCACGTAGGGTGACATATCTAATGCTACGTTTTTGCCAAGTACCAGCAATACAGAGGGGATAAACTTATATAACAAGCATAGACAATAAACAGGTATATGAGTATACGGTGTTAAGCTTTGCTTCACACAGTGTTATGTCAAAATGCACATGTACATTTCACTATCTGTTAACTTTATCTACCAACAATAAAGGACAGTTTTTCCGGAAAATACTTATTGACGTTTTCCATCAAGGTACACATCCATTTGTTTAAGTGATAGACCTTATGTTGATTAGGTAAGACTGTCTAAGAGCATTCTGACCTGTTAAGTTCATGCATAGTGTCATTATAGTAAATTTTCTGTTTGACTGCCTGTTTAATTAACAGTGTATATATATAGGTGTGAATAGATGAATGACGGTTCTTTTGTATAGGCTACTATACACCATATAAATTCCTTCTTTGTTTCCATGTAAATCGACAAGGTTCAGTCCTCAATTGTCGCTCTGTTCAGTGTTTCTCATGCAGCACACTATATATCATTGAAAAAGAGTTACCTCTTAAAAACAAAACAAGGAAAGATTTGGGGTAATACATTATGCAAGAAAGAATTCACCGTGCGAAAAATGTTACAGTCATTTTAAACCAAAGCTGGCCCGGCAAAACCAGTGTTTAGCATTCTCTACTTTCACTTTCAAACAATGACAAAATACTAAAAGTGATCAAATCAATCATTTCCAGTGCATCATATACATTTTATAATGATTTTAAACACAATGTCATATATTCAATGCATTCTGGTGATGTTATAACTAATTTATACGAAAACAAAGGCAAATAAAGTTCTTTTAGGGAATACTTTGGTGCAGATCATCATGTCAGCGGATGTCTTTGGCGAAATTTAACATATAATCAAATTCATTATTTAAAACAGAGCAGTTTAATTTCTCAAACTGGATCAACACTTTCTGCACACTAACGAAATATGTTTTTTAAATATTAAGAGAAACGATGTAGCATCAAGTGAGACTGCTTATTGTGAGCTGTCTAAACTATATCTGCATAGTTTAAAATGTATTAAAATTAGCTTTTGCACAGAAAGAGTTGAATGCAAAGAATGTTATACTATAGTTCTCACTTGTTTATATAAGCAAAAGATATGGAAACTCTCTGTAAATGAAAGTAAACGTATTGATAAGATTTGAAATAATTGCTCAATATGTTTAAACTTACGACTAGAAATGATTGGGGATCAAATACGAACGCTAAGATTAAGTACATACAAGCACATTAAGAAACAATATGTGTCTGCAGTTATCCTAGGTTCACAATGTTTATGTCGGAAACACAATCAAAACATCAACAAGCTTTAGCGAATGACTAGTAATGTGATATACAATGGACCCGAATATGTCATTCCTATCAGTAGAAACAAAACATTCGGGCACGCCCATAGAAGTCTGCCCAAGTCGTCAGAAGGGATCGGTACCCCTGTAATCAATGAGTTGTACTATTTCATAAACCATAGACATCTGAATATGTCATTCCTGTCATTGTATTCGATTATAGGTAGATACAGTACATTCGAGCACGTTGATAGAAATCTTCGGAAGGAATCAGTATACCTGTTATCAGTGAAGTTTGATATGATTGACATAAACCTACTGCCCATAGACATCTGAATATGCCATTCATGTCATTGTGTTCGATGGTATAAACAGCACCTTCGAGCACGTCTATAAATGTCACTGTCTCAAATGGTGCTCATTTTGAATGAAGACATTTGTAAGATGTCAGATTAAATGCATATATTTCGAACACTAGATACTTTTAATTACATGATCGCCACAAGGCACAGATGAGAACATCTATATGGAATTCTCTGATTGAGTTTGATCAATGTGTTTATGTAAATATAGTAAATGCATTTGAATGACGATTAAGATTTTCACGTTATCTTTCCAAATCATATCATGAAAGATAGGTGTATACCTCAAATATACGTGGTACAGCAATAGTCGATGGCTTCGAAATTAGATCCTTTGAAGAAAAAGTTTGGCTTATGCACACTAGTATTTGCATACCGTTTAATGCAAACTGTGTTAGAAGCTTGAGATTAAGTTAACGTGATCTATAGAACATAATAATAATTATGTCGCCTGCTAAAAAATATTTAAGTATGAAAGACAGACGGACAGCGGATACACGACCAGAAATGATCACTAATATATATTAAAGATAGACAGTACTCAATCTGTGTGTATATCCACATGACATCGCGGTTTAATATCTGATTATGGAATGTCAAAGATCAAAATTTACCCCTGTGTCTTAATGTTATTCTGGCACTTGACATGTCAATTTCAGAAATGTTCTCTTAATGTTGAACACAAACTTATTGCCCTATCTTTAAAACAACAACATTTGTGTGTGACTCGACTCAATGTCAGTATCAGTTAAACCATTTCCCTGATACAAATATATGTTGTCTGTTCATGCTTAGGAACATCGATTTATTTGTGCGATTCTACGTTTTCCCTGTTACAGTCGATTTTCCTCATCTGTAGGTGCTTGATTCATTTATTTCATTTAATAAAATACATGACTCGGCACATTGTTATATTTCATACATATTAGTATATAAGGTTAAGTTATCACAAATATTGTTTTATAGGATTATAAAAAACACATAACATAAGAGTATTAGGATAACTATTCATTAACCAATGAGGGTACAAACACATGAACAGTTCATTCCCTTGTTTCCATTATGAGTATTTCTAAAGCGTTAAGCCTTTAATGGTGAAACAAGCTATTCTGTCAAGCCCTGTACTCAGTTCCCGAATGTATCATAGTACCAAACACTGCATGCATGGTCGAAATTACATTGAAACTAAAGCACAGCTATCATCTGTCTTATCTGTATAGCTAAACGCTAAACACATTTATTTTACTATACCAAAGCAATTTTCTGGAATTAGCATTTTTAAATTATATAGGAAACCACAGCATATGAGGGTTGCGGCAAATATTTGAAGAATTCAGTATGTTTGACTAAGGTTACTTTATATTGCAATCATGGTTGGGAAGTAAACAAATTGCTTTTGCGATAATTCAGTTGTATGTGTGTAGATCAACATGTACCAATAAAGAAAATGCTTAAATCGACGAATTACCACAAATAAAAAATCACAAGCACTGAATGATTTGTTCAAGATTTGTAAACCATCTTTACAGTATCAGTTTAAAGTCAGTACCTTTAGGTCGGTTTTCCTGTAGCGTAGCTGACATGTAAATCAGTATAATAATATTGTAACTGGATAAAGGAGATTTAATATTGATCTTGTCTTATTCCCTTAATTGTTAACCAAGCAATTGACATAAGTACCATCTTCAGTATTTGACGCATCATTTTGGCTAAGAAATGTATAATGGAGAGAGAATATAACCCGTCTTTTTGAAAATATACTTTCGTGAAATGTAAAGAACCTGATTTGCCTGTTTATCTGCAATATGTTCATGATCAGCACAGTTCACATATTACATACAACAGCTTTTTATAAGATTCTGTTGATTCTAATATGACTTAGGCGTTAAATCACATTTCTTAAGGAATGATTCTGTATAAAGGATAGGACGTGTTTAATATTGCTAAGTAATATTGTTATTACCCTTTAAAAAGCATCCAGAGTGCTGCTGCGGCATTTTTTTTGTCACACTTTATACTGATACTGCTTTTATATGTTATTCTGTTTAATTGGTTGAATGCTTTGTATTTTGATGGTGAAGCAATTTTAATGTGTTTCATTTGTAACCAAATCTGACCAAATTGTCTAAATGTTTAGTCTAGCCAAATTGTATACATTTTTGACCAATAAGTGATACTAAGTTAAAATGGACGGTAGTAAGGACAACCTTATATATGCTGTAGATAATGAATCAGGTGGTATCAATGAAAGGCAGTCTGAATCGCATGAGTCTTTAAATGTAGAATCAGGTGATATCAATGACAACGAGTTTGAATCGCATGAATCTTTAAATGTAGAAGGGCGTCGTAGTCACAAATTGACTAAAAAGGGTCTGAGCTGGCACTTGCAAGTTTTACATGGTTAATTTAGGACGAGTGCTACTGTTTGGAAGAAGCAAGCAAATAAATGTCTTATTCAGCTCTCCGATTGTGACGATTGTCAGACACTTCGTTTGTCAAGAGAAGATTTAGAGCAGTGTTTTTCTGTTCTGACTGATATTACATATGAATTTAGTAGCTTTGGTGACGAGGATTTGTCTGGTATGATTGATAAGTTTGAGGTTATTGAGAATGAACATTTGAAAATCATGTCACAGATTTCTGATACGGTTCGGTCACTCGAGACAAATAAGAGTTCTTCTCGTTCAAGTAAGCGTTCTTCCTCTTCACGCTCTGGTGCAACTGTAGAACAGTTTTGGTGGAGTTCCTACACAACCTTCAAATAAGGAACAAGTGGTTGACTCCCAAACGCAACCTTTGAATTGGGGACGTTGTGATATTGGTAGATAATAATATGCCACGTAACACGTGGAAACTTGGTCGAGTTAACAAAACCGTAGTTGACGATGATGGGCTAGTTAGAAAGGTTAATGTTGAGTTAGCAGATTCAGATTGCGATAACTTAGGTCAACGTGACAAACCTCTCAGGATTCTGGAGCGACCAGTGCAGAAGCTTATACTACTGCAGGAGTCCGAGGTGATTCCCGTCTAGCAGCCTTAGTAGTGTCTTTTTGTTTGCCATGTTGCTGCGGCAGTTTGTTTTGTCATACTTTATATTGTTGATTTATCGGTACGAATATCGGAAAGTTCGAAAGAACGTAGAACGAATCCTATTTACATTTTCGAGTTACGTCCCTTTGTTATTAACACGCCATTGTCCATGTGGGAAACGCTTCGGTAGGGTTCTTGGTATGCGGATAAGGAAATAGGCTCAAAGAGGTAAATGTTGATGAATCATTTAGTTGTTGTCATGCAAACTACTTGGTTTTTTTTATCTATTTAGTTAGCACGTCTTAGGTTTAAGGAATACAGCGATTCTAATTATATAACTTGCAGGTCAGAATTTGTTTACAGAGTTCGCATATTACATCTTTGTCATTGCATTCCATTATTCTTTTCTGCAATTAAGTATCGTTTTAATGTCTTTTCAGTTTCGACGTGAATGTGTATGCGACGAATGAGATTACATGTTTAGTCTGAACTTTGGGTTGACTTTTTCTTTTCGCTCTTACGTTACTGCGTTTACATTAAGTATTTCATTAAATTAATTCACTTGGACATTCCTACTGTGAAGACTAAACGAAATATCATGAATTAAATTGGACATTTTTTCTACACACTTCTCGATATCAGCTTCATTTCAGCCTAAATTCAATACAATCTTTTCAAAATGTGGCTTATGTTCTGAGAAAGCACTTTCTAATGAAGCCCTGTCTGTGCTTTTCAAAATTATTCTTTGTATTTTTTTATTTGGATTGCTTTTACAACCGTGCGGGTTTCTGCTTTTAATAAACAACAAAATAAATTATATAGGAGAATTGTCCAACATTCTGCTTTCATTAAACAACAAAGTAAATTACATAGGAGAATTGTCCAACATTTTGCTTTCAATAAACAACAAAATAAATTATATAGGACAATTGTCCAACAGCATATTTTGGCAATTAAATAGTCAACAAAGCCTTTATGGCACGTATTAACATTAATAACACGCCCATTGCAAATGGAAAGCTCATTATGTTTACACAATGTTAGTAGTTTATACCCAAAACTGTTTACCTGGTCGTCACGTGACCTTCTCGTCGATATATCTCCCGTGCATTCACAGGGCGGTACATCGAGAAAATGGTCCAGATTATCATTTAATATATAATCCGTTGTACTACCTGTTCTTTCATTGAAGTCTCCCGGTAATTACACCTCACCTATCATAATTAATTTTCTAACATTTTGGTTCAAGATTTCAAAGATATCACATTGATAAAGCATATATTTTGCGTTTTATAAGTCATTATCAACGATTTGTTTGTTAAGTCCATTAAAGTTACATAGAAGGAAATTTAATTGCTTTGCTTGACACCCTTTACTCTCTTGAACTCCACAATCCCTGTAAAGGGCATCGTTTATATAGGAGATATATGCACGTTTCCCTTCGGTCTTGTTTCAATACAGGGATAAGGCTTCTTCTGTTTTCTTAAATACTTTTCGGAAATTGATCGCTAACTCGGGCGGATATTTCCTCACTCTTATCCTTCACTTGTATCGACAACTTGTCTTGAAAAAAGTAAATTTACAACTGTGGGTCTCTTTTTCTCACGGTTATATTTACCAAATATATGAGCTCTGTCTATTTTTATATGAATCGACGCATCTCCCATACCGTACATTAACGCAAAACATTGAATTGTTTTTGAAATTAGATAAGTATTAAACAAAGAGACCTTTCAAACATTAAATTACGGTCTACTAAAGGCAATGCGTGTCTATATTGTCCGTCCTTGACATTTTCACTTCAGAATGCTCTACATGACCGTATTGTATATGCATCACAGAACATAATAACTGCAAATTCTCATTGTCTTTCAGTTTGCATTTGAGTTGTCAAAGTTCTATATTTTACCTTGAATGTCAATGTTAAAGCCAGCAAAAATCAACTAAATATGGGTGCAAGGAAATGTACAATATAATATACTAGTGATGTTAAAATGGTGCAGGTAAGTATACCGTGATTATCTGTTAATGTCAAACAAGTCACAGCAGCTTCAATGTTAAAGCAAAAAGAAGGAAACGATTTTGTTTCTCTTTGTCTGATATAATCTATATGTAAATAAGGGTTTTATCATAATAATTAGATTTACATACCTTTAGGTTTCATGTTAAACAATTGTATTTGAATCTCTATTGTAAATCAAGCCAAATATATCAGAGATCTTTTATGTTGCTTTCAGTGTATTACTAGTGTAACATGTCTGCAAAGACTATTATATTAACATCGTTGCTTTATATGAACATACGCGACGGTACATAAACTGCCTATTAAAGATCGCAGTTGTTCGAATGAAATGCTCTATTAATAAGCCCGTGTTTAATTAATTTTCACATTTACAAAATATCATTGTACAAAGGTCTTAATCAGGTTAGCTATGTCGAGTCATAACCACAGACAATCTGATCTTAAACCAACAGTGCGGACTAGAAACGTTGTTTTGACTCGTTCAAACATTCACACATATTATGACATCAGGGTACCCTTGGAATGTTTCTCTTTTACCCACAATTTGTTCAACTGATTTAGATATTCATTCTTTCATTTGAAGTTAATTTCCACAGTTTACTTAGAGGTTATTGGAAGCCGCCCGGAGGCGGCTTCTGTAGGAATGCTTTGAAAATTATCACATGGTGAAGATCTAGACCTGCCAGTGTACCACATATTGGGATTTACACTTTAATCTTACTAAGTATATTAATTTCTGGTACATAACTTTCAAAACATCCCTTTCATAATCTACATACATGTGTAAGTTTTACAAATTAAAAAAGAAGACAAATGCCTGTATATTAATTGACTGTAGGTACATTTTCATTTAAGTGGATTCGTACTGTATCTAGTCTAAACAGTGGAACCAGTAGAAACCAATCATATGGTTCCCCAATAAAGCAACTAGCTAAAATCAAAGGGAGTACCAGTAGTCTGTTTAACCCTTTACCTCATAAGACAATTCTACAGCAGACGACTTTGAACATATTTTTAATAAAGGTTTTGTACTCTTTCTTAAGAAATCATTGAGGCAAAAGGTTAGATTGCTCCAAAATTAGGTTAATTATCTCCATTTACGGTTTTAACCCTTTCCCTCATACAGTATATACTTTTTATGAGCCTCTGCAGCAGATAACCTTTGAAATAATTGTGGCAAATGGTGAACTTAGTCATAATTAGCTTAATTTTCTCCATTCATGGTTTTTTATAACCCTTTACCACATACAGTATAAACCCTATGAGCCTTTGCGACAGACAACTTTTGATAGTGCTGTGGCAAAAGGGGAAATTAGTCATAATGAGCTTAATTTTCTCCATTTATAGTTTTAACCACTTCCACCATACATGTACATATATATATACCATTTCTGAACCTCTGAAGCAAGCGACTTTTTAGATCATTGTAGCAATAGGTATAATTGCTCAAAATAAGCTGTTTTTTCTCCATTTACGGTTATAACCCTGTCCTATATAGGAGTTTTTGAACACTTTCTGAAGCAGACGACTTTAGAAATCATTGAGACAAAAGGTAAAAAAATAAAAAATAGGTTAATTTTCTCCATTTACTGTGTTAACCCTTTCTCACATCAAATGGTGAAATAAATCATAGTTAGCTTAATTTTCTCCATTTATGGTTTTAACCCTTTACCATATACAGTATAAACCATATGAGCCTCTGCAACAGACAACTTTTGATAGTGTTGTGGCAAAAGGGGAAATTAGTCATAATCAGCTTAATTTTCTCCATTTACGGTTTTAATCATTTTTACCATACATGTATATACTATTTCTGAGCCTCTGAAGCAAGCGTCTTTTGAAATAATTGTGGCAAAAGGTATAATTGCTCAAAATAAACTGTTTTTCTCCATTTACCGTTATAACCCTGTCCTAAAAAGGAGTTTGAACCCTTTCTGCAGCAGAGGTCTTTAGAAATAATTGAGGCAAAAGGTTAAAAACTAAACAATTAGGTGAGTTTTCTCCATTTACGGTGTTAACCCTTTCCACATACAGTATATACTCTTTATGAGCCTCTGCAGCAGACAACTTTTGAAATAATTGTGACAAATGGTGAAATTAGTCATAATAAGCTTAATTTTCTCCATTTATGGTTTAAACATTTACCACATATAGTATAAACCGTATGAGCCTCTGCAACAGACAACTGTTGATAGTGTTGTGGCAAAAGGGGAAATTAGTCTTAATGAGCTTAATTTTCTCCATTTACGGTTTATACCATTTCTGAGCCTCTGAAGCAAGTGACTTTTGAAATTTTGTGGCAAAGGGTGAAATTTCTTAAAATGAGAAATTGCTCCATTTTCCACAAGAAATTTCAATTATCTTACTATCTTTTATAGAGATTATCTATAATTGTGCTTGATTTTTTTCATGATATGCATTTACCACAATCATTTTGAATACATTTAAATTATTATACTATCATGTGATAGATATTTTAATTTTGTACTTGATAATTTCAAAGTCGTCTGCTGCAGATTTGTTTATGTGGGAAGTGGTTTAACCCTTACCCACTTTCATGATTTGCCCAAACAAAACAAAAACAGATTTCCTGTGTGTCTGCATTAATTGACACAACAATATCATATCAGTAATTATGTTCAATACATATAGTTGATTATCTTTGGTACAAATTTAAATTCATCATGACCTCATGTCCAATTATGTTTTATTTCTTTCACTTAAAACACAGACCAGCCAGGTTAAATATCCTACATACAATTTATATCTTTAAATAATGAAATATTGATATCAACATAACTGACTACAGTTTAAATTGTATTAATGTTTGTGCATTTAAACGTTCTGTTTTCTTATTTCTACATGTACAACGAAATATTGCGGCTTCTCTTTGACGCTTTGCGTTAAACATTCGTCTTGTTCACTTTGACTTCTACATATTTGTTATATGCGGGAATGGGTTAAAATAAATAAAACATTTAATTGTCAAACTACAATTACATTTAATCGACATAGAACTTGTTTCCGTTTTGCCAAAATATAAGTTCAATCTTTCAAAAGGAACCAGAAAATATATTAAAGGACAGCCGAACCAACTAATAAAATTAACAATAATCGTTAATGTTGTTTATAAGATTGAAAATTATTTTCCCTGTCTAAAATTGTGTTATGTTGTATAGAAGATATTGGTGTTTGACCTGTACAATAAAACCAAGGAATTAACTTTTGAAATTTTTGTTATGTTAAATGTGTGGCTATTTAATAAGATGTTTATAGATGGCAAATGGAATACTTAATATATACAACAAATCTGAAACAGTCGAATTTGAAAATGTCACACTGTTAATCCTTTCCCACATACAATGAAACTGCAACAAACGACTTCCACAATATATAATCAAACACATTGAAAATCTCTATAAATGAAGATGTAATTACTCATAAAATGTTAAATACATTGTGGCAAAAGGAGAATTTGCTCGTTATGAGCAATTTCTACTTTTGTCAAAATGTTTTCAAAAATAGTCTGCTGCGGAGGCGTCATGAAGGTTATATAGGTGGACAAGAGTTAAGGCTGACACATAAGATAATATCCAATAATCCGTAGTATAGACTATCTTACCAGTAAATATTACACGACGATTAGTGGACTAGAAACAAGTACATTTGTGTCAGAAATGTAGTATTACGACTAGTCGTGTGATGCAAACTTTTGATTAGTTAAAATATTATTGAGATTGGTTACGTAATCAGCCAACGTTCTCGTCGACATCAACGCATTACATACTGAACAACATTTCCCCTTAAAGCAATCTGCGAATTTTGTTCCTATTATGTAATTGTTCAAATAATTTGATTCAATGCAAAAGTATGGTTTACATAACCATACAGTTAAACGATGTAATGGTCTTCAATCATTGGTGCTCATGCAGGGCCGTTGTGTTAGCATTACGATTCACTGGTGTCAGGATCAATGAACCAGTAGTACTGGAAAATGTTCCAGGAAAAGTCGTGATATATCTCAAAATTGTTGAAAGCCGCGTAAAACACCAAACAAGTAAACATTTCAATTTGAATCTAGGGGGGCTGATTTCAAAATGAGTTCATACACATAATCTGTGTACGGCCATCTAACAAAGTTGTTCAAAATAGTTTGATCAGTAAAAAAAAACATGATCACTGTGGTAGATTTTGGTTTTAATTTATATCTTTATCGTTTAGTTTATACACACTATTTTCAAACCAAGTTTCCCTGAAACTAGATATATGTACTTAATTTCAAAAACATTAAGACCCAATTTTCTCTTAATAAGTCTGCTTTAGCTTTGTGTTCTGTGAAAAATGATGAAAATCATTGATCAGAAAAAGTTAATGTCCTTTAAATTATTAATATGAATAGTCACTTGAGCGACCCAGGACATTGTAAACAAACCATCTTTTGGGGTTGGTAATATTAGAAGCAGATATATTTGTAGACGACATATATTCAAAATAAGATTTTCATTGTGAAACAAATACATTATAAGCAAGCAGAATTAATATACGTGGACACCGCAATATATATTGGCAATGTGAACTTGCACTTCTTTTAAAATAGAACAATAATTACACACAAAACACAAAATGTTATGCTAACTCTAATGTTAAAAAATACTTTTAAAAGAAAAACGATGTAGCAGTTAAAACTTACGTAAGTCCTGTAGTTCACAAATACACGCTTCTATACTTCTAATTCAATAATCGAATACTGGTAGAAGCTGCAAACGAATTAGCTTCTCCTCTATGCAATCTCTTCAATCAATCAATTGATATAAGCACTTTGCCATCTTCTTGGAAAACTTCTAATGTATGTCCGATCTTCAAAAAAGACGACCCTTGTCTTCCGTCAAACTATAGACCAGTTTCTCTTCTAAATTCTATGGAGAAAGTTTTAGAAAAACTAATTTTTAAACATGTGTTTAATTATTTAAAAGACACAAACTTTTTCACACCCTTTCAGTCTGGGTTTTTACCAGGAGATTCAACCATAAACCAAGTGACTTTCTTATATAATCAACTATGTAAAGCTCTTGATGAAGGGTTAGAGTTTCGTATGATCTTTTTCGATATAAGCAAAGCCTTCGATAGGGTATGGCATAAGGGTCTAATATTTAAGTTACAAGCTGCTGGTATCGGTGGAAAGCTCTTATCTTGGTTTTCTGACTATTTGTCAGGTAGGTCACAAAAAGTTGTAATTCCTGGTGGATCTTCAGACTTTTGTTCAATTAATGCTGGCGTTCCACAGGGATCTATCCTTGGACCGTTACTATTTCTAGTCTATATCAATGACATAGTCAAAAATATAGACTCTGGTATTAACCTTTTCGCAGACGACACAAGCTTATCAATGGTTGTAAATAATCCAAATATTACTGGAGCAATATTACAGAAAGATATTGATACAATCAATGACTGGGCGGTAAAATGGCTAGTAAAATTTAATCCTTCTAAATCTGAATCTCTTATTGTATCTCGCAAACGCAATAAACCTGGTCACCCTAATCTTTTTATGTCAAATATTGAAATACCGTCTGTACAAAACCATAAACATTTGGGTATTTTCATTTCTAATGACGGCAAGTGGAACTTTCACGTTAAAATCATTATAGAAAAGGCCTGGAAACGTGTTAACGTCATGCGCCGCCTCAAATATTGCCTTGACCGCTCTACTCTGCAAGTAATATATTTCTCATTCATTAGACCAGTTCTTGAATACGGCGACGTTATCTGGGACAATGTACCCCAATACCAGAAGGAGGAACTCGATAAAGTTCAAAATGAGGCAGCGCGCATCGTTACAGGCTGCAGTAAACTGGTGTCTCTCGCAAATCTTCAAAAGGAATCTGGGTGGGAATCGTTATTAGAAAGAAGAAGGAAACACAAACTTATATTGTTTTTTAAAATGGTGAATGGTCTTGTCCCTAACTATCTATCCTCTCTTGTTCCACAGTATGATAACACTACAGCTTACAATCTTCGCAATTCAAACAATCTGAGAAATATATACTGTAGGACAAACTTGTATAAAAAATCATTTCTACCTGCAGTAATAGATGATTGGAATGGTCTACCACTAAACATAAGGAAAACTAATTCTATATCGTTGTTTAAATCACTTATAAATAGAGATAAACCAAAATCTAAAAAACTATATAATGTTGGATATAGAAAAGTTCAAATATTTCATACAAGACTGCGAAACAATAGTAGTTCTCTTAACCAACATCTCTATTGGAAAAATGTAATCGATTCACCTCTTTGTAGTTGTGGGTCGATAGAATCAAATCAGCACTATTTCTTTGAATGCAAATTATATCTTCTAATTAGAAACACCCTAGTTCAGAAGTTATCTGACATAACTACTGTTAATTTACAAACAATACTTTATGGTAATGAAAACCTTTCATTTTATAATAACGAAATCATATTTAACGAAGTACACAAATACATTATTGATAGTAAGAGATTCTAATTATGAGGGATTTTCATATCAGTTTTACTCAAATCATTCCTAATTCATAACACTACTGGGGTAAGCATAATATTTACCAAAATAAGAACTAATTACTACAACAATTTATAGTGGAATTAATTTATTTGAAAGCCAAGGTCAAGGGATGCTGTAAGACATCTGCTTATGTACATGTATAAGTTCACGGTGCAGTTAATAACAAATCTGGCTCCACTCCATCTTTCACTTGTTTAAGCAATATATATCTCTCTATTATTTATTTATTTTATTTTTTTCTGTTCATGGTTAGTTACTTTAATACACTTTGTATATTTATACTGCATTTTGTAAACAACTGTTCAATCACCATATGGAGAGGAACTATATAAGCTGTAAGCTTTCGTTCCAATCCTTTTCGCACTTAATGTTTGTACTGTTGCTTGTGTGCCTTACTTTATAGAATAAAATATGTTTAAATTAAATTAATTCATGTCTCTTTTTCCACTTAACTATTTCAGATACGTCATAACCATATTGTAGTCAAAAGCGGAATGCGGGGCCCGAACAACTTTGCAAACTTGAAAAACGACAATCACGTGACATGACGCATATATACCACTATGTAATTAGTAACATTATGTGGTTATTACCTTATAAGGTAATGCAAATATGTACAATTATGCCTTCCTATAACTTAAAATAACCCGATACGGTAGGTACATGTAAGGATCGTCTGCTCTGAAACGTTCTGAATACACACTTTAAATGTTTTGAGGTTTGAAAAGAAACGTTTTTACAAACAGTTAGATTACATTTTACTGCTGTTTTTAACAATAGTTAAGTCGCATAACGGCGATCAGCTCAACTCTATGTACCATTGAATGTCCTATCTGTCTTGCCCCAGGGATCCACACAATAGTCTTCCATAACTACTGGCATGCATTCAGTAACCAAAACCTCAACGCTTAAAGTGACAACTCAATGTCTAGTGTAAGTTATTGTTTGAAATAGTTCATGAATATATATGAGACGATCTGTCCCAAAAGGTACAAGATAGCTTCATTGAAAAGTGTCTTTCCAGATCAGCTTGTTCGTCTACATAGTCATGACCAAATATACACAGTTCACAAGTTTGATAGAAGATTTTTTCAAAATGTGAAGATTGTGATAAGACGGATCAGAAGCATGGGATGATCTGAACCTACACTGGTCAGAAATAAAAACTTTTATATATTCCAATGGACGAGCTTTTGATTGAAAGCAAACCTTAGTTGTCGACGGGCCTTAAAGCACCATTCATTCATTCATTGAAAGCAATCAGCTACTTGAAAATAGGTTCTCTATAGAAATCACAATATTTCAATGTATCAATATAAATATATGGTGAAAAGTTGTAGAAGTTCAACGTTTTAACGTTTAAGATAATTTGATATTCATCCGATTTTCAAAGACTTGAAGAAAAAAGAGTTAAATGGACTGTTAGAGGTAAAATTTCCAAAAAAGCTTATTCATGGTTGAAACGGGGAACTAATGAATTATAATGCTTTTTTAATAATATTATTTACAGATGTTTTCAAACATAAAGAAAAGAGCTCCCTAGTTGTGTATCCAAGTTCGTACCACGGACAAAGTCCTTTACATTTCTAAATCCAAATTGTCATTTTATGAATAGGAGCTCTGAAAACGTTAAACCAACTTTTGAAGTTATTTGGATGTCTTTACCTGTGTATATCGGGGTTTGAATAATTTACTTCTATTTTGTGTTGGATAAGTTGAGTACCGCGAATAAAGACTTGACAAGCTAATTCAACACAATTTTAAATTAAAAGTTCGCAAATAAAACGATTACAAAACAGAAATGTATCAGTGCAAGGTATAAATTAGTTTTTAAAAAAACCTTCAACACGTAATATGTATTTCTTTTGTCTAATAATTGTGTCCTTAATCCGATAGAGTATGATTTTAAGGTTAACATACAATAAAAAGATAAATAACTATCATATCTGTAAATATATCCCTTAACTTAAAGAGCTATCTTTTTAGATTAAATCCCCGTCAGAGTTGAAGGCGACCATCCGCGACCGTACGGCGACCAGAAAATGTACAAGGTCGCCGGCAAACGTGAAGACAACGCGAGAAAAAGTCCCAAATTAATGACCGCAACTTGAACGGTCATACCGCTTTCTCAGGGCGCGCCCGCCAAGACCTCTCCAAGCTTATGGCGTTTCCATTGATATTTATGGGCTGGGTAACGGCCATCACGCTCACGGGGTTCTTACTACACGTTGTATACGTGTATTGCGACTGCATTGCAATCTTACGGCGTTTCTACCACGTGGCACGGCGATTATATAAGCTGGTCAGATTTGAGGAAGTTTCAAGATGATCATTGTGTAGTCATACTGTATAGTTGTGCGTTTTCTGAGTATAAAATACCCGCCGTAGGAGCCTAGCGCAAGCTTGGTAACCAAGCCATTTTCGTATTAAGAACTCCAAAAACGCAGTGGGAACCCAAAACGAACGCGTAGTATGGCGGGGCAGACACGCGAGGGTCGTGGTGAGTACGCCATGAAGTCGCTTTACCAATGTTATCATTTTCGTAATGTCTTTGCCTCGCGTGTACTGCGCGTGTACTACGGTTATGGCAATGTTACGACGCTTGTCTCACCATCTTTGCGACAACGCCTCGTTCTTACCGCCGTCCAGGTCAGATCGCCTTGTTCCAAGCTTATGGCGACATTGACGCGCTCTGGGCCAATCTTCCGACGCCGTAGCAGCGCAGTAAAGACGCATGCCCGTATGGTGGAGGTAGTAGAGAGATATCTCTAAAACGAATAAATAGTAAAACAGCTTGTCATATGAAACCATCTTCGACCTAGTTTCACTTAAATTTAAGATTAACGTTAGTTCATGATAAACCATCTTTCCTTGAAATATCATGCATATATGCTTTTACAAATACAAATGGCACTTTTAAAATCTATCATTTTAATCGCAAGTTATAAACTTCCTATTAAGCTCTCAATGTCAAACTTATTGATCCGTCACTAACAGTTATGTCACAGAAAATAGGGCCTTCGGATTGTAAGTCGAGAGAAAGTCTAGGTTAGCGGAGGACTAGTTAAGAAAAAATGAACTGGTCTTTTCCCCAACAATATCTTTCCTATTACTCAGTCAAACCCTATATATGTTGAGGGTACTCAACATAAAGGGTTTTGAGTGTCAAAAAAGTATTTTAAAACATGAAAATTGCCCATTATTTAGAATTGTTTGTGTTCTGTCCTGTTCACAAACATTTATGGAAACATTATTTATGTAGTAAACGCTTCGCAATTACCATTCACAAAATGCTCTTCTCTCTGAAGTGTCGTTCTACTTAACACCCAAACAGGTTCGATTTGTGTATGAAGTAGTAAACGTTATCCTTCGAAATTTCAGTTATATGTAACCATATCTCAAAACCTTGTCATACCTGGATTAGTAACATCATATCATTTTACACTATAACATGTAATAGAATCGTCCAAATTCAAATACTCGAAAAGATATGTGTGGTCTTCTTGTGAAGCAGGTGTGTCTTTATTTTAAATCTTCCTTATAAGTGTCATGTTAACCGAACCCTTATTCAAAATGTGTTGAAAACATTTTAACAGATAAAAAGCTTCACCTGATGCCAAAATGTGTTCATAATATATGTTGACACCTCTGTACCATCGAACGTTAAATACGAGAAAAGGTTTATTCAGATACACGTTCTACCTTTGTTCGCAATGTATTTGATTGTTTGTATGAAGTTTTACGCTGCTTTCATCCATGTTTGGTTATATCCAGGCGTTTTGGGAGTAGTTACCAGTACAAGTGGAATAATTATGTTGACTCCAGAGAGTCTCTCGTAATGCTAATCTCACAATCCTGAGCGCAAGGCCGGAAAGCCATTGCTATCATTGTTAAAGTCTATGGAATGACCCTACTGATGATCGAATCATCAATTCCCCGCATCTGATGTTCTACCACTACACGACCGAGGCGGTACAACTCGCAGTTGTGTCGATTTTAAGTAAGCGTTGTGTACCAGAATCACATTTTAATTCGTGTAATGGCAATAACTTCGTGACAGTGTACATGTAGTTCATTTACCTATAACCTTTCTCGAGCACTAAATTCTTGTTTTGATTTTTCTACATTGTGAGGTTGTATATATTGACATGTCATTCAATTGCTTATGTTTGTAAATCTATATATCTATTACACTAAATGGCTAGTTTCCTATCCCCCCATCACGGTGTCAAGTGGAATATATATTTTCCAGCCATACAAGCTGTCAGCCACTCTTTACCCTATATATATATACGTAGGTGGTTTAACTTTTATTTAAAACACTTTTATTGATTAAGCTATTACTTAAGTGAAAACAGATTCGTAATATGGAAAAGGCATAGCCTCAAAACGAGCACAAAACAGAACAGAATAAGATATTACATAATACTATTGAACAGAAGAAACATATCAAAAACCTTTCAATTATTCTTACAAATCAGAACAGTTACATTTTATCAAAGAGCTCTTTAATCTTTATGACCAGGGCCTTTTGTATAATCCATGCTTAATCCTGAAAGATATTTGTAGTAAGTCACAAAATAAGCTTTCTGGGTCACTAAAACAGAAAGGAGTTGCTCCAAATCTAAACAACTTATTGTTTCCATCTAAAACGGTCCAAACATCCACCTTTATTGCTCTAGAGACTTACCTGCTAGACTGTCAAATGACAGATACAATCTAATCTGCAGTATCTAGAATATAGTTCCAACGTTGTACATTGAAGTTTTAAAACCAGCACAAATTGAGACATGACTAGAGGGGACTATATAAAAAAAGTTTCAACTCATATCCCGGGTCGTGAAAGTTCATGGTGTTGGCAAGTCTTGTCTTCACTGATCATCATTCAGATCCCGGATGTGGTCGGATGGATGTCTCCTCTAAATTGTCAGATACTCCAAACTCTTAATGTTAAACTACTGTTTTAGTTATTATAAGATGAAATGGAATGTTTAATTTTTACACAAATAATTTTAATATAATTATATATTGCACTTGTTAATTGATTGTTGGGATGGGTCCACTGGGACACATCTGTTTTGAACAACATACTTGTCTTAGTGGAAGCATCTCTACAATGGTCAAATCACTATTGTTTACAATTTTAAGCCATGGGAAAATCACATTCCAAAGTGATGACATCATCATATCTATTGCCCTCATAGCGTGTTACTAACAACTCTATTTTTTGTCTAATCAATAAATCATAGAATACAAATTTATTTAGCGGGATTCACTCTGTGATTGAAAGCTCTGTCCCAGTATAACCTAATACACCTATTATAGATGAATTCTCCAACAATGTTTCAGTCTATTTTTACCTTTGTTATATTCTCCCATCTGCGAAATGTAATACATTGTATGGAGTTGACAAGGTATATTTATTAACCTACCTCTACAGCAATTTTAATCCTGATGTAATTTTAAATCCATTTATATACACTTAACTCCAACAGGAATTCGTCGTGGCCCCATAGTTCGCAGTTTCCGTGATATAACTGAAATATTGTTGAAAACTATGTAAAATCCCTAACAAAAACAAAACATTATTGTATGCATTTAACTTAAACATTATTTCAGTTGTATCATAGAAACTGTTTGCTTATTCATGATGCCTCGATAAATGAACCAGTTCTTGGCTATTAAATGTACCTTGCCATGACCAAAAACCATCTGCAGATCGAACCCAGGGATGCCTGGTTCCACAATATAGACACAAAACCACAGACCAAATTACTAATCTTATATTATGTAATCATCTGCCTTGCTTCAGTTTATTTCATTTTCATTTTGTGAACACCTAAGTATAATTTTGATTTTTTGTTTTAGTTTGTTAGCAATCAATATCTTAAGTTATGATGCCCAGCCTTGCCACATGTAGGCGAACTCTAGTGATCTAGATTTTAAACCGACATGACTTATTTTTAGAAATTGGACTAGCTATTGACAAGACAAACTGTCTAACAAAGTGTCAAGCTGCTGATGCAAATAATGCAGTCTCTAGTGTTAAAAATATTTTTCTCAAATTTAGCCTATTGACCTAGTTTTTGACAGAACATGACCTTCACTAAAACTTATATTAGATATCATGAAGAAATCTATTAACAATGTGGTTTCGACAATATTCATAAAGTTTTCCAATAATTTGGCGAAGTGACCTAGTTTTAGACCCGACATGACCCATTTTCAAACTTGGCCTAGATATCAGCAAGAAAAAGATTAATTAGGCATAGAAACCTAGTTCTTGACCGGACATGACCTACTGGTATACATTCGAACATAGACCCAGCTATCATCAAGGCAATTATTATAATAAAGTTTCAATATATGCTGATTGTTCAAATTAAAAATGCAGCCTCCAGAGTGTTCGCAAGATTTTCCTTCAATTTCACCTTGTGACCTACTTTTTGACCTCACATGATTCAGTTTTGAACTTGGGAAAGATTTGATAGAGATAAATGTTCTGATAAACATTCAATAAAATTGGATGCCAAATGTAACTCTGATATCAAAAATATTTGGATTATCCCGCTTTTGTGAACCAATCACACACATTGATATAAACATTTGTCAGAAGTTTCAATGTAATCCTTTGAGTAGAAAAAAAGTTATTTGAAAACGTGATGAAAAAGTGTGACGGACAGACGGTCGACAGACAGCGGACAAAAACAAGTAATCCCTAAGTGCCTACCATGCTACGAAGGTGACACAATAAAATGCTTAATTTAAAAAATTTAATTTGATTTAAACAATATGTTTGAAATAACTGTAAATTAGCTCTTATACCTCTCCCATTTACAACACATATGCATCAGAAGGTTTAATTCCTAGACAAAATTGAAAACACTTTGGCAAACGTAGAAATTGCTTGGTTAGAATAATTTCTGCCTTTTTCATAATGTTTTCAAAAGTGGTCAGCTGCAGAGTTGTCAGAAAACGTATATATATTTATTCAAATTTCTCAGATGTAGAGACTGTAAATTTAATCTAATCACTGTCTGATATTTAAATGTTGTGTTGTATCTAATCATACAGATTCACAGGCTACTATTAATCTAAACTAATGTCATCATATGTAACTATAGAAACTGTATTTAAATTTTACTGCAAAGACTTCAAAATGGTACTAATGGCTTTCCCTTAAAAATTGATGATAGCAGGTTAAAACACCCTACAAACAAGCATGGTAAAGAGATTTACATGTAAAGTAAAATTCAGACATTAATTAACAAGACAATTGAACCCATATTCAATACAGAAGCAAATATTCACTACCTTGTATATTTTTAAACATGTGGATTACTTCGATAACTGAAATAACCTATTTTGGTTGCTGCAGTCATTATTCATGTTGGGAAAACACAATTCATTAGCTTCAGTGTTCAGAGCTCAAGAAATGGCATATTTTGCATGTTATTAAAGCCTTATTTCACATCCTAATGCTAATGTTACAGCTAAATTACTCAAAAGAATCATCAGAGTGAGACCAGTCTTTGAGTAGTTACTGTACCCACAACATAGGATTAAATGAGTGCTAACTGAGATATTGTGGAAACAATTAAGACCTGCTTACTCTTCTTTACATAGTTTGTTGGCTGTTGCAGTCAATTTTGTATGCAGGGCTAAACTCAGGCAATGAAAGAAGAAATTTCCATCACAATGCTGAATGGAAACATCCTTGACTGGATATAAAGTCAATACATTGTGGAGTTATAAAAAGCCATTGAATTTGGATATGGTGAGGCATGTTTGGAACTAATTAGTGTAATGTAAGTGAACAAACATAATACAAAGAAACGCAAAAAATGACACTTAATCGGTAAGATTGTAGATCAGGCAGGCCAAATGTCAAAGTTCTAGTCACCGTTTCATTTTCAATGTATGGAGAAAGCAGATAAACCAGCCAGCTGTGACGTTTGAGTAGAAGTGTAACCAAACAATGTCAGGGCGAAAAACTAACAAAACCTAATGACAGGATGTCTTTTTATTATCGTAAAAAGCTTAATTAAAAAAAAACCATAAAATTCACTACTTGTTGGATTGACTTGTCATTGGTTCAAACCTGTGCAACTTGGATTGGATAGTAAATTGACTCTGACACAGATCTGCAAATGCATTTCCATCATGGACCCAACAATTAATTACTAATAATTAATCAGCTGATCCATTTGTTAAGTGAATATAATTATAAATTGGTATGAACAATATATACAGAAATCTAATCTTTATACATAATTAAATAACAATTACACAATCAATGTGATGCAAAATTACATCATATCTGAACAGAGAATATTATCAGTGGTTTTAATTAAATCTACTTATAAATCAGAAAAGCAGATAAACAAAAGACGACATACACTGTGGACAACTTCACATATGACTATGAGTGCAATACACATTTGGAACTCAATCCCAGTTTCATTTTAGGCAACAAAAATCAATGAACATGTCTGACATAATAATAATGTTGCAAGGTGCTTACTATATACTATAGTACTATACTATTTGTATAATTGCGATTGTGAGGTTGCAGGCCAAACTTGCCTTATGGCCCAGCAAAACATCATAATCTGCACAATTTGGTTTGGTTTGGTTTCAAACAAATAGTCACTCTAACCAGAACCTTTTAAAATGTTAAGAAGATCTAACGTTTTGCCCCAATATGGTTTTGTGACAAGTAGACATATGAAAGTAATATAAAAGACCTGTGACAAACTTATCTCCTAGAACGAAAAGAACATTCTCAATTGTTCCTGTCACTTGTTTCATAAAGGCCATTGAAATCATTTAGCAGCCTCCCACCTACTTCCTTTAATCATCATGCCATTTGCATACAAATAGTTTGTGAAATGTGGGCCGTGACAGGTTTGCTGACAGGTTTGCGCAAGCCACTTTTCGCATGCATCATGACTTTTCGTAAAATCGCTGTTGCCATCAAATGTTTATGCAGTGCTAAACTCAGGCAATGAAAAATGCAATTTCCGTCACTGGGAACATCCACGACTGAATACAAAACATCTAGAATTCTTACATATCATATTGTTTGTAAATGAACAAATGTGAGGTTTGTTTGCAAAAATGCACTTGATATTAAAGAAAAACGCTATAATTGACACTTACTTGATAAACGTGTAGATCCGGCGGGCGAAATCTAGTAACCGATTCGCTTTCAATGTATCGAAAATGCAGGAAACCAGCCAGTGACTGCGCTTGATTATGTATTCTGGGCATATTCTTGCATGTTTTAAATTGTTGTTATCCCTAAATGTGTAAATAATGTATTATTTGAGATACATATTAGACAAACCAAGGAACAAACTATTAAAATAATCTAGGAATTAACTTTTCCGCGCTAGATTATCGCGCACCTGTACTGAAGTTCTCTCATAGCAACAAAGGAACATTCTTATTTTACCGATCACTTGTTTCATAAAATAAACCTGATTGCACTTGATTCTGTTGTCAAAATTTTGTATTTCAAGAGGAATTACGTCTTATTCAGACACTGGACTATAATTTTAAGCCCTTGTGGCTTTATATTGTTATACAATGACAATCACAACATTTCGAGTTGCACTGAAGACAGTTCATTGACAACAAAGCCTTCGTCGCTGCGGACTACTTAGATAAACAATAAATGTTCTTGTTTAATTTATCTATGCCAATCATTTATAAGAAATGTCTTAAAAATATGAGATGATGAATAACTATAACACTTTTACAAATGCATCAACAAAAATATTTCAATTTTCGAATTATATCCAATCAGAGCGTGGGCTGCGAACCTGAAAGTCGCCCATGAAATGACATCCGGAAAATAGGCCATACTGATTTTAATTTACCATTGAATTCTGATATATATCTTGATCTTGACTTAAGATGCTCCGCAATCGGCCTCGCTGTGCTCGTTATTAATTAATAATAAAACTATAACACGAATGTGTTTTTTATTTGGGTTGAATAAACGCTGTCAATTTTAGATACACAATGATTGATTGATGTTTAACGCCGTTTTCAACAAGTGTTCAGTCATATCACGGCGACCAATTCACCTACTCATGTGCTTCCTGGTTAACCCACATCAGTACACTACACAACATACCCTCCAAGCAACTGGCTGCTTTTCCAAAAAGACTGTTAAACAGCCCATTGGTGAAAGACGAATGACGTAGGACACAATGAACACACACTTACACTCGATGTATATTAAATATCATTATATATATTCTTTAGGAGCAAACTGCTCCAACCGCCACGGAGGTGTAGTGCTAGAGCGTGCGCCTCGGGTGAGGGAGATCTCGGGTTCGATCCCAGGCTGGGTCGTACCAAATACATGATTAAAGATGTATTCGTGAAAGTTAGGAACTGCTCTCGATTTGATTCAAATTTTGATTACATTCATACGTCAATGTGTATTCCCCAGGGTGTTAATGCGAATTATCAAGTAGTAATTACGCGCATTTCTTTTACATGACCCTTTTACGGTTATATTTATTTTTAGTTTTATGCAAAATGTATGTGCAAACTCGGTGCATTAAGTCGGTGTTTAACTGTATTTTGTAACTGAAAGAAAAACATGTTATATTGTGCCTATCAAACCGTTCTTGGATTTTTAGAAATGATTAAGCGAGTATGGGACAGGGTAGAGCTGATCAGACCGCTCGATGTACCTGGTCTAGTCAGTGCTGTTTGCAATGACAACCCAATCGGTTCTTGCACTGATATGCTAAATGGAACTGAATAAACCCTAGACACATCATCATCTCGAGAGTCTAGGCTAGTTCGATGTATCAATTGCGTAAATAATTGAATCTTTAATAAATACTGATTTAATTAAAAATGATATTTTTTAATTGGTATAAGTCTTGTCCAATGTCCTTAAATTGTACAATTTATCACGAACAGTCTGGTCTGTTCTATCCTGTTCGCAAAACTGTCAACGTTTGAACAGCATGTCAAGGTTTAAACTTGTCGATTATGTAGTGATATATTTATAATGTCATCATTTTAAAAGTGAGATAATTTGTTTTTTATATAATGTGTATTCTTCACTTGAAATGCGAATCATCATTTTAAAAGTAAGATTTTTTTTTTTTATATATTGTGTATTCTTTACTTGATATGCGACTTAATGATTTGATTCAATAATACACATTGAAAATATGTTAGGCCTATATGTATGTGTTAATGCATATACATTTTGTTCCATATAAGACACTTGATGAATCCTTCAACAATGTTCAACAATGTGTATTCTTCACCTGATGTGCGACTTAATGGTTTGATTCAATAATACATCTTGAAAATATGCTTGGCCTATATGTATTTGTAAATTTATTTAAACGAATCTCCATAAATGATCCTTTATAAATCCTTATATAATGTTTATTCTTCACTTGATATATTTGTTAATGTATTTAAATTATGCTTCATATAAGAAACTTGATAAATCCTCAACCTACTAAACACATATTAATGCTCAGTGCCTTTTATGCTTATCGGGTCGGTCCATTTATCTTTAACAGGCTTATACGTGCGATATTGATCGAGTAAGTAGCGGAAAGTGTAGTCATGATCAGACTGCTCCGCCTTGCTCCGCCTTGTCTGCACTGTTTTAAATCGGAGCAGTCAACCAAAGGTATAACTAGTATCCAGCCACTCTTGCTCACCTGAAGCAATGTCTGTTTCTCAAATAAAGGTAATGTTTAAGAAAGAACAAAGGTGCGAACAAAGGAAAAATATATCTTAATACTTAAATAGTTATTGTGAAAAACTGCGATCTATCTGGGCCACTTTGGTATGATAACATCAAACGTTCTATACATTTTACCTGTAACGTCTCAGTCGAACAAAAGAATAGCAATAGGGGTAACCCTAGATTATTCGGTGTCTTACCCTTGGTTATCATCGGTGCTCGGATATTGTATCGTTTAGAACCACAACTACTTGAACAACCAGTTAATACCGAAACATAGACGAGTCCAAAATCTAAAAACTGCTTAATAGATTTCCGATTTGAAGTCCTATTTGAAAGATATCGGATTTTAAAATATTAAGATACCTGATCTTTTCAACTTTTTCCCACATACCCTGTTTTAGTCTCTTACAACTGCAACAAGTCCTAATGTATCTGCGAAAAGCGATGTATTATATTCCAATATGTCTTTTTGGGTAAAGATCTAGAAGTGTAGCCCAATTTAAATATATACGACCCCTTTACGGTAAGTCAATAATACCGCAAAACGTCAAAAGAAAAGTCATATCTACTATACGCGTAACCGTGTCTGTTTTGTGGTGTCGATCCCTGGCTGAGTCATACAAGACACTTTAAAAAAGGTAGTTATGTTTTTCCTATTAAGCTATCCATATCAAACCATGTTTCGGGAAAAAAAAGTTTGTTCTCCTATAAATGAGGCTGATTGAACCGCAAAGTGAATAAAAACGAAAACCAACCGTTATAGTTCAGAGACTAGTTTATACCCAGATCATCCAGGATCCACGCAGTCTGATCAGGCTATACACTGTTCGCTAATTCCCGAAAATTGAAATAATCATAATGCAATAAACATGAATTATGCATTGCTTTTAATATACCCGTAAGCCGTCGTAAACTCGTCGTCTTCGACGGTTTTAGGCAATCCATTGTAATATATTGTTTTGGAGACAAAGTTATCCAGCGTGTCTTCTACAAATATATCTAGTCTTCTACAGGTTATATTTATTATGAGTTTTATACAAACTGTATGTGAAAACTCGGTGCATTAGCGAAGCCATGGAACTAAACGGAAGTCAAACTAAGCCGATCTTGGATTTTTTATAAATGATTAACCGAGTATTGGACAGTGTAGAGCTGATCAGACCACTCGATCTACCTGGTCTAGTCAGTGTTATTTCCAATAATAACCCCATTGGTTCTTGCAGTGATATGCTAATGGAACTGGATAAACACTAGAATCATTATCAACTCGAGAGTACCGGTTAGTTCGATGTATCAATTGCGTACAAAATAAAATTGTTAATAGAAACTGATTTAATTAAAAATGATTTTGTATTAATTCGTATATGTCTTGTCCAATGTCCTTAACTTGTAAAGTACTATTTATCACGAACAGTCTGGTCTGTTCTATCCTGTTTGCAAAACTGTCAACATTTGAACCGCAGGTTAAAGTTTAAAACTTGTCGATTATGTAGTGATATGTTTATGATTTCATCATTTTAAAAGTAAAATCATTTGTTTTTTATATAATGTGTATTCTTCACTTGATATGCGACTTAATGATTTGATTCAATAATACACATCGAAAATATGATAGGCCTATATTTATGTGTTAATGCTTATACATTTTGCTCCATATAAGACACTTGATAAATCCTTAAACAATTTGTATTATTCACCTGATATGCGACTTAATGGTTTGATTCAATAATACACAAAGTCATCAATCAGACAAGCTTTGTCTACCGAGGGACCGAGTAACCGACCAACCGACAGACCAACAAGCACAAAGAAATATATACCTTCTTCTTTGAGGGTTGTATGAACATAAAATACAATCCTTATCTGTAAATGAGGGTGACTCACAACTATTTTAACGTGTTTGTTTAAAGGCGGTAATATTGCTTTATCGAAATATCAAACTAAACGACATGTTAAAACATACAAAACCTTTTATACTCTTGGCACAGGTTTCACAATATCTGTTCCGACATTAAAGGGTTTTCAACATGGGTTTCGTAAATCTACTAAAGTTGACGTAATTGTGTTTATTTATAAATATTCCGATTAAGAAACAGGCACGTATAAACATTGTTTTTACTTTTCGGGTATTTCTTAAAATCTTCTTTCGGTTTTAAAATGAAGTAACGTGCCATGTTGTGTGACTTAAACACATGGTTTAGTTAGCAATTAAACATGTACGAATTTAACTACACAACTCAATGTCCATTTTCTCATTCAACATTTAACACCACTGCGAACAATTCCTGTGAGTTCCATCTTCTGCTTTACAGACCATTTTAATCCCTCTTTAATTATTCTCTTAGATAACAGAAACATACGCACTATTATGTGTGTTTTTGTTGTTTTTGAGAACATATGATTTAGTAAAGAAAGCAGTAGTAGTAGTAGTAGTTACAACCAAGACAGATCTGAGGGTCCAAACTTTGTAAATATATTACTGTACAAAATAAACCTAACCGTGACCTATTAGCAAATATTTATCATATCATGAAGAACATGTTAATTGTTATCACATTTAAACTGTGCGCCATTTATCCCACACTGTTTACTTAAATCAAATCAGCAATTTAGGTTAAATTATGTATACTTCATGCTGATATATCTATGTTTACTTAAATCAAATCTGCAATTTATGTTAAATTATATATACTTTATGCTGATATATCTATGTTTACTTAATCAAATCAACAATTTAGGCTAAACTACATACACTTTATGCTGATATATTAATGTTTACTTCAATCAAATCAACAATTTATGTTAAATTACATAAACTTTATGCTGATATATTAATGTTTACTTCAATCAAATCAACAATTTAGGTTAAATTACATAAACTTCATGCTGAAATATCAATGTTTGCAGATGACTTTGTATTAGCCTCAGATACATCATATGGTTTGCAAAAACAAATTAATATTTTACAAAATTTCTGTTGAGTGAACGAATAAAACAAAATGGCAAATCCAACGATAGATGTTATGGAAACCATTACGGTTGAATTATGTTGGTATTTATTGCATTATTTACATTTCTTGCATTATTTACACTTGTTATATATTTTTAGTAGTCTCAATAATATTCCTTGTATAACATTTTACAAATCAATTGAGTATAAGGCTTCTCCGGTAGTATTATATGGTTCCGAGATTTTGGGACTACAAAAATAATCAGCCAAGTTGAAAGTGTTCCAACTCTAGCGTCTAAAGGATTTTTATTTTTTGGACTTGTCCAAAGCAATATAGATATAGCTTTCTGAAGCCATACGTCTTATGTAAAAGTTCCTAAATTTCATACGCCCTGAAAGTAGTACTCAATTCTTGCTCTTACTTTTCAAATGTATCACGATCTTTGAAAGAATTTTATATTTATATCTTCTGTGTTTTCTTATTTGGTTCTGCTATTCAAAGATAATTTGGAATTGAAATGTAATTATGTATTTAAGAAAAATGACGCGAAGTAATAGCAAAGGTCAAAATAAGTAAATTAACAGAATCTATCTTTTACCAATTCACACCTATATAAACCTACGCCTAAATATAGTATCACATTTATAAACCTATATAATGTAAATCAAATCTGATGAAAGTGAAAAAAATAATTCGAACATGCTAATAATATGTTCTTTTGCCGGAATGGTATAAGCAGTAAGATTTCATACGCTGTGAACAGAATACTTGATCACGCATTGAAATGCAGAGAAAACACTCCGAATTGAAAATATTCTGTGTGTCGTATCACGCAAATAAATCCAGAATAACGATTAAAAGTTAGTTTCCGTGCGTCGTTAGGTGAAATTAAGATGAAAGTGACGCATTTCCGGGAAACCGTGATCTTTGGTTAGGCCTTATTCACCGTGGTAGAATTTCCCATAGCACCGGCTGTTAGGAATTATTGCATAATTTGGACGAATTGGGCCTTTATTTTGCAATGACACGAAATGCCGTCTCACAACCTAATAAAACCTGGTTCTTTATTCAAGTTTTTTATATTAAATGAAACGGAATATACAGTGGATCTTCCATAGTTGATTATGACCAAATAAAGGTATGTATTGTTGAAATGGCATGTTGTCTTTTCGTCTCAAGTATACTTCGCTCTATGTTTCTCTTCAAAACAGTACGTCTGTGTGATTTATCAGATGCAAACTATTTGATATTTATTTCATCGTCCTACTAATGAATTATTCCGGAGACCTGAAGATTAACCCTGTTCAACTTGCAGAGGTATCTGTAGTAGACGATTTTAGTTTTTTTTTTACATCCAATGTTTCAACTGTAGTGTTAACATTAGACATAGATAAAGCTAAGAGGTCATATTCATAACACTTAGGACTATTTACTTTTTCTATTGTTACATGCATGGTAAGTGTATGGGTGTATTTGGAAGTTATTTCATACCCTAGTGTCAGTTATATCAAAACCGGCCTTGTAACCAACAATAAGTTACAGATTAATGAATTCGAATCATATTATATATGTTTACAAAATTCAATGCAAAATATTTAGTAGTATTGCATTGTACATGATAACTGGGACACTAATACGTTTTAGTTGTCCCAGATGATAACAAATATTAGTTTAATGGGTTTTGTCTATGCCATTTTATGACAGCTTTTGTTAAGGTTTACAAGGTCTTGTAAACGTGAACGGGGTTTTAGGTATGAATATCACCTCTACGGCCTTGTCGCAGAAGCCGGCTTTTAATAACTATTTTAATAACTCTTATGTTTGACAAAGGTGTTTATAGATTGCCGTGTACTTGTTTCTCAGCATGCCTTTAAGTAAATATTGCCTGATGAAATTGCCTTTGTTAAATCTTGCATGATGAAATTGCTTTTGTTAAATCTTGCCTGATGAAATTGCTTTTGTAAACAAAGATTAACACATGCCTCAAAGTAGACTTTTAACATCAATTATATTTTTTTTTCCTTTTTGTCCCTGAATTAACCTTTAATTGTACATGCATTTTTCATTTAAATGATGATAATTTTTTAATATTGTTTAACAGGACATATAATAAAACCTTTCATCTAAGCGTGGATTGCTCTTTCTTGATATCAACCAACTTGTTTGTGATGTGAACATGGGTGAAGCTGGAAACCAACCATACTTTTTACAAGAATGGACCTGGAAAGAATGTGAGCTGTTGCTTCTAAAAGAGCATAAATCTAAGATTTTTTCTAAAGTAACATTGTCGCTTGATTTATATTTATTTTTCTTGTAATTTTATAATATTTAAAAACATCACATTGTAGTTGTATGCCACTGATTTGTTGTATTTAAGATCACTTTATTCTTCGTTTTGCAAAATATATATTGCAACAAAAAAGTTGTAATCTCAAATTTATATTATTAACATCTTTCCCTAATATGGAAACTTGCTGACACCTCTGCATTGTGAAAAAAGGACAAAATGTTCAAAACAAGCAATATCTCCTTTTTGGCACAATATTTACAACTTTGTTCAATACCTTCATTTATAGAGATTTTCTATAACCTGCAACGAGTATATGGTAAAAAGTTAAACACAGTTATTTGTTATAATTTATTTACAGTTACTCTAAGCCGAGCTCCGGTAGCTCTGTTAGTAGAGACGCCGCAACACGCGAGCTGCCAATCTAGGGGTTGTGAGTTTGAATCCCAGCTTGATCATCATTCTTTCCGACGATTGACAAAAGACACTGTGACAAGCGTCATTCTTCACTCACCAATGGCCTTAAAGTATATGTGGAAAAGCAGCCAGTGGCTTAGAAGGTATGTTGTGTGTAGTACTGTTGAGAGAAAGCTAGGAAACATATGAGTGATTGAACTGGCCGCCGTGATTATGACTGAAAAATTATTGAAAAAGCGACTGCTGCGTTAAGCCCCGAATCAATCAATCATTAACTCCAAAAGCATTTTATGTAAATGATGAAATCAGTCTTGTTATGACATTTCAATTCCATACCAAATCAAACTCTTTTTCTTCATGTTTGATTTAACTCTTTCCCATATACAGCAAATATGTAGCAGACAAGTTTGAAAGCTTATAGGCAAAAATAAAAAATAAAAATATCAATGAAAACTTAATTATTAAATGCGGGTGAAAACATTACGACTTTTGAAAATATTGTAGCAAAAGGAGAAATCACTTACAATGAGCAATTTTTCCTTTTGCCACTATATGTTCAAAAGTAAACAGCTCTAGAGGCATCAGAATGTGTCTGTATATTGGTAAGGGTTAATTTGTTACTCAGAACAACCTTTCTTATTCGCCCATAAGGCTGTATATCGGGATAATCTTTGAAGGGTCTCTAGGTAAAACAATTCCAAAATTGGTAAAATTAGCCGAGTTTGCTCTCTTTAGTTGAACATTTATCATTTCGTCTTTTCAAAACTTGATGTCAATGTTTGTTGCCATAATGTATGGTCAATCAGTCAAATTACCGTAGGCGCTTAATAAAATCGCCTTGAATTATCCAAAATGGCCTTGTCTGCTCTCCTCGTCAAACAGTTTTCTTCCGATCTACACCAAACTTGGTGAACATGTTTGTGACCATAATTTATGGGCCTAGTTTGATAATCAGCCAAATAAATCAATGCACTTTTTTGAAATTAGTCATAGACCTTGTCTGGTCTTAAACTTCGGCAGTTCTTATCCAATTTGCATCAAACTTGATGTGAATGTTTATAGGCAATAAAACCTTGTTTGCAACAAAAAGTAGTCAAAAATGTTCAGACGTTCCAGAGTTATGCTTCCCTCACTGGTGTATCCTAAAATACGTTCTTATTTGGCTCTCTTGTTTGTTTTTTCAGGAAACATATACCGGTATGTAAAATGTTGAGTGACACAATCCTCAAGAAGTTTGGCTGGCACTCAAGCACAGCAATACTTACTTACCATAAACAAGTGTAAGGTCTGAGCAAGAATCTTTTGATAAGGAACTTAAAGGAAAATAGGCTCTATGAAAAAGTGTTTGATATGTTTTGGCATCAATTGTCATTTAAATTTAAATTTAGATGTTTAAGACATATTGAGTATTGGACAAGGAACGTTTTTGTAAAGCTTTATTGAAACCTAACAATTTTATGGATATAAAATTAAAAGAACATGATGAATAGATGATTACTAACACAAACATTATGTAACAAAATGGACAAGCAACAGACAAGAAAATATCACAATCAACCTTCTTAACTAGATTTAAGAACAGATTAAATTGGAATATAATGGAGAAATAAATCCTTTTATCATCAAAACTCCTTCTTGAGTGATTTCATACTTTTTTCCATGATGTTTTGATCAATATGACTTAAAAATATTCCTAAGTTACAGTTTAAAATTGATGTTCATGTCTCGTTTTGAAGCATTTGAACCTTTCTCGTATGAAAATGACTTTGGATGCCACTGCAGCAAGCAGGTGACTTTTATAAATCAGATAAAATGGAGAAAGAGCTCATAGAAATACATGTTTAACTTTTCCCTTTTTCCACAATGTTATCTACATGATTTCAATTACTCATTCATTTTAATAGCTGTTGCATTTTTCAACAGATGGTGTTACTTAAGATACTCTCATTAATCTATGGTTATTATAATCTAATTTATATGAAAAGACAATGCAGATGGCTTAACTTCCTTGTAGTAAGATAAATAGTTTATGTTGAATACTGGTGCGGGACACCAAATAACATTTTGAGGGGTATTTGTGGCTTTCATGTGAACTGAATAATAGCAATCAATGAATACATTATCAAGTGAAAATGAGTATTGATAAATCTTGTGAAGTCAATGTCAGTTTATTAGAACATTAATCTTCACCAAATCTTGGACAAGTTAGAAACTGGGCCATATGATGTTAAAAACTAGGTCACATTGAAGGAAAATCTTGTTAACACAATTTTAACTTCAGCATGTTGAAACTTTATCAGAATGTATGTCTTAATGATATGTAGGTCAACTTTTAATATGGTTCGTGTTGGGTAAAAAAGTAGTAAAGCCTAGAGGCCGCAACTTTTGCTTCAGCAGTCAGAATGTTTGTCATAATGATATCTAGGTCAAGTTCGAATATGGGTCGTATTGGGTCAGACACATGGTCTTAAGGCCAAATTGAAGGAAAATATTGTACAAACTTTGGAGGCTGCATTTTGTCTTTGAGCAAGTTGAAACTTTATCTGAATGTTTGTCTTTATGATATCATTTGATGGAATAATTGTCTTGACGTGTTTTGCATTAGAATCACATTTCATTATTCAGGTAAGCGATCTAGGGACATTATGGCCCTGTTAAGTTTCCACTAAAGCCATATAAGGGAAAAAAGAACCATACCCTTGTCTTTTGACCAATCAACAAGACACCCAAGGAACACTTCTACAAAACAATTTGAAAAGCGGCCAACCAGTTTGAGAAAAGAAGAATTTTAAAGTTCTTTAGCTCACCTGTGCACGAAGTGCTCAAGGTAAGCTATTGTGATCACAATTTGTCCGGCGTTGTGTGTCGACAACAATTACCTTATAAACACTCTATAGGCTACATTTTGCATCCGATCTTCATGAACGTTTATTAGAACATTCATCTCTATCAAATCTTGGACAAGATCGAAACTTGGCCATATGATGTCAACAACTAGGTTACTAGTTCAAATTAAAGGAACATCTTGTTAACACTCTGGAGGCCACATTTTAAACTTTGAGCACGTTGAAACTCTATCAGATAGTTTGTCTTAATGATATGTAGGTCAAGTTCGAATATGGGTCATGTTGGGTCAAAAAGTAGGTCACTAGGTCAAATTGAAGGACCATCTTGTAAACACTCAAGGCCACATCCCCCCCCCCCCCCCCGCAGTATGAAATTTTGTCAGAATGATTGTCTTTATAATATCTAGGTCAAGTTTGAAAGGTCAAGAAGTAGGCCACTAGGTCAAATTGAAGTACAAACTTGTTAACACTAAAGGCCGCATCCCCCCCCGCAGTTTGAGTCCATATTGGTAGACAACTACTGAAAACGTATGCTGCCAAATGTTGCATGACACATTGGATACTTTTGTTGAGTATGCAAAAACACATATTTACCATTATGTTTTAAAATGCTGATGTTTTACAATAGCATCGGACACAAACATTTTGGTAACACTTATTAAATATAACGTATATTTAAATGGTTTTGCTTTTTTGTGAAACAAGCAACTTGATGATGAAGCAATTCATGTTCAACGACTTACTGATCAGTATAAACTTAAGTGGCTATCCGAATGGCACGAAAATACATGTAATGAATTTAGTTATTATTCATGTTACAACTTGATGTTAAGATTGAATCATACATTTTAAATTATTGATCTAAAGCAATTTCGCTCATGTTTAGCTTCTTTTTGTAGTTAATGTCATTGTTAAATGATTGAAGACGGTATTAGTGGGGATATTTGAAGATAATAATACTGCACATATTCATTTTGTGAATCTCTTGAAGTAGTTGTAGTAAATGATACCTTTATAAATCATAAGATATAAACCCACCATCCAAATATACAACAAGATATAGCTCTATAAATTAAAACATATTTTAATAGAGTTGAAAATTTTGTGACAAATGGAGGTATTGTTTCCAATGAGCAATTTTCCTTTATTAAAATTTCAAAATCGTCTTCAGCACATGCAATAAAGTTGATAAGCATGGAAAGAGTTCAGAAAACCAAAGTGAAAATATCTGATATATAATATGTAAAGAAAGTAAAATAAATTAAAGTAGAAATGTTATACGTTTATAAAATACAGAATAAGGCATATTAAAAAAATGCACATGTACATACCAGATCCCTAGATAAGAGTCGGCTTTTACATATCGAATCTGTATATGACACTCTAACCTTATGTTGTTAGTACCAATAGTTTGGTTAAATCATAAGAGAGATAATGGTGGGAAATTACCACTTTACTCCCCCTTATTTAAATCTCTGTCCGTTTTTTACATTCATAATCCTTATTTGACACTATATGTTTTGAGTTCCCTAAGCGTAAGGTTTGGTTGAGTCATAAAAGTGATATTGGTGGAAAATGTCAGTGTACGCCTTTTTATCTATACCTGGGTATAAAATACACTTGAAACTCCGATGGTAACTTCCTGGTCGATGCTTCATGTAGAAACGTTTTACTTTAAAATACGCGTTTCTTAACCAAAACCCTAGCCCCATTTTCATTTTGATTTTAATACTTAAAATAGGTTTAACAAAGGGATTAATCGGTACTTTACTTGTGTCAATCAAGCTTCAATGCATTAGTCGTTTCTTGCCTGATACAATTAATCTGTACTTTACCAGTATCAGTCAAGCTATTACTTACCTGGAACAAATACTCGGTACTTGATCTTTGTCAGTCAAACTATAATGCACTAGTCGTTAATTACAATACAATATACAGATAGAGAAAGAAAAATAGAGAGAGAGAGAGAAGAGAAAGAGAGAAGAAAATAGAGAGAGAGAGAGAAGAGAAAGAGAGAAGAAAATAGAGAGAGAGAGAGAGAAAGAGAGTCACAAAGTGTTATCAAATAAAGTATCTCACGATAAGGAAGGATGAATTTTTACAAAATGTGTGTTTTTTTATAAATAAAACAGGATGTCATATTCACACATGAAAATCTATATAATGATAGTTTAGTATTTGAGTAAAACAAGAAAGGAGACGTATTACATAACAATGTTGACCTGACCTTCACCTCTGTGTAGTAGTGTGAGATAAACGTAACTTAGTTTGGAGCATGGCTCATTTTGGTAAAGATGGGAGACATATTACTCGACAGTGTTGATCTTACTCTAACCTCTGTGTATTATTGTGAGATACACGTATTTAAGTCTGTAGCCTGACTCATTTGGTAAAGAAGGGTGACGTATTACTCGAAAATGTTGACCTGACCTTTACCTCATTGAAGGATTGAGAGATACATGTAACTTAGTCTGGAGCATGGCTCTGTTGGTAAAGATGGGAGACATATTACTCGATAGTGTTGACCTGACCCTGACCTCTGTGTATTATTGTGAGGTAGACGTATTCCAGTTTGTAGCCCGACTCATTTGGTAAAGAAGAGATACTTATTACTTGACAATGTTGAGCAGTTTCTCACTTCTATGTTATATTGTGACTAACACGTAATAAAGTCTGGAACACGGATAATTTGGTAAAAGTTGGAGACGTATACATCAAAAATGATGACTTGACACTAACATCTGTGTATTATTGACAGATACACGTAACTTATTCTGGAGCACAGCTCCTTTGGTAAATAAGGGAGACATATAATTCGATAATGATAACCTGATTTTAACATATGTGTATACTTATGAGCTACACTTAGTTCAGTTTTCAACGTGGTTCATTTTGTAAAGAAGGGAGACGTATTACTCGATAGTCTCGACCTGATTCTGATATATGTGTATTATTGTTAGCTACACCTAGTTTAGTCTGAAGCAAGGTTCTTTTGGTAAACAAGATAGACGTATTAGTCAACAATATTTACATGATTCTGACCTCTGTGTATTATTGTGAGCTACACGTAGTTCAGTCTAGAGCAAGGCTATATTGGTAAAAAAAAGGAGACGTATTACTCAACAATGTTAACCTTATTCTGACCTCTGTGTATTATTTTGAGCTACGTGTAGTTTATTCTGGAGCATGGACCATTTGATAAAGAAGGGAGACAAATTACTCGACATTATTGGGCTGACCCTAACCTCTGTGCATTATTGTTAGCAAGACGTATTTTCTTTAATTTGTAAGATTATCAACATACAGTTTTAGGATATAAATTTATTTGCAAAGGTCAGGATTAGGTTAAATAATTCGGGTAGTACATGTACAAGAAGTTTACGCCAAAGACATATCACACAACCTCTGCTTCGTAAAGCTGCTATTGTTTGCCTTCATTAATTTGTCTTTCTTAATGATAATTCATTTCCATATACAACAAACCTGATGGAGACGAATTCGAAAATCCTGGCAAAAATATGGAGACTATATAAATGGAATTAAACTGAATATATATTTGAAAACTTAGTGCAAACAAAAAGAGAAAATGCTTTGTATGAGAGAATTCCTCTTTTTGTCATAAAGTAAACGAATTGCGAACAGTGTACCCCAAGATTACATTGAATGAATGTGCATGCTTTCCTTGATCTTCTTTGCTCACAGGTAGTGTTTCAAGTCGGATAAACTTTAATACACATTCGCACAAAACAAGATGTGTTGGGGTAAACATTTATAAATCGCGAAACTAAATAAAAAGAAAAGTGTACAAGGTGATCTATAAAACAATAGACATCATCTTATTTTACGTGTTAAACCCACAGGTGAACTAGAATAATACCTTAATACATATACATCATAAGATATAAACCCAAATCGGGTTCTCCCTGGCTCATTTTTCCTTTGCACCAACACTTACGCCGAATTCAAAAAGTTGGTGCCATTTTCAAGACATTGGAGCCAAACCTGAGCCAGACCATTTTTTCTTAAAAACCTAAATTATGTGTACGTTGGGAAATACTGGTACCCTCATTTAGTATGCTATCTTCTCTAGTCACATGTCATAATCTATCCAGCATCAAATTTATCAAAAAGATTGACTTGGCCATAATTCATTAGACTCCAATATGGAATAAATCATGATATCAAACCACATGCATTGTGGTAGCAGGAATCATTTCTGATATTGACTCTCAGTGCTTTCATTCTAAAGACAAGTAAATAAACCATTATGTAGTAAGTTGTATTATTAACACACATTTAGTGCACTAAACTTTTACAATGATAACTTTTAAAACAAATAAGAAGGAGTGTATAGGTAATAGTTTCTTAAATGACATTTCAGATTTTCAGAAAGAAGGAATTGCACGAAAACCCATTACAATATGTATTTTTTCCTGCAGTCTTCATTTTTTTCTTATCTTCTTAAAAGGAATTTAACTGTAATGGACAAAAATGTAATTTAGATTTATAGGTAAGTCTTTTTTGACAGCTGACTCTGAATCTGGTACATCTTTATGGCAACAAATCGGCAATTAAAAAAGAATTTCCTATGGATTCGTTTAAACAAAAACACAATCTTTGAACAATTAAATTAATATAGGGACATTCTTTAATCATATCCTAGTTCTTTATTAAGTTGTTTATTGAAATTATTTTCCCCTAAGCTGCATGAACTGAAAAATAGTATTGAATGGTTTGAAGGCATGATCGAGTGTCAAATCTGGGTGGTACGCATTATCGATAGTGATTGGCCTAAATCTCGAAGTATGAGGGTTACGTGACTTACTCTTATCTATCGCCTACAGCGATGGTGGTTGATAACGGCTTGTGTATAGTACTGGGAGGGACCCTTTATCTCTGTCAACAGCCATGGGTGTGTAATTAAACCCTTATTCTTTGTTTTTACCCAATATCACAATTTTTTTTAAGGCGTATCGCTTTGGGAATTAAGCTGTAGCGGCAATTTTAAGTCGTAATTGGTGTAAATAAGTTGGCGCCATCAATTTGCGCCAAATCTTATTTTCTTGCGCCACTCTTTCAATTCTTGCGCAAATGGCGCCATTTGCGAAGCCCACCGTGAACCCTTTAAGTGTAGACGACTTTGAACACACATGGGGGGAAGCTCTATAGACCATTTTGTGGGAAAAGAAGACACTCATCCTAATTACCTATTTTCATTCAATTACACAGTTTTCAAAAGTCGTCTTAAGCACATGCAACAAAGTTAGTAAGCGGATAAACTGTTCAGTTTACCAAAGTGAAAAAAACTGTAATGTAATATTTAAACGAAAGGACAGAATAATTTCAATGAAATGATATACACTTTAAGTATGTACAATAATGCAGAATAAAGAAATACATAATTATATACCCTAGCACTAGGTAAATTCCTTATGTGCCTCGCTTACCCTTTTGAGTACCCACGAAATATGGTTTGGATGAGTCATAAGAAAGATATTGGTTGGAAAGACCAGTTTACTCCTCCTTATATAGACCTCTTTACGTCGTATTACACTTTACTTCTTTGTTTTACTCTCTTACATTAGGTTTCGAATACCCACGGCATATGGTTTGGTTGAACATAAGATGAGATAATGGTGGGTGAAAAGAACACTCTACTCCTCCTTATATAAAACGCCGTGCGATGTTCATATTCCAAATTCTTATTTGACACTCTTACCCTATGTTTTGAGTTAACTGAACTAAGTGTTTAATTGATTCATCAGAGAGATATTTGTTGAAAAAAATACCTGTTTATGCCTCCTTATCTAGACCTTTGTATGCAATACACATGAAATTCAGGTGGTGACTTCCTGGTCCAAGCTTCGTGTGAAATATAAAGGGTGAACACGTTTCACTTTAAAAATACGCGAGAATCATAGCCTTTTGTTTCCAATTATTTGATTTGAATATTAAAACTGTACGGACTAAGGAATCTAAATATTCAAATGGGGATGCAAAATATTGTGGGAAGATGGAAAACTGCTATTTAAAGCGTCACCTTCCTAAAACATATGTACCTCTTTGGCCCCGCTTGAGCATGCACTATAGAAGTTTCCCTGTTGAAAGGCATCAACTGATTTCTATAAATACACAATCTGTAAATATGTAAACTATCTAGGTTGGACGTCTTTCACGCTGATATATTACTGTTTATCATGTTCACAAACAGAACTTTTTATTACATTTCAGTCATCAAGTGCATATACATACTTCGACAGTAAGTGAATGTGTAAAAACATAAACATCAATAAATCCTCATATGATCAACGTCACACAAAAAGCCATCTTCTGACCTTACGAAGATGTATATCAGCCTTTGCGCGCCAGTGTTGTCTGAGAATGAACTATCGCGTTATGTATGTTGTCAGTCAGGAACTCTCTGGGTATCTTGTATTGATTAGTTTATGGTTGGAGTAGAGAGGTCAATGGGAATATAATGTCATTTGCCAACTATCCAGTTCTGACGTTAGAGGGAACATTAATGCGAAATGTGTGTTGATACAATTGTTATTAAAAGAGTTATGCACGTTTTCATCCTGTTTTGAATCAATCGTCGACGCCAGAATGACGGTAATACCGTGGCCCTCCCCCATGGACGTTTAATATGAGACATTTTTAACAGCATCACATTACCGAACATTTATTCTTCGCATAAAAGTGGACATCCGAGCTTTTGATTTTTATGCGAGTTTAACAGGTCGTGGTTGGTTTAAAATGTATTGGAATGGGGTGATTTATATTTAGGATTTGTGATTTTTCTCTAGATTGGGAACTTAAAACCTCCGAAAGTCAGTTTTCTTGCATCTTCGCTAGTCAGGGCTACTTCGTACATAAGCATTCCTATACTTATGGTAATGTTATGGACAAATTATCCATTGCTTGTGAATATGGTTTTCTTGTGACTACACTACAGTGTCATGTTCCACTGAGACTGGAATACAATAGTGTTAATAATCATTAAAAGAATGTATCTAAGCCAGAATGCTAGGTGTAGTCGGATATACCATAGAGCAATGATTAGTCAATCGTAACATTAAAATGAATGCATACACCTGTTGGAACACACTGCTATCCTAGGGCATCAATGTTCATTGCATGTTTTTGAGTAACCATTTGTCTAAACCAATCGAATCATCAATACCTTTTCCCACTAATGGGACTGTCTGTCATGACTTATATACAGTCTGTTTCTATGAAAACACAGTGCCCAAGGTTTTACCAACCATGACTTGTTCCTAGGAATAAGTGTTTGCAAGTTTCGAGTTCAGTTGATATCTCATGTAACCCAGACTCAATGCATAAAAAGCTTTAAATCATATAAAGTAACACAACTTTATTTTCCCCATATTATTAAGTAGTTAATCTCTAGTTAGCCACCGATTATAACATGGATTATGCCCGCCTGATTTTAAAATTTCCCCTGAATTTTTGCCGTCACACAAGAACTGCCGGATTTAACAGATAAACACATACAGAATTTTAGACGATGGTAGATTCAGACCACTCTGCATGCTTATCCTTATCTTCTTTGTTCCTAAATGTTTTTCTTCAGTTCGCATAAACACAGTTGCGCCAAAACGGATATGATGGTGTGGCGTCTCCTTTCAAATTAATCAATATTAAAAACAAGTTGAAAATACATGTGTGGTAGATATCTAATGACGAATTCAATTAAGTATGTTTGTAAATTATGTTTACATATCCTTTTATTTCTTATGTATAACATTCAGGTGAAGTAGCTGAACAGACAAACAAACAGACAAACAGACAGCTATAAATACAGATATACAAATATATAGAAAGACACTGACAGGGATAGACAAAGAGAGAGAAGATACATAATAATAAGAGAGAAATAAATAGAGAATAGGTAGATGATGAAAAGGAGATACTGAGAGAGAAAGGAAAGGAGATAGAGAGAGTGTAAGAGAGAGTGAGAGAGAAATACAGAGAGAGATAAAGCGAGAGAGAGTTACAGATATATATATATATATATAGAGAGAGAGAGAGAGAGGGAGAGAGAGAGAGAGAGAGAGAGAGAGAGAGAGAGAGAGAGAGAGAGAGAGAGAGAGAGAGAGAGAGAGAGAGAGAGAGAGAGAGAGAGAAGGAGATAGAGATCGATATGGGATAAGAGGAGAATAATGAACCATTTATAATGATAATAAGATAATGAGAGAGAAAGGAAAGGAGATAGAGAAAGTGAAAGAGAGAGAGAAAGAAAAGAAAAGAGATAGAGATATATAAAGCGAGAGAGAGAGACAGACAGACAGATAGACAGACATACAGAGACAGAGATAGAGAGACAGAGAGAAGGAGATAGAGATCGATATGGGATAAGAGGAGAAGAATGTATTTTTCAATGAATTACCTTTTAAGTCTTCTCTGGATCTACTAACCCTTGAACAAAACTAAATTCACTATGTCGGGAATTAAAATTCTTCAAGTCATATCAAATAACGTAGCTAAAGATATCCGTGTGTTAAATGCATGCTGCATTGTTACAACTTGAATTTTACAAAAGTGTGTTTTTATTATATACAGCGGGTTGTTACAAAGCAAAAACGATAAAAGACATCAAGTGTATATTTAGATAATGTCAGTACAGCGTTCGGGCAAAAAACAGGTCATGGATATGTTTGTTGAATACCCTTGTATATTAAACCTTCTATTATTTTAAGGATGTAGAAAGGTTCATGCTTGATGGGTAGAAGTTTGCGTAGTTTAATACGACGGCTGCAGTATATAAACTCGAATTGATATAAACACCATACGTGACAAATACTACATAAGACATTATTTGGTGAAATAATCTAAACAAAATATTTTCTACGGCATATAAAACGAAAAGGATGAAGATGGAGTATATTCTATACACCTCGGCAGAAGTAAAAAACATTTTTTTTACTAATATGTTCAATTTTGCGAGATAAATGTCAATCGATTTTTGTTTATAATAATAGTTGTGAAAGTTGCCTCTTTAAACAAACAAAATGAAGTTCCGAAGCATTTAATCAATAAACTATCATTTCATCTAAGCTTGATATTTTATGAAATATCATGTATAAACAATAATGTAACATTTCATCGTCTAAAACTGTCTATGTATCCATATTAACCGTATTTGAGAATGATAGTACAATATGGAGTGTAAAGGCCTCTAGTCCTTATAACAAATGTTTTATTCGTTTACATTGACGAGATCAGCCGCTGAATATTGGCAAGGGGATTGTTACATTCCTTGTGGTCAAGGATTCCGAAGAAGCTTTTGTAGAACGTACGGGATTGTACATATACCTTTATCAAATCATGTTTCAAAACTGGCTCCTCAAGTGCTCTATTCAGTAACACATTAATGTGAATATTATGGTGCTTTATTTGTGCCCAAGTGTATATTTTATTTATATCTTATTTCACTTTGACGGTATCATGTTTTTTTTTTATTTTAGTATCAGTAAGCAATCTGTTTCAACGTTTTATTACTGTCTATCTGCTTTTATATGACCATGTGACTCCCGATCATCAGCTATATGGTATAAACCCCTGGTTGGGAGTTATATGGCTATATTCATATAATATTTATTATATTATTGTGTAATATTGCTATATTGCAGTGTTGCGAGTAACATATAGTAAATAAGACACTGTCCGTCTTTGACGTGACATTTCACCATTGACTTAAACGAAAATGCTGTTGTGCCAAAATATTTATCAAAAAGTCTAGTGCTTTTCACGTGCTCTTTGTTATTTTTAATTGTGTATGTTGTTGTAGTGTGGCCTATTGAAATTATATTGTTAATAAAACTTATTTTTCTACATGGACATACGAACACTACAAGGTGTTGATCAATTTGCTAGGGCCAAGTGATTAGCATGTCACATTTAAAACAGTCGTCTCTGCAATGCTTTCAATGTTTTAGGGGAAATGACTTGAATAAACAACTACGTGTATTTCAGTGACTAGTGCTACCAGTACATGCAGTTGTTTGTTAAATGGCCACTGGTCCGTATATAGAATGCTAAATGATAGCAAATGTAGCATCCATAATGTAACAGTCTCGAGTTCGGATTGTGCTCTCGGTAGTCACGTGAAGAATGTACATTTGACAAGGGTAAATAAACACATATTGACGATTTGGTATTATATTTGACTTCAGACTGTTAACAAATCTTTCATTTGATTTGTTCCAGCGCCCACTTGTGTATATAGACATCCAACCGCCTGTCTGATCTTAATTTACGAATACCGACACAACCGTCCCACCAGTACTTTCAGTGCTTCTATTTTATATTCAAGAAGTTAACCTACATTGTCACAGGTAGTATATAGAACCTTAACACCACTGTCTTGTATGCCGTTTAAAACATACTCTAATACTTTCATAGTCATTGTGCTGAACATTTCGAACATGTTCTATTCAGGAATAAAATAATTGGGACAATTATATTGTTTCGTCCAAAATAATAGACGTACAAGACACAACCAATAACAATACAAAAGGTTACCATCCTTCCAAATAAGTCTTTTTGAATTATCAAATGACAAAATAGACTTGTTTTACAATGATATGATGAGATAGATTTACCAATATTTTATTCTTTAATATCTTTCTTTATCATTTAAGTAGAATATAACACTTGTGTTGCGTTTGGTTTAGACTTGACATGAGGTTACTTTCTTAAAAGGAGAAGAAAATTCTCCCATCGATGGGATTGTTGTCACTCTGGGGGTTGTGATTGCCTGTCGTATTTACGTGTCCCGTTTAAACACAAATTAGCTCTCATCGGTATTTGTTGACACCTGTGAAATGTGTTCGCTGGACCGTTACAAAAAAAAGTGTTTGTTCCAACATACAGTTTGAACTGTTTTTAGCACACTCTTCCTTTCCGATTGATAATTAAACGATTACATTCTAACCATTTGCATCTGTAATGGGATATATAATAATTTAACTTGAATACTCTGAAGGCGAACATATCCATGTGTTGCTTCTTCATCAGTTACAATAAGAAATTCCCTGTTGTTTACACTTTAATTTATCTGCAACAGGTATGTATTCGTTGCAATGTATTTCACCATCATCAGAATTTAAACCCTGTACACTTTTCCCTTCGCAAGTTCTCCCAACGCGATAAACTGGTATTTCGTTTGAACTTTTGACTTTAAATTGTCTTGTAAACGTGGCTGACTTGTTCAATAACTAACTCCAAAAACGTCTGTCTAACGTACTCAGATGCGCCTATAACATCAAGTACTTTGTTTTATTTGTTTTATTTTTAATGTGATATTTTAGGCCACCGGCCCATACACATGATACAGCATAATTACATAGCATTAGAAGTGAGAACAGCATTTACATCATAATAATACAGACAAATGATACAAAAACTCGGATATCCATTACCTGATATATTTCTAAGAGTTAAAGGCTATGGCTAATGTTAGAACAATAATACGACTTTTAGATTGACTAGAAATGCTTAACTGAAAAAATAGACTTTGTATGAGATATATCATCACCTTTCTAAAGAGAACACATAGACCCGTTGTATAGCAGCTTCAGTTACAAGTCCTTCAAGATGAACCAACTATACATTGCAACATTGTAACACAACTATTATTCAAAAGAATCAAGATATGTTCTTCTTATTTTAAAAGCATTATAGATAAACATAGCTAAATTTCTTATCAAAATAACATTTTGCGAAGACATTAGATTGTAGAATTTATGAATACTAGGTTTTTCAAAAACATTATGTGGAAAATATCTACATCGCAAATCATAATACATTGGGCATATCATTATAAAATGGTATTCATCCTCAATAGCAGTTTCACAATATAAACATGTACGGAATTCTTTTGGTATATCTCTGTATCTTCCTTCCTCTATCATTAAACAATGACAACTACTGCGAAAGGAAGCTAGAGAAGAGCGAAATTTCTTTATATCTATGTTTAAGACATATGGTTCTAATGAAAATTCCCTTTTAAATTGGTGATAATGAAATAATTTCCTATTGACATTACACTTCGCTACCCAGGTCTGCCTGTATTGATCAGTCAGTCGTTGCGTATACAATTGTAAAAAGATCTTAGTATTATCAACTGACTGACTGGCCCATACATAACCAAAACCGTTAGAGTTCAAACTTTTCCTAATATTTGTTACCCAATTTATGTGTCCAATATTGTCGTAATGCATTAACATTTCATAACATAGCCGAATATATCTATGTCTTGGCATACTGAGTAAACGTATCCAGTATTTCATACAGCGTTTTGAAGAATATATATACATTGGAAGTCTACCTAGATCTCCTAAAATAGCATCATTACATGCTTTTGGTGACACATTCAAAAAGCGTTTACATGCAAGAATTTGAATACTCTCAATACTGCTAAATGTCTCTAAACCCCAAATTTCGGAACCATACAGTAAGACAGAGGAAACCTTGGCATCAAATACTTTGTAGAATGTTTTGCATGGGAGACAACCTAGATTACTAAGCGAATTTAGGATATGTAAAAGAGCTTTCTTAGCCTTAGCTGCAACTGCTTCGGCCATTTTAGAGAATGACAACCTGTTTGTAAAATAGATACCGACATAGGTAAATCCATTTACAGTTTCAATTTGAGTACCATTAAATTTCCATTTTTCTCTGGAAGCAAGATTTCCTCCCCTTTTAAACACAAGTATTTTGGTTTTATCTATATTGACAGTCATTTTATTATTGCTACAAAAATCCTGTAAAATGTTTAGCTGTTTTTGCAAACCAATTATTGTGTCGGCGATAAGTGCTATGTCATCTGCAAACATTAACATAAAAATTTCCATCAGGTCTGGGAACAACTGGATTCCCCGTATATTGCTATCATGAAGTAACGAGTAAAGTTCATTTATAAACAAAGAAAATAAAATAGGGCTTAAACTACATCCTTGTCGAAGTCCAATCGGGCAAGACAAGGTATCTGTATAACAATGCACGGATGATCTAACACGGGCCTTCACAGATGAATAAATGGAAATAATAGCATTGAATAAATGACCTCTTACACCGCATGAATGTAAAATTTCAAACAGTATTTGACGATCAACAGAATCAAACGCCTTTTGAAAGTCAATAAAGGCTACATAGACAGTTTTACCTTTAGTGTTGAGATATTTGCTTATAACCGAGTATAAAACGAATGCATTGTCTATAGTGGAATATCCTGCCCGGAATCCAGATTGAGCCTCACAGATCTTGTTATAAATATCAACATAAAATGTAACTCTCTGTGTCAAAATAGTAATGTATATAGTACTTCATGCAGACGCTTAGAGAAATCTTCATTGGCGGTGTTCATTTCTCGCCTATATGTAAACATTATCAAAATCATGCACTGAAAATATTTGTTGCATAATTCAATTTTACAGACATTGTTTTAGGCTATATTAATTTATTTGTATCGCAACAAGCCGTTATATCAAGCTTTATTTATTATGGCTTTTGCGCATATTCTCTTAAATCAATTATCTTTTTCCCTCTTTTTTAGACTATGTATTACGTCAAGAGTTATATTAACATTTGTCATTCTCATGTTTCGGAAACGACTATATTTCGTGTCAATGAACCTACCTGAAATAAACGGTTTCTACGATGGTTTTACGTCTGTATTAAAACACGTCTTCAATGCGTCCAGATAATACAATTCTGTCTTGCCTTATATGTTTATAAATATTCCACCGTGGCCGACTGGTTAAGCGTCGGGGAGTGTTGGAGTGCCTTTGCGCAAGGCACAATTCCAAGGCTGGTACTTGTTTGTTTGCTCAGGGATCATGCATATGTGAACTGTCGCCGTGATATAACTTGAATAATGTTGAAAATGGCATATAAACACAATAAAACAACGGTTTCATGTCTGCATAGAAACAAGTCTTAGCTCAACATTTCCGGAGTCAAGAGCGAAGGACATAAACACATCCTGTAATTTTAAGTAGAACATTTCAGTCCGAAATGCAGTATTATAAAACGAGTTCTTAAAATTCATGTATGTTACATGAGCGAGTTCACCATCCTTCAGAAATAAGTATTGTTTAATATATGTATATCAACTCATTGTAAATTAAAGCTGAAAAAACATATTTTCACATTACGATATTGTCTCGAAAAGTCGTATTACAAAACAAGTTTTGAAAATCATGTATATTTCACACACGGTTTCATCAACACCCTTGTGAAATAATTATCATTTAACATGTGTGTATTGATTTCTGGTAAAGTATAGCTTACATACATATTAAGGTTGTTTTGAGTCTGTAGCACGGCTCATGTCGTACAGAAGGGAGACGTATTACTCAACCAGTTCTTACAATTTCATTGGGTCCCATGAATCAATAGACAGTTCTTACAAACATAATTGCACTTTTTTGAGTCTGGAGCACGACTCATTTGGTAAAGAAGGAAAACATTTTACTCTACGCTATAGATTTGCTCATAACCTGTATATTACTGTGAGGTACTCGTATTTTTAATTTACGTCAGACGTATATGATGCACAGTTTAAAGTGCACAGGTCAATAGTATTTGGCTATACCTACAGTTTATACCAAAGGTATATCCAATGACCTCTGTGTGTTATATATGCTGGGTTTAGACCTGAATGTTTTCCTTAAGCATAACTCTTTTCCATTTTAAAAAAAGACACCTGAATAGACAATTCTAAAACCTTGTTGATAAAAATATATGAACTCTTTACATTCTTACTTTACATACTAAGTGATTATACTTGAAAACGTTGTGACAAAAGGAAAAAATGCTCATTAAGAGCACGTTCTTCGTTTGTCACTTCGTTGTCTAAAGTCGTATGCTGAAGACGTGACTGCATTTGGATAAGGGCTAAAGACATAACATGATTCTTGATTAAACAAGTTGTTTGCACAATTATGGAGTAGTTAAACTTTCAGTTCAATTAACGACTAAGATACATGTTACACTGAATGAATGTGCATGCTTATCCTGATCTTCGTTGGTGTTTATATATTCTCATATGTACAGTCGGGCAAAACAGGATATGATAGGGGTAAGGTCACCTTATAACAAAATCACAAAACTAAATAACAAGATAAAATTTCAAGGGTGATCTATTTTTAACTCTTGATAGAAGTATATATGTGATCTTTTTTTACACACCTGTTAAGATATAGATAATAAAATATAAATCGCACACAGCAAGTTTGATGAAGACGACTTTGAAAACACCCGGATAAAGCACTATAACGAAAGGTGTATTTATTTTAATATAATCGACAATTTTGTGACAAAAGGAGACATTCCTAAAATGAGCAATCTTTCTTTTATAACATTGTTTTCAAAAACCGTAATCATCATCTGCAACAAAGTAACACTGTCAGTGTGGAAAGAGTTCAGGTAAAATAAAAGTGAAAATGTTTGTAATATAATATCCAAACAAAGGTAAGGGAAATTAAAATGTAAATTATACACGTTTATAAAATACTGAATAATGCAGAATGAAGAAATGCACATGCTGGTATATATACCAGAGCTCGGTTTTCACATTTTAAATCCTTATGTAACACTCTTACAATGTGGTTTGGTTGAGTCATAAGATAAATATTGGAATGAAAATATCAGTTTACTCCTCCTTTTATAGACCTTTGTACGTTTTTTACATTCCAAATTCTTATTTGACTCTCTTACCCTATGTTTTAAGTACCCACAGCATATGGTTTGGTTGAGTCATACAAGAGATATAATGGCGGGAAAAGCCAAAATTGTTCCTCCTTATTTGGACCTCTGTACGTTTTTCATATTCAAGATCCTTATTTTTAACACATATCCTATGTTTTGAGTACCCATAGCATATGGTTTGGTTGAGACATACGAGATATAATGGCGGGAAAAGCCACAATTGTTCCTCCTTATTTAGACCTCTGTCCGTTTTTCACATTCAAGATCCTTATTTTTAACGCATATTCTATATTTTGAGTACCAATAGCATATGGTTTGGTTGAGACATACGAGCTATAATGGCGGGAAAAGTAAAAAAGACTTCTTCTTTGACTTTTTTATCATATGTTTTGAGTACCAACAACATATGGTTCGATTGAGTCATGCAATAGATAGTGGTAGAAACAGACAAGTTTACTCCACCTGATCTAGAAATCTGTATACAATACACATGAAAGTCTCTCGATGACTTCCTGGTTGACGATTCATTTGCAATATAAAGTGTATGCACGTTTAACGTTAACAAACGGTTTTTTTAATAAAAACCACAGCCTCGTTTTCAATTTTGTTTGAATGTTTAAAATAGGTTTAACAAAGGGAGGGTGGAACATGATAACTGATCACTACAATGATCTGTTACAATTAATCAGTACTTTTCCTGTGTCAGTGACGTCCGGCCCTCGTGAACATGTAAAGAGCTGTGGAGTAAATGACATATCACAGATAATTGTATATTGGGATGGAATACAGCATTTAGATTAATCAAAAGTTTAGTATGCAGATCCAACACTTTAAACATGAATTTACTGGAAGATGTGCCTGTAAATATAAACAAATATACATAACTTGATGTGATAAAAGGTTTAATGTGCGGGTCAAGTAATACGGTCAAATATATGTTCCGTTTGCTTCATTCGGATGGTATTCTGTATAACTTTACATTATTTACTTAGGAATTGCATTTGGTAAAGTAAGGGGACGTATTACTCTACACAATTCTTACAAACACAACTAAGTTGGTTTTCAGTCTGAAGCAGAGTCTCATTTGATAAAGAAGGGAGACGAATGACTCGACAATTGTGTCCTGACCTTCATCTCTGTGTATTATTGTTGAGCTATGAATCATTTAGTCGATAGCAAGGCTCATTTAGTAAAGAAGGGAGAGACAGTTGAAATGATCTCTTTGTATTATTGTTAGGTACGCATATCATAGGCTTGAGTAAGACTCATTTGGCAACGAAGTTTGTTTAAGTTTAGAACACGACTCATTTGTTTAAGAAGGTAGACGTATTACTCGAAAATGTTGACTTGACCTCTGTGTATTATTGTGAGAAACGCATGGTTTAGTCTGGATCACGGCTCATTTGGCAAAGGAAGGAAACGTATTACACGACAATGTTGACCTGACCAAGATTATTATGACTTACACGTATTTCAGTCTTGAGCACAGCTAATATAGTAAAGAAGGAAGACGTTTAACCCGACACTGTTGACCTGACACTGACACTGACACTTGGCTATTATTCAGAGCTAAATGCCTTTCACCACAATGTTGAACTGACCTCTGTGTATTATTGTGAGATACACATAGTTTAATCTGGAGCACGGCACATTTAGCAGAGAAGGAGGAAGTATAACACGACAATCTTGACCTGACCCTGATCACTGTGCTTTATTGTAAATTATTTATAGTTTAATAAGGAACACGGCCTTACAATCCTTAAGACGAATACATAGGTAGTACATTACACATGTATACGTCATAAGATATAAATCTACCGTCCAAATAGAACAAGATTAGTGCAGACGACTTTGAAAACACCAGGGAAAACTATGAAAAATTGAGATACTATTTCCAATGAGCAATTTTCCATTATCAAAATTTCGAAAATTGTCTTCAGCGCATGCAACAAGGTTAATAAGCGTGGAAAGAGTTCAGAAAACCAAAATGAAAATATCTGTTATATAATATGTAAAGAAGGAAAAGAAATGAAAGTGGAAATGTTATACGTTTATAGTATACAGAATGGGCATACATAAGAAATGCACAAGTACATACCAGATCCCTAGATAAGAGGCGGTATTTACATATCGAATCTGTATTTGACATTCTAACCCTATGTTGTTAGTACCACTATCATATGGTTTGGTTAAATCATAAGAGAGATAATGGTGGGAAATTACCACTTTACACCTTTTTATATAGACTGTTCGTTTTTTAAATTCAGAATCCTTATTTGAAACTCTATATGTTTTGAGTTCCCTAAGCATAAAGTTTGGTTGAGTCATATTGGTTGGTGGAAAAATACAAGTTTACGCCTCCTTATCTAGACCCGGGTAAAACATACACATGAAAGTCCGGTGGTAACTTCCTGGTCGATAAATCGTATAAAAAACGTTTTGCTTTTAAATACGCGTTTCTTAATGAAAACGCTAGCCCCATTTTCCATTTTGAGTTAAACATTTAAAATATTTTTAACAAAGGGAGCCTGGAGCCCCGATAATTAATCACTTAATAACCTGTAACAATTAATCGGTAGTTTATCTGTGTCAGTCAAGGTATAAAGCACTAGTCGTTACTTACCTGTTAATAATTGATTCACTAATATTCATATCTTAATAAAAGCAACTCTCAAAATGTGCTTGATTACTGTACTAAAGGAATCAGTCTAGTCCGAATCTAGTCCAGATAACCTACCCATACCAATGTGTTTGATAATTGTTTTCATGGAACCAGGCTAGTCCGAGTCTAGTCCAAATAACCTACCCATACCACTATGTTTGATAATTGTTCTCAGGTAACCAGTCTAGTCGGAATAAAGTCCGGATCACCTAACAATATCACTGTGTTTGATTACTGTACTCTGGGAACCAGTCTAGTCCGAATATAGTCCGGATTACTTACCAATATCAATGTTTGATTATTGTACTCAGGGAACAAGTCTAGTCAGAAAAAAGTCCGGATTACCTACCTCTACCACTGTGTTTGATTATTGTATTCAGGGAACCAGTCTAGTCAGAATATGGTCCGGTCAACATACACATACCAATGTGTTTGATTATTGTTCTCAGGGAACCAGTCTACCCGGAAGAAAGTCCGGATTACCTACCAATATCATTGTGTTTGATTACTATACTCTGGGAACCAGTCTACTCCGAATAGAGTCCAGATTAACTTTCAATATCACTGTGTTTGATTATTGCTCTCAGGGAACCAGTCTAGTCGGAATATAGTCTGGATTACCTACCAATATCACTGTGTTTGAGTTTTGTACACTGGAAACTAGTCTAGTCCAAGTACATTCCATATTAACTACCAATATCACTCTGTTGGATTATTATACTCGGGGAACCAGTCTAGTCCGTATATGGTTCGGCTAACCATACCAATGTGTTTGATTATTGTTCAAAGGGAACCAGTCTACCTGGAAAAAAGTCCGGATTACCTACCAATATCACTGTGTTTGATAACTATACTCTTGTTAACCAGTCTACTCCGAATATAATCCAGATTAACTACCAATACCACTGTGTTTGATTATTGCTCTCAGGGAACCAGTCTAGTCGGAATATAGTCTGGATTACCTACCAATATCACAGTGTTTGAGTATTGTACTCTGGGAACCAGTCTAGTCCAAGTACAGTCCAGATTAACTACCAATATCACTCTGTTGGATTATTGTACACAGGGAACCAGTCTAGTCCGAATATAGTCCGGATTACCTACCCACTATTTTGAATATTGTATTCAGGGCACCAGTCTAGTACGGATGACCTACGTCTAATACTGTGTTTGATTATTATACTCAGGGAAGAAGACTAGTCTGAATCTAGCCTGAATTATCTACCCCTACCACTGTTTTATTACTGTACTAAAGGAACCAGTCTAACCCGAATATAGTCCAGATTACCTACCCCTACCACTGTGTTTGATTATTTTACTCACGGAACCAGTCTAGTCTGAATATAGTCCGAAATAACTGCCTGTATCACTGTGTTTGAATATTGTATTCAGGGAACCAGTCTAGTACGGATGACCTAGGTATAATACTGTGTTTGATTATAATACTCAGGGAACAAGACTTGTCCGAATCTAGCCAGAATTACCCTCCCCTGCCACTGTTTGATTACTGTACTAAGCGAAGCAGGCTAGTCCTAATGAAGTACAGATTACCTTCGCATACCACTGTGTTTGATTATTGTACTCAGGGAACTAGACTAGTCCCAATATAGTCCAAATTACCTACCCATACCACTGTGTTTGATTATTGTACTCAGGGAACCAGACTAGTCCTAATCTAGAACAGATTACCTACCCCTATCACTATATTTGATTACTGTACTAAGGGAACCAGGCTAGACCGAATCTAGTACAGATTACCTACCCCTACCACTGTGTTTGAATACTGTACTCAGGGAACCAGTCTAGTCGGAATATAGTACGGATATCCTACCCCTGCCACTGTGTTTGATTACTGTACTCAGGGAACCAGTCTAGTCGGAATATAGTCCGGATAACCTACCCATACCACTGTGTTTGATTATTGTACTCAGGGAACCAGACTAGTCCTAATCTAGAACAGATTACCTACCCCTATCACTATATTTGATTACTGTACTAAGGGAACCAGGCTAGACCGAATCTAGTACAGATTACCTACCCCTACCACTGTGTTTGAATACTGTACTCAGGGAACCAGTCTAGTCGGAATATAGTACGGATATCCTACCCCTACCACTGTGTTTGATTACTGTACTCAGGGAACCAGTCTAGTCGGAATATAGTCCGGATAACCTACCCATACCACTGTGTTTGATTATTTTACTCAGGGTACAACACTGTTACAATTCTAGTCCGGATTATTTACCTCTATCACTGTGTTTGAATATTAAACTCTGGGTACCAGACTAGTCCGAGTCTATTTCGAATTACCTACCCCTATCACTGTATTTGAATAATGAACTCAGGGAACCACACTAGTCCGAATATAGTGCAGATTACCTACCCGTATCTCTGTATTTGAACATTGTACTCAGGGTACAACACTAGTACAACTCTAGCCCAGATTACCTACCCCTACCACTGTGTTTGAATATTGTACTCAGGAGACCATACTACGCAGAATCTAGTCTAGAATACCTACCCATATATTGTATTCATGGAACCAGTCTAGTCCGAATCTAGTACCAATTACCTGCCAATATCTGTCTGTTCCCAAAGAACAAGTCTCATCCGAATCTATTCCGGATTACCTACCCCTATTACTGTGTTTAATTATTGTACTCAGATCACGATTCCAATCAGAATCTAGTCCGTTTTATCTACCCCTAGCACTGTGTTATAATACTGCATTCAGGGTATCACACTAGTCTGAATATAGTTCGGATTGCCATCCCCTACCACAGTGTTTGTGTATTGTACTCAGGGAACCACAAAATTCCGAATATAGTTCGGAGTACCTTCCCCTATCACTGTGTTTGAATATTGAACTCAGGGAACCGGTCTAGTCAGAATATAGTACAAATAATCTACCGCTACCAGTGTGTTTGAATATTGTACTCAGGGAACCAGATTGGTACGAATCTAGACAGGATTACCTACCCTTACCACTGTTTTTGCCTACCCCTATCACTGTGTTTGAATATGGTACTCAGTGGACCAGACTACTCCAAATATAGTCCGGATTACCTACCGCTACCACTATGGTTGAATATTGTACTCAGGGTACCAGACTAGTCTGAATCTAGTCCGGATTACCTACCGCTACCACTATGGTTATATTGTACTCAGGGTACCAGACAGGTCCGAATCTAGCCCAGATTTCTGACCCCTATCACTCTGTTCGATTGTTTTAATTCGGGAACCAGTCTAGTCCAAATCTAGTCCGGATTACCGACTTGGCCTTTGGTAGTTTCATATAAGTTCAATACACTCGTGTTTCAAAAATAGCACACCTGTGTACAGGGCATGTGACAGAAAAGACGGACACTCGAAGTTTGCGAACGTGATAGCCATATATCTGCCTGTGCAGATATGAAGTCATGTCAAGCTCTTTTCACTTCGAAACCATTACATTCGAACATTTAGAAACGATGTAATGTCGAGATCACGACGATGGCTATCAATCCAAACGTCGTAGGCTCGAACCACGACACGGACGTTCATTATCTCCGACAACTGAAAAAATGTCTGCGTTTAGCTCATATGTGTGTTTAATTATAAATATATACCGACCTCGTATTGACATCACCGAGTATATTAACTGTTAATAAATGCTGATCTCGTATTGAAATTACCAGGTATATAACAAGTTAATACATGCCGATCTTGTATTGACACCACAAAGTCTATTAACTGTTAATAAATGCCAATCAAGTCCCATTGATTGTATTTGAGTCAATTGCGTCTAACGCTTTTGGGTATTAATACGTAAAATGAAGTCAAAGGCAAGCCTGGACATCCGCAAACTATCGTACCAGATCATTCACTTTCCTTGTACATGTAATTTACTCGTAGATGAATGTTTATCAAAATCAAAACCTGAATTGTGTAATGGTAAAGTGTCCGTCTCCGGTAAGGGAGAACGCGGGTTCGATCCCCGGTCGGGTTATACGAAGGACTTTGGAAAATGGTAGCTTTGCTTTTCCCTCCGTGGCGCTCAGGACTGTGGGGTCAGTATTACGACTGACTCATTGGTGTCAGGGTCAATGGACCAGTGGACCATGAGTAATGGAAACCTAACACAATGAACCGCCATGATATAACTACAACACAGTTGAAAGCAGCGTAAATTTCCAAACAAACAAACAAAAAGCAAACTAATATACAAGTATCGTGTTATCGTATTATTTGTAGACACGTGTTAAATAGTATTGATCAAATATATATCGTAAACATTAATTAAACTTGAACACATGTATACATTAATAATTCAGACCATATCCCTCGAAAATAGATTCTTAAATATTCTTTTATTTCAGTGTCGCTTTGTACATCAATCTCAATTACTATAATATCACTTTTCGATTAATGAATAACATATATAGTTAAGTTTTTTCTAGTGCAATCGTCCGACTTATGCATTCAAATATCATTTTAAATTAATTTACACGGTATTACTAATGAATCCCAATTACAAATGGAGTTCCATTGGTCATGCACCCCGGGCCCGGGTGAAGTTGCTGTGTTAAAACATTGACCAGCTCTAAAAACGAACACAGAAAATAGATACAGTAGGACAATTAAAATTGGATAAAAGTAGTGATCAGTGAAACTGACTGTAGATAATGCACCCATATGTTCGACTTTACGAAATATCGGCAAGTAACTGCTATCCTTGAAGTCTGCTAAGTCAACTAAGTCAAGTAAGGAATACACTTTAAAACGTTCAAAATATAATACTTGTGCATACCTTTTACTATCACGATTCAGGAAATATACACACCACTTGAATAAGGTTCTAGTATGGAATTTCATCTGACTTATTGAGGTAATGAGTAATCTGCCGTGACCGAGTGGTTAGCATGTCAATTTTATACCTGGACGTCCTGGGTTCAATTTATGCTTGCAGTAGTCAGTATAATAACGCTTGAACAATGAACATTGTCTAGCGTTGTACAGGTTAATCGTTCAGTGATCATCAATACTTAGGATCATAGTAATAGATATGAGCCGCGTCTGGCGATTTTGGATCGTATTGCTTCTCCGGTCTGGCATTATTTGCAGTAAACATTGATGTTCAACTATTGAGGCTACACATCATGTTTCTATCAGTATATACCATGAAATCTATAAAAAAATATATATATACGCGGACAGTGCATACCATGGTGAGATTGCATCTCTCTTTCGATACATATATCTCTCTCCTCTCGCTCTCTTCCTCTCTCTCAATATCTCTCTCAATATATATGTCTTTCTGATCTCTGTCGTACTTATCTCTCTCTTTCTCTTTCTCTTTCTCTCTATCTCTCTCTCTCTCTTTCTCCCTCTCTCTTAATATCTCTGTCTTTCTGGTGTCTCTCTTTCTTATCGCTCTCTCTCGTTCTTTCCTTATCTCTCTCTATCTCTCTACCCAAATAATACATAGGATATTACCAACTAATTCATTGTTATATAAAAGGAAATTAGTAGATACAAACTGATGCAATTTCTGTGTAACACAAGAGGAAACTTTAAACCATTTAGTTATTGTTTACGAAATGGTCAAAACATTAATCCAAAACATTCAATTGAGTATTATATTGAAATATTTCTTTCTCCTATAACTATATGTTGTGTATTTGTCTTCTATAATAACCCAACCATTGTTTTTTTCCCGGCTTTATTAGAATATGTCCTTTATTTAAATACATAAACTATTAACTAAAAATGAAAGATTGTACATCGGTGCATTGTATTATGGGTTTATATTTGTTATATTTGTTTATTTAATGCCTATCGATGGATTATAGAGATATCTCAGTGAAATAGAAACTGGTAATCCACTCTTTCAACCAGTGAAATTACCATTTTCAACCAGTGAAATTACCACTTTTCAAACAGTGAAATTACCACTTTTTTGCCGGAACTACTTTTTTTTATGATTTACCTCCCTTTGTATTTGTTGACAAATTATTTCCCTTACTTGACGTCTGCTTCAACTCAGAACTGTCAAACATCTGTCAAAATTCTGTAATCAAAACAACCCATCAAAATGGAAGATTTAGATGATGAAACAATAAATGCTATTTTTAACAATGCTGCATTTGAAGAGGAAGATAGTTTTGGTGAGTTCCAACTGTTAAAAACGCAACAAACAAGAAATTTTAGGACAGTAGATGTTGATCAGTTTTTAGAAGAGTCAACTAATGTAAACACAAAAAGGAAGACGGACAGTGACATGAAAATTGTGCTAGCTTTCCTCGTTTCAAAATATGAAATGAGACAACCAGAATTCATTCCACCAGACTTGTTAAATCAGTACTTGTGTGAGTTCCTGCTGGCCGTTACTAAATCAAACGGTAGTGAGTATGAGCCAACCACTTTGAGGGGATTTGTGAGTTCACTGGACAGATATCTTAAATCAAAAGACAGTAAGTTTTCAGTTGTCAATGACATTGAGTTTGCTAAAGCCCGAAGTGTGCTGAAAGGAAAACAAAAGCAACTTAAAAAGATGGGCCTTGGAAATAATCCAAAAACAGCAGCAACACTAACAGAACAGCACATTGAACAAATGTATACTTGCCAGACCCTTGGAGCCGGAAGCCCAAAATCCCTTCTCCATTCACTGTGGCTCATATGCACCACTTATTTCGGCATGCGCACGGGACAGGAAATACGAAGTTTGTGTTGGGGAGATGTGAAACTTGGCATAGATGAAGAGTCCGGAAGCCAATGCCTTCAACTGGACACCGAGCGCCAAACAAAAACAAGAACAGGGATAAATCCGAGAGACACGAGGTAATATACTGAAATTAAAATATTAGATTTTAGAGTGTTCAAATGAAAAAAGATCTAGAATTGAACAAATTATTTCCACATAAAATACAAATTTATAAATATAAAATATATTATAAATCTTCAACATTAAATATATTATTTATGTTAAATTAGCCTTTTTAATGAAAAGTAATTGTTAAATAATTTTGATCTTGTTAATTTTTAAGGCCCGTATTCACCAACCGATCTCAAGTTCGATTTTCGGACTTGAGACTAAATTATCGGACTCAAGTACGTTTTCGAGATTTAGTCCGTATTCACCAACCCGACTAAATTGAGAATCGAACTAAATCTTAGGATTTCAGACTCAGGATCGAAGTTCACTATGAGGCGTGCTAAATTATCGGACTAAATTGAAAAAAAGATGGCGTCAGCTCAAAGCTACCGCTTCGATATTTCAGTTGGACTTTTAATCAATGTAAACTTAGTGATTTGGATGAAAAATAGGTGGAAATATACTTTTTGGCGATTATCTCCCATTGTTAGCGAACAAATTTGTAAATTTCCGGTTGGAATAGAAAATTAAATTTTGATGCAGCGGTCGGTGGTTGTCGATGTTTTCGCGGGTGAAAGTGATAGTTAAACATGTTAATACAGCAATAGGAAGTTTTATATTTGGACAATTATCAACGATATCGAAAAGGAAAGTTTCCGGATTACAAACGGACAATCCCGAGTGCAGTGAACGAGTGACCAACATTCAGAAATTCACAGATTTTATTTCAATACTCGCTCAATCCAAAAGACAGACAAGAAATACATATTTGACACAGGGACGTGTCTAGAATAATCCTTCAGTCAATATTCATCCTGAAAGGTGTCGATATATGTCGCTGGTAAGTTGTTTTCAATGAAAATGGGATTATTTTAAGTGGGTGGGGTAATTTAATAACAGTCGCCCTGACGGTTGTGCACTGACAAGATATATACATACACAGCATGGTATTTCATTTGAAGTCAATCAATATAAAGCTGTTCAAATCGGAGAGTGTATGTGTGATGTTTGGTTACTTTTTAAATATAAATGTACATATAATAAATTAGATTCTACAAATCTCATATATGCATCATGACTAGCATGCATGTGATCAATGTATTGAGTGTAAAAGAGACATATCATGTAAGGGTATGTGTTAATGACACTCCACTTTTGGCATCAGTTAAATTTATATTTATAGTTACTTTGTCATGTAACTAGCGGGAATACATTTATTTCCATTTCTTGTCAACAGTTGAATCTAGCACAAAACTACATGAAGATGGTCAGTGAGAAAAGCTGCAGAGACTGCATATGCACAGACTCAGCTGTGTCGTTACTGAACCCGGATACATTGTGAATCAAATATCACAAACAGATCTCAATGATTGCAAATGTTCTTGTTTTATACATTACATTTCTAACAATCCATCTTTATTAATTTTAAACAATCTGATAAAGAGATTGTGTGATACTGTTAGTAAAAGCAGGGACACTATATTACATGTAATATAGTGTCCCTGGTAAAAGGAAATGCCTAAGAAAAACAGAAGTTTAACTGTCATGGCATTTCCTTGATCATTTAGATTAGGAACACAGGGAAAAATATACTTGTGTTGGAATCAGTCAATTTAAGCATACATTTCATTGTGAAAGCATGACATTGATGTTTTCTTATTCTATCATTCACCATATTATTTCAACATGATAATTTATGATCTTTGTATTTTTATTTTCATTTCAGTGTTGATTCATTGGTGACAGAAATTATACAGAATTCCTGAATTCAAGGAGATGGGATAACTGCCAGCCATAAACAGGCCTATACTCTGTGAATGCATGTGGACCAGAAAAAAACCTGTGATGCATATTATATATATATATATAAAACACATGTTTTTTACAACATCAGTTGAAAACTCTTATCAATTTTAAGCAGAGATATATATATACATGTATTATTTAACCCTTTCCCTCATATAGACGCTTTATGACGCCTTTGCAGCAGACAGCTTTTTGAAAACATAGTGACAAAAGAAGAAATTGCTCAAAACAAGCAATTTTGCCTTTTTCCACATTTTGTTTCCACTTTTAGTCATAGTTTATCCATTTTCTGCTGTAGAATTGTCATATAACGGAAATGGTTAAGATTATGACTGTAGGAAAAGATTAATGAAAATGATATAAAAAAATGTTGTCATTTTACATCATTTCAGTGAAATTTAATCTTACCCTTGCCAATACATGTATATGATAAATTTGAAGAGTCTCTTTGAATAGGAATTTAATTATTGATTAAAGCTGATAACAATGTGACAAAAGACAGAATTGCTTGTTCGGAGCAGTTTCTCCTCTTGACATATTGTTATTTAAAGTCATCTGCACAGGACTGCTGGAGCTTGTCTTTATGTAGAATAAGGTAGCTGTTATCTCACAGTAACACTTAATAATAAGAAATGGCTATGTTAAGGACTGTATTGTGTGAAAACAAGTGCATGTAATAATATATTGAGAAAAAAATATGTCATATAAGTGGAAATGTTGTGTGAAATATAGATTTGCTAGGTTTTTAAAACCTAGAAAATTGTTATTTCACACAAGTTTTTCTACTTTTGCCACATTGCTTTCAACATTATTATAAAGCTGAACTCTAACATAGTAAACTTATAGAGTGGTTCCATATTTTTCTCCAAATTATTTCAAATTCTTTTGCTTCTGATTATTTTGTAGGGAAACATATTCTACTTTTTTCTATGTATTTTAATTATGTTACAACAGAGGAGTGACAGTAAGGAAAAGCCAGGAAATATGGAATATTTTTACTAATTATTGGTCAGTTTTATATACCTTAAAATTTATTAGGAACTATTACATAGTATAATCTGTTATAGACCATTTATAGTACATTTTAAAACACTTTTTTGTTAATCCTTTGTTAAACAGATGACTTTCAAAGCATTTGCTGGTATTAAAAAAAGGAACCGCTCTATAATTAAATAACAATAATAATTAGAATTGTTTTGACAAAAACATATGTCTCCCCCTCAAATATCTGTCAAAATCTCTCAAAACATTCCAACCTATAAAGCAGACAAACAAAAATTTGACCAAGTTGGACAGTACTCAATTTTTAATTACTAATGTTTTGTCTTGACCTGGTACAAAGTGGACATGATTTCAAATGGTTTACAGAAACACATATTTTTACTGCAGCTGTAACATTCAAGACTGAAGTATTCTTCAAAACAGTTAACAACTGTTGCTAAACATAAGCAAGCCGTCTTGGAGATATTGAGTGGACAGGAAATAAAGCCTAAACCCTTTGAGCTTCAAGCGTGACCTTGACCTTGAACCGGTATGGTCGAGACACGGGTTCTGCACGTCGCCTTGATGAGGTGAACATGTGACCCAAGTTTCATGAAAATCCTTCAAGCCGTCTGGGAGATATGGATCGGACAAGATTTTGGGGACGAACAGACAGACAGACAGACATCAAGGACAAAAACAATATATCTCCCCTGTATACAGGGGGAGACATAATTATAATTGAGTCAAGTTGAAAACAATTTTTCTTTTTCAAAAATAATTTTCTGCAGAGGTGTCAGACAGTGTCTGTTTTAGAAAAAAGGGTTTAACTAAGAACTAGTTTCAGTTTGTGCATTTTAATGTTAAATATAAAATTTGGTTAGCTCCAAGTTCAGTTGAATAATAGACTTGTAAAATTAAATTAAATAAATTGTTATTTAGAAGTTTCATTACCACAATATACATCCTAAGCCTTTTCCACCTGGCATTCAAGTTGCATCTACACCAAAAATGTTGAAAATAGTGTGACAAAGGGAGCAATTGCTCAATATGAGCAATTTCTCATTTTGCTACAAATATTTTTCAAGACAATTCAATAATTAAGTCATCATTTAATGAGATTTTTTTTTTAAAAAGTTCATGAATTACTGACTATATAACAATTTGCCTGAAAGCTTATTTTAAAGATGCCTGCTTCCAAAAAATGGGGGAAATGTGTTATCTTCAGAAATCTGCATCAATAAAGGATGTTTTCATGCACTTCAAATGTAATTTTATTTTAGAATAAAAACTGGTTCTGACAGTACTTATTTTATAATATTATTTTAGTGTAGTTTCCACACATGTTACATTGAAGAATTGAATGACCTTAACCATTTCCCTCATATAGACGATTTCTGATGCCTTTGCAGCAGACAGCTTTTTTGAAAACAAAGTGACAAAAGAAGAAATTGCACAAAACGTGCAATTTCTCCTTTTGTCACAATGTTTTCCACCTTTTGTCATAGGTTATCTATTTGATAAAAGAGATTTTCTATTTTTTGACCAAATATGTTCAAAGTCTTCTGTTGCAGAATTGTCCTATGAGGGAAAGGGTTAAACATGTGCTATTTAGATATTTTTTCACAAAACAAAGATTTAATAATATGTGATTATTATTATGTAGACACAGTAAACGGTTTATCTCTGTTAATTTATAGTTTGATGCATAAAGAATTTATATAGAATGAAAATAATCTTGACTTATCATTTACCCTTGGTCCCTTTCCCTTAAAGATGTCACAAATTTAAGATATTAAGCACTCAAATATGTAGTATATTCTTTGAAAACATCTTTTATAAACAACGGAAAATCTTTATAAATATAAGTATATATATATTTGTATAACAGTTTAAAACAAATTGTAGTGAAAGAAAAAAATGCTCATGATAGAGAATTTTTCCTTTACTACATGTTTTAATGCATCTGCTGTTAACTAATCAACATGTGTCTGCAAGTTGGAAAGGCTTAATAATATGTTAATATTCTATGGAGCAATATAGTCAATAGTTACTGTTAAGATATTGAATTCTTGGAAAAGCAAATTTTAGTTATTGGGAGCTGTTGCATATAGATCTATATGTTGACACATTTGTACTGTGTAAACAAGTTTTGGTTTTGACACAGTTTAATAACATGAGACAATCCAGTTAATATTGACAGTGAAATACAGTTTAGTTCACAGTGTGTTTGTAAGAACCAAAAGCTTTCATTGCATTTAAGTTTTCAAAAATCATTTCCATGATAAACATGTTGTCGTCTAGGAAAAAAACACCGAAATCTTGTTTACCGCGATAATCGTGAGTCTTTATGCAGTAGCGAAAAAGACGACGAAATATATCATGCAACATATATTTCCAAAATGATTGTGATCAGTGAAATACAAAGTAAATCACAGGTCACAGTTTGTCTGTAAGAACAAAAGGCTTTCATTTAAGTTTTCTGTCAATTTAAATCACAACATTGATAAAACATGTTGTCTAGGAAAAGTACACTGAAATCGTGTTTACCGCGATAATCGTGAACGAGATTATGCGTAGCGAAAAAGAACAAATCAATCTTGACATGGATATTTCTGTGATTTGATTCTTTGCAAGTTTGCATTTTATGCTGATATGAAGGCCGATTATTAAAACAAAGCAAATAAATGGTAACGTGAAATTATCGATTGAGATGCCAGCTTTGTTTAAAAAAAATGCGACAAAAACATAAATTCTAAAAATAGACAATAAAAGACTGGTTCCATCTTTTATTTGAGCTCTATTGCAGATAAGAGAACCAGAGTCGGTGCGCGGCCGCTTACGACATTTACAAACTGGACTGAATTGAGACCGTTTTAAAATGCGTTGGTGAATACGACTTCGGCTTAATCTTGGGGAATCCAAAAAACGAACTTGGGATTTGGATTTGGATTTAGTCTCAAGTCGAAAATAAAAAGTTTGGTGAATACGGGCCTAGAGTGTTCAAATGAAAAAAGATCTAGAATTGAACAAATTATTTCCACATAAAATACAAATTTATAAATATAAAATATATTATAAATCTTCAACATTAAATATATTATTTATGTTAAATTAGCCTTTTTAATGAAAAGTAATTGTTAAATAATTTTGATCTTGTTAATTTTTAAGGCAAGTTAAACCTAAAGCTTATGCTTTTCCGGAGGACCCAAGAAAAGATCCAGTCCATTTGTATAAGACATACAGCGAGAAGCGTCCAGAGGCCATGAAAACCGATGACAGCCCCTTCTTTCTGACTCCTAGCAGTGGAAGTAATCGGGTGTGGTTTAAGAACTGCCCTATGGGTATAAATAAAATATACAACATCATGAACGAGATGAAGGATGATTCTGGCATCACTAACCCAAGAATTACGCCATACAGGTAACACAAAATCAACATAAATAGTTAGAAACTCAGAAATTTATCACATTTTAGCGTCCCGTTTCCCATAAAAATGTGCGATCGAGTTGGTTTGTTGAAATTTGGTATTTACGTACAATTTCGCAGCTGCTGTAAATGATAATTTAAATCAAAAACAACATATAAAGTTAGTAAACAAAATACCAACATTTTTAATCCTTTTCAATCTTTATGCATAATATCCGCTCCTTTATCCGATATTTTCCTGGATTAATTTTCTGTGCAATAATCATGCAAAGGAAGTTAGCAGCTTGTAGCACTAAGCATCCTGTTTCCCATAAAAGTGTTGGATCTTTATTTTGTTTGATGAAATTAGGTATTTATGTACAATTTTGCAGCTGCTGAAAATGATAATTTGAATCAAAAACAGCAATCTACAAAATAAGTAAACAAAATACCCACATTTGTTAATCCTCTTCAATTGTAATGTATCATTCATATCCAATATTTCCATATTATCCTGTCTTCTTTTTTTCTCCAATAATAATGCATTTTCATATCATCTGGTATTCATTTTCTTTGAAATGATAATGCAAATAAATGTAGCAGCTTGGGGCATCCTGTTTCCCATAAAAGTGTTGGATCTAGTTCGTTTGATGAAATTGGGTATTTATGTACAATTTCGCAGCTGCTGTAAATGATAGCCTAATTTGAATCAAAAACAGCAATCTACAAAATAAGTAAACAAAAGACCCACATTTGTTAATCCCCTTCAGTTGTGATGCATCTGACATATCCGATATTTCCATATTATCCTGTCTTCTTTTTTCCCCAACAATAATGCATTTTCATATTATCCGGTATTCATTTTCTTTGCAATGATAATGCAAACAAATGTAGCAGCTTGTGGCATCCTGTTTCCCATAAAAGTGTTGAATCTAGTTCGTTTGATGAAATTGGGTATTCATGTACAATTTCGCAGATGCTGTAAATCATAAATGATAATATGAATCAAAAACAGCAATCTACAAAATAAGTAAACAAAAGACCCATATTTGTTAATCCTCTTCAGTTGCGGCCCTTCAGTTGTAATGCATCATATCCGATATTTTCATATTATCCTGTATTCATTTTCTGTGCAATAAATATGCAAAGACATTTAGCAGATTGTGGGGTCCTATATCCCATAAAAGTGTTGGATCTAGTTTGTTTGATGAAATTGGGTATTTATGTACAATTTCGCAGCTGCTGTAAACAGTCACTCTTAAAGTCGAATAATACTGAATAATACTGAATAATACGAAATAATACCGAATAATACCGAATAATACCGAATAATACCAAAAAATACATTTAATTTGCAAGAAATTCTCATATTCGTTTTCCATTAGGAGATATGGTATTATATGTGAAACCTTTTATTGACATATAATGGTCTCAAAATGTCGGTTTAATATATTTTGGAGTGACCTCTCTTGGTATGGTATTGATTGCTTCCCTTTGTTATATATGGGTGTTGGAGATTTCGTCCAACTACCATTTCGTCTAACTGTATTAATAAATTTGAATTATGATTCCTTTTTCAATGATATAGTTTATTGCACTTTATTTCAATTAACTGTTTGCCGACTTTTGTGTCGACTGTTTGAACTCAATTGTTACGTAATCGATTGACGGCATACTCCTAATTGTTTTGTGTAGTAATTTATTATTAAAAAAATGAATGTTTTCTATTGAATGAAGAGTCGGCTTAAATCATACATGTTTAAGTCTAATTAAAAACAACTTGTGAATTAAAGAGTTGATGCTTGTCTTTTGTTAAATCCTCTGTTTGTTACGCTATTTGTGTCCATTTCCCATAACTAATAAATTTTCCCGAGTGGCCATCAGTTAAAAAATATATTTGCAAGATGAATGTGTATGTGTGTATTAGTTGTCCCAGTAGTGTCAGTGAACGAATGCATGCAATATGCTGTGACAGTTGCGCTAGATGGCAGCTTCGAGTATGCAAAAACGGTAATATTTATTTATTCTCTCTCTCTTGATGTGCCTCGATTATTTGTCAACTACTTCTCTTTTTTCCTATAATGATTCCATAATTGATGAGTGACCGAATGTGATATAATTATTCTATTCCCGTAATCTTGATTGAGTCGAAAGCTTGGAAAAGGTTACAAACTTTAACAATATTCTCCGAAGTTCTTATTTTCCCACAATGTTGATTGTTATAAGAGTCGAGAACATGGAAAAGGTTACATACATCGTCTAAAAGATGAACCCGTAACGTCGAAATATATGAAGAGTATAATTTGAACGAGTGACTGAATGTGATATAATTATTTTATTCCCGTAATAATGTAAGAAAAGGAGCCGTCGCTAATTTGTTAACGACTTCTATTTTTCTTTTTTGAATTGACGATTGACTTGATGTGATATCATTAATCTATTCGCGTAATCTTCATTGAGTCGAAAGCTTGAAAAGGGTATAATTCATGTAAGAAAAGGAGCCGTCGCTAATGTTTAGACCCTTTGATACCATAAAACCTGAAAAATGAAATGTATTATCTATGATATTTCGTACGAGATATATTCTCGGATCGAATTGTTAATTATGGTATCAACAACAACAACCTTATCGGACCAACATCGTGTGAAATGATTTGAGAGTCAAACGTCAGGAAATAAAGTTTCAATAACTCTTCATGTATACGGTAAAATATAGGGAGGTGTCGGGACGACGGATTTTTCGCACATGAAATTGATATAGGGTGTCGGATCGACAATCTAGTGTCGGCTCATCTGGGTGCATATCGGGGTGACTAGCATTATGGAAACTATCCGTAAATGAAAGAAATTATCTAATAAAGCAAAATAACTCAGATCAGACACATTTTCCAAGCATTTGATTACACTTCAATGCATCTGAATTAAACCAAGGGAAACAATCCATACATTGTCAAGGGAGGTCACTCCAAAATAAACGAAACGAACATTTTGAGACCATATGCCAATAACAGCATTTTTATATCAAATTCATATATATTTCACCTTAATGTACACGAATATGAATATTATTTGCAAAGTATATGTATTATTCTGTAGTTTTTTCGAATTATTCGGTATTATTCGGTATTATTTCGTATTATTCGGTATTATTCGGTATTATTCGACTTTAAGAGCGACCCGCTGTAAATGATAATTTGAATCAAAAACAGCAATCTACAAAATAAGTAAACAAAATACCCAAAGTTGCTAACCCTCATCAGTTGTAATGCATGTTATCGGACCCTTCATCCGATTTTTCCATATATAAATCCGGTGTTCATTATTTTATGTGCAATATCAGCATTTAGCGTCCTTTCCCCTGTTTCCCATAAAAGTATTCAAACTAGTTTGTATGTTGAAATTGGGTATTTGCGTACAATTTCGCAGCTGCTGTGAATTATAATTTGGATCAAAAACAGCAATCTACAAAATTTGTTTATGCTCTTCAGTCCCAATGCATAATATCCAATATTTCCATAGTTGAATTAATTTTCTATGCAACAAGACAGTGCCTTAAAACCACTCATTCCTAAAATGGTTGTTGCTGTTTATCCTTTTTTGAAAATATCTTGCTGCATCTATTGTCAAAATGTTTGTGTTTTTCCACTAACTCATGAACTATTTACATGTTTTATTTCAGTGCAAGAAAAAGACTTGTGCAAAAGTTAAGTGACGAAGGTGTTCCACCTAATCAAATTGTGCAAATTTCGGGACACAAAAACATAAATAGCCTGAACAACTATAGCAAATTAAACAGTTTACAAAGTAAAAATATTTCAGATATATTGTCTAACAAACCTCAGCCTGCAAAAGAAACAGCATCAGTCTCAGAAATTATCCCACCTACTAGTGCAGTTGCGCTCATAGAAACTCTCCCTAGACAGAATAATACAGACAACATGATGCCACCAGGATTTTTTGTTAATAGCCACCTTCACGGGAATGTCAGTTTTAATTTCAGTACAAGGAATGAAACACAAAATTTATCGCAAATGACCCACATGCTGCAGACCATTCAACCACAGAGTCCTAGGACGCTCTCACAGACCGATGACGCAGAACAATCACCTGTCATCCGTCAATACAAAAGGATTAAATTATTACCTGACAGTGACAGTGATTAAGCATCCCAATAAATCCAGTAATATAACACTTCCTCAAATCAGACATTCACGACGCAATAACAATGGCGGCCACTCACGGCGAATAATTGTGTAAAACCAGTAAATATTACTCCGCTGTTTTTGTTTGTTTAATTATGAGTTTTTTTATGTTTTGTTAGATAATATGCCCCTTAATGCCTCTTAATAATTACATGTTAATTAAAATGATAACTTTATGCAATGTCTTCAATTATTTTCATGTTTATCTCTACAGAAAATACTGGACTATTTTCTCCAGGTAGTAATATTAACTGTGTTAAAACCGTGGGGCTCACAACAGGGAAATCTGAAGCACTGTACAAGATAAAATGTATAAAATATGGTGCAAAGTCCTTTTATGGCCTTAAATAAAAAGAAAATTTGTTTGTTTCAGTGAAAGATCGATTTCTATTTCATCTCGTGAAGAAAAAAATATATTATTCTCACTCGTGGCAGAGCCACTCGTGAGAATAATTTTTTTTTCTTCACTCGATGAAATACAAATCGATCTTTCACTGAAACAAACAAATATCCTCTATTTATATAATTGATATGATCCGCAAGTCAGAGAACAACTGTTATAAAACACAAGTCAGCATGATTGGGGTTTTAATGTAGGAAAAACCTACATTTAAAAATATTTTGTGATTATATATATTATTATATTCTCATGATAATTTTGCTAAATATTGATGTAAGGTATGATAGAGGATGACCACGAACTCTCCATGCCTATGGACGTGATAAATAAAGCTTGGGGAAAATTCTCTGCTTTCAAAATTCAGCAATATTAAGACACATGACGATTAACTTTGTTTCCAACAGTTTAATTGTTATATCATGATATGTGGAGGTAAACTCTGCTACAACAACATTAATGTTATAACATAGTGTTTAACTATACAGGCAAATACTGTTTTACACTACTTTCAACGAATGTATAGTTATACTAAGGTATACTGTACTGAATGTGCTCTCAACACTGTTTACAATGTTGCCAAGGCGCATGGAGTTTTACTCTACTTTCAACAGTTTTATTATAATATCGTGACACATAGAGTTATACTCTGCTTCAAGAGTATTAATGTTATAAAACGATGTTTAACTCTACATGCAAATTATGTTTTAATCTGCTTTCAACATATGTATAGTTATATTTAATATATAAATAATAAATGTGTATATTCAAACTTTCTACACTTTTATAGTTTAATAGGGCGAGTATTTATTCAACATGTTTATACTTAAGCACCTATCTACACGAGTTAACGTTTTACCTTAATCGTGTTAGAACGTAAGAAGCTCGCGCACTCATTCGTGTTCATTCGTGTTAAGTCGTGGTTGGTCGCGCGCGGTCGTAACACGATTTAAGCCGAGCTGAAAAGTTGTGTTCAGTCGTATGAAGGTCTTAGGAAGGCTGTACGACAGTCGTGTTCAATCGTATGAAGCCCGTGTTCAGTTGTATGAAGATCGTTTTCAGTCGCGTGCAGTCGTGTTAGGGAGCGTGGGATGAAATTCATACAACATTCATACGTTTTAACACGATTCAACACGACTTTCATACGCCATTCATACGACTCCCATACGCCTGAACACGAACTTCATACGTTTGTCATACGACCATCACGTGACTGAGTGAGAACGTGGGAAACCCCCTGTAAGTGAAAACTCATTCTACAGCCATGCCAAACCTCAGGCGGCCGAAACAGAAGCTCCTTCAAGCAAAACCTTCGAAAGGGAAACATCCTTCACCACCAACCATGGATAAACATCCACCCGGTACCCAGGGACAAGATAAGCCAGCTGAAACCTCTGAACCACCACCAAAATCGCCAATAACAATAAAGACAACAACTGAAATTGACATCCAGCCATCTCGGCAGGAGGATAGTTCATTAAACATTCCATCATCATAACCTCCACATTCATCTCCATCTGAAGACATTTCACATCATTCTACCACTGAATCTACCACTGTGCTAACCGGGCCAGATCATGATGGTGTCGCTGGTACCGCTGAGCTAACCGGACCCAAACCAACCAAGAAAGGCAAACCAAATAAGAAGACAAAAATATCTAAAGCTGATTCTTGCGGGTCTTGTTCGTTGTTGAACATGGTGAAGACTGACACAGAAATGCTGTTGCAATGCAGCTTATATACTGCATGACCCACGTGACCAAAATAAACAAAACTATGTTGTATGAAGGTGTTGCTCAGTCTTACGGATATAGTGTTTATTGTTGTAGTCGTATGGACATCGTAATGATTCGTGTTTAATCGTATGACGGTCGTGTGGGCGTCGTATGACAGTCGTGTTTGGTCGTATGACAGTCGTATTGGGGTCGTGTTAAATGAGGTTAAATCGTGTTGTATCGTATGAATATCTTATGACGGTCGTATGAGTGTCGTGTTCAGTCGTATGGAGGTCGTATGAGGGTCGTGTTTGATCGTATGAGGGTCGTGTTTGGAATTTGTTTAAAACGACAAGAATGAGCACGAATCATCACTATTTTTCAACTTTTCTTCAATTGTTCGCAATTTCTTAAATCGTGTATGTGAGATAGGGGCTTTATGCCTCTCATGAATTTGTGTATTTTGTTTTCAGCAGTATGATAAATATACCACAAATAAAGGCGTACACTCTGCCTTCCACACTAGTATAACTACACCACTGACTCAGAATGGTATATATTTTGATTTCAGAAGTATTATAGCTACACCATTCAGAATGTATTTACTTGGCCTCAAACAGTTTTTTAGTAACACCAGTTATAATGGTCTTTACTCAGCATTCAGCCATATTATAGTTAAACCACTCAGAATGATGTATTCTCTGCTTTCAACAGTTTTATAGTTATATCACTTATAATGGTATTTATTATGCCTACAAAAGTATTTTATTTACTTTTTTCAGAATGGTATTTATTTTGCTTTCAACAGTATTATAGTTACATAACTGAAAATTCCTTCTCTTTAACATCGTTCTCTCTATCTGTATCTCACATTCTCTGTCTGTTTCTCTCTGTCTCTCTGTCTCTCTGGCTGTCTCTGTCTCTCTGTCTCTCTGGCTGTCTCTGTCTCTGTGTGTCTATGTCTGTCTCTCTCTATCTGTCTCTCTCTGTCTCTCTGTCTCTCCTCTTTCTCCTTTTATATAAGATAAGAGGCGTTTGTTGAATACCAAATCCGTATTTGACACTCTTATCCTATGTTTTTAGTACCCATATTATATGATTTGGTTAAATCATGAGATAAATAATGGTGGGACATGGCCACTTTACTCCTTTTTATCTAGACCTCTGCACGTTTTGTACATTCATAATCCTTATTTTACAACCTATGTTTTGAGTTCCCTAAGCATAAAGTTTGGTTGAGTCATAAGAGAGATATTGGTGGAGAAGGGTAATTTTACGCCTCCTTATCTAGACCTGGGAATAAAATGCACATGAAAGTCCGGTGGTAACTTCCTGGTCGATACTTCGTGTAAAACGTTTTACTTTAAAATAAGTGTTTCTTAATCAAACCCTAGCCCTATTTACAATTTAATTTGAACATTTAAGATATTTTTAGCAAAGGGAGGGTTGAGCCCCTATAGCTAATCACTTAATTATCTGTAACCATTTTTCGGTACTCTACCTGTGTCAGTGTTTTAATATTGTTATTGGGGTACCAGACTATTATGCGTATTACCTACCCCTATAACAGTGTTTGATACTTGTACTCAGGGTACTAAACTAGTCCGAATCCAGTTCGGATTACCTACCCCTATCACTGTGTTTGAATATTGTACATAGCGTACCACACTAGTCTAAATATAGTCCAGATTACCTACCCCTATCACTGTGTTTGAATATTGTCCTCAGAGAACCAGATTATTCCTAATCTAGTCCAGATCACCTACCCCTATCAATATGTGTTATTATTGTACTCAGGGTACAAGTCTAGTTCGAAGATAGTCCGGATAACCAGATTATAAAACCGTCATTGAAAATGTTGGTGTAAAGTCGTTCGCAATGTTCGTCCAAATATAATAATTTTGACAATCTAGATAAATTGCCAAATGTTTACATTGTATTTACTTTTGATGTATGCACACTTACCCATATTAAACCCTTAAATTGTTATTCTTTATATATACATGTATATATATATAATTGCATATGTACTTGTTTACGTTAATGATATGTCACACTGCAAACTTTGTATATATGTTTTGCTTATTGTGTATGGGCCAGTGACCTACATAACATATGTGAATTAACTGTAATGTAGAATAAAATGTAGACTGTACACTGATATATATATACTAGTAAATAATGTCAGAAATTGTTCGGTACGCTACCTGTGTCAGTCAAGCTATAATGCACTAATCGTTGCAACTTTTAACAATTACTCTCTACTTTACCTGTTTCAGTCAAGCTATAATGAACTCGTCGTTACATGCATGTAACAATTAATCGGTACTTTACCTGTATCAGTCAACAATGCGCTAGTCGTTACTTGCCTGTTACAATTAATCGTTGCTTTACCTGTGCCAATCAAGCTTTGATATACTAGTCGTTACTTACCAGTTACAATTAATTGGTACTCTACCTGTGTCAGTCAAGCTATAATGCACTAGTCTTTCCTTACTTGTAACACTAAATCGGTACTTAACCTGTATCAGTCTAGCTATAATGCACTAATCGTTACGTACTGTAGTAATGAATCGGTGATTCACCTGTGTCTGTCAAGCTGTATGCACTAGTCGTTACATACCTGTAACAATTACTATGTACTTCACCTGTGTCAGTCAAGCTATAATGCAGTAGTCGTTACTTACATGTAACAATAAATCGGTACTTTACCTGTGTCAGTCAAGCGTATATGCACTAGACGTTACTTATTTGTAACAATTAATCGGTGCTTTACCTGTGTCAGTCAACTTATAATGCACTAGTCGTTAGTTACCTGTAACACTTTTTTCGATAATTGACCCTTACTAGTCTAGCTATAATGCACAAGTCGTAACTTACCTGTAACAATTAAATTGTAGTGTACCTGTATCAGTCAAGCTAAAATGCACTTGTTGTTACTTACCTGTTTCAATTAATCGGTAATTTACTTGTATTAGTCTAGCTATAATGCACTAGTCGTTACTTTTCTGTAGCAATAAATATGTAATTTACGTGTTGCAGTCAGGCTAAAATGCACTAATCGTTACTTACCTGTTACAATAACTCTGTACTTTATCTGTGTCAGTCAAGCTATAATGCACTAGTCGTTACTAACATGTTACAATTAATCGGTGCTTTACCTGTGTCAATCAAGCTTTAATGTACTAATCGTTACTTACCTGTAACATTCAATTGGTACTTTATCTGTGTCAGTCAAGCTATAAGGCACTAGTCTTTATTTACCTGTTACAATTAATCGATACTGTAATATGGATTACCTACCCCTACATCTGTGTTTTAATATTGTAATTGGGGTACCAGACTAGTCCGGATAACCTATTCCTATTACTGTGTTTTAATATTGTACTGAGGATACCAGACTACCCCGAATCTAGTCTGGATTACCTCCCCCTATCACTGTGTTTGAATATTGTACTAAGAGAACCAGACTAGTCCGAATCTAGTGCGTATTACCTACCCCTATAACAGTGTTTGATACTTGTACTCAGGGTACTAAACTAGTCCGAATCCAGTTCGGATTACCTACCCCTATCACTGTGTTTGAATATTGTACATAGCGTACCACACTAGTCTAAATATAGTCCAGATTACCTACCCCTATCACTGTGTTTGAATATTGTCCTCAAAGAACCAGATTAGTCCTACGCTTTTTTCAGATCCATGCACACATTTTTCAAGATCTTATACCCCTTTCCAAAGTATGTGTATAACTTTATACTATATACAAAAAGACAAAAAGTATACGGTATATAGTACGTTTAATTCAAATCAACAGGAAAAAGAATTGGAGAACAAAAAATCATAATCACATTGTACATGTTTGTATACCCAATGTTCAATCTCTGTAACATATTTGATACTTCAAAACTATAGATAATGTCAGAAAGTATCGCTTTTAGGAAGTTACGTTGAAGCCTAGCAATTTCAAACAATGATAGACGCCATCTATGTTCGCGCTTGAAGTAGTACATGCAAATGATCGGCATTATTGTTTTATATTCAAAGACCGCAAACAAAATTAATGTAGTAAATTTCAAAATTAAATTCCGCTCGATATTCTTTAAAATATATGTATTGTGAATTCCTGTAAAATCAGGAACACCCATTGTGTTTGCTTATATACACTTTATTCGTGTTCTGTGCCATATATCAACCTTTAAACAAGCAGATAACGACGTCGTTTCAATATAGACTTCTACACATGTATTTTCCTGGCTTTCCAACACAAATACTCCCCACAGCAGACTTTCCTAACAACTGGCTACTTCTCCACATAGACTGTTAGCCTATTGGTGGAATATAATGACGATTGTCACAGTTTATTTTTTGAAACGTCGGAAAAAAATAATGGTCGAGCTCGGGTTCTAACCCAATGTATTAACAGATCGCGTCTCTACTGACTTAGATACTGGTTTTCGACCCGTGGAACAATGCACGTTTCCTAGCGTTCAACGATCATCGTACTCTATGGTCACGCAACTAGAGGTTTTACTGTCAGTTTTGCATCATAACAGCCATTGGTTTGATTCCTGTTCGCAATAGCGAAGAAGGAATGACGTTAATTAATGTACATTTCCAGTTGTTAATTACGATGTTAGGTAATTATGTCGGTTTAGCATCATCTGGCTTTATATAATCATGAGAAAATATGTGGAAACGGTTTAAACTCCAATATCTAATTCAACTTATCTAATTTCAATCACAAAACCCCTTTTTTTCTTTTATTAATTCACTAAGTATAATTAACATGTGCCATTTAGCTGCATTTTTAAATGGTCTGATTTTCCATAACATACAACAGAATCTCAATGCTGTTCGTAAGTCATTTTCCTGTAAACATATCCATCCCAACAGGTTCAACGCTGTCTCTTTGTGTCCAAGATTTGTGTCCGTTTTCAGAACGTGTTTTAGTTTTTGCACAGCTGTTTCTTGTTCAGCCTTTTTCTTGTTTTTAGAATAGACTAAATATTGTAGAAAATAGAGATATGTTTGTGAATCTACAGTAATCCAGTTTAACCAGTAATCCTCACGCGTTTCAAAGATCGAGCCAGGTTTTGTATATGCATTACGGAACATCTCGTAATGAAGAGCTGCATGGACAAGACCGACTTGAGATTGATGAAATACCATACAACCTGTGGTACAGTGTCGTCTGAAGTATTTGCTTGACATATCTGTATAGTGTAGTTTGTCAGCGAGAGCTTGATTTAGACGAAAACCATGATCGTGGCATCCACACACAGATATGACGTATGGTTCTAAACTAGTTTCACATGACACTAAAATACACTGACATTCCTCTTCAAGCTGTTCAGAGTGAATATAGAAAGAAGCTAAAGATAACTTTGAAGATATAAGGTCAAAATCTGAACTAGTTTCTGAGATTACATTTTGAAATGTTTTAGACCACACACGGTATAAATATCCTCGTGACAAGTACTGGGAAAACAGACTCTGCTTATATTGTAATTGTATATGTGGAATTATAGAGTCGAGTGCCATTCTTACGTCACTCGTCGTATGTTCTGTGACATAATTCGTATTTTGAAGATAAAGCGAAATGTACATCGCCCCAATCATAAAACCTGTAAATGTGTTATACGGATGACGCAATAAGATGTTCCTACCACTGTAGATCATTCTCGAAATAGATTCACAGACTGAAAGTCTTGGCTGAGGTATGGTACTCCTAATATTCAGACTATGAATCATTTCAGAAACAGACACTTTAGATTTAAGTAGTTCACCTAAATTATCACAAGTAATGGTGTATAGAAAGTTGACACCACTTTCAATAATGTCATTTAAAACACTTTCTATATTTTCCAAAGTCATTGAGCTGAGCTTATCGAACATATTCTCTTCTGGAATGAAATAATTGGGACATTTTTCTTCCTTTACCCACTTCAATATACGTATAAGACAAAGCCTTGCACAAAGTATAAGGTTGTCATCCTTCCAAATATGTTTTTGTGAATTTTCAATTGTATAAAACAAACTTGTTTTACAATGATATGATGAGATAGCATCACCGATCTTTGATTCTATGATATCTTTCTTTATTATTTTGAGGAGAATGTAACATTTGTGTTGTGTTTCGTTCAGACTTGACATGAGGTCACGTTCTTGAAGTGAGAAGGAAATTCTCCATTCGATAGACTTGTTGTCACTATGAGGATGTCCAACGCCAACAAGGAAACAACCATATGAACCCATTGCCTTAAGTTGTTTCTGTGATGGCCAGCCATAATCCCGTTTCCTGTGTAACCATGAATTGGCTGATCTCGGTATCTGTCGAAACCTTAAGGCATAAACTAAATCCCTTTGATTTAATTCGTTTAAAGCCGGAATCGTGTCAGCTGGACCGTTCCGAATGGTGTGAGGTCCAGTAAATTTTGGATGATCAATGAATGATCTACATGTCAGTTTAGATTGCAATCCACTATCATAGCGCATCCTATCAAAACACGCACATTTGTCTTTAACCCACTGAAGACAAACATATCCTGCTTTGATGTCGTCATCAGTTGAAATCAGGCCAGACAAACCCTGTTGTTTAGACTCAACTAAATTATCCACAACAGGTAAGTCTTCGTTACATTTTATTGAATCAACATCAGAATTTAAACCTGGTGTTGTGGTTCCTTCACAAGCACTCCCGACTTGATAAAATGATAATGTGTTGAATAAAGTGTTGTCAATAAGTTGACTGTTAAGCGTGATTGGTATTTCCCTTTGCATAGCATACTCCCAATACTTCTTTCTAATGAACTCAGATGCGCCTATTTCATCAAGTACTTCATACAAATGCTTTGACAATACTTCATTGGTAGTGTCCATTTCTCGTCTACCTGTAATAGATAACAAATGCATCAACTGACACATGTCTGTTGCATGTACATATACTGAAAGTCTGAAAGTTTGAATAAAGTTGTACAAGTTTCAATCTGAAATTATTCAGTATATTGAAATTAAAAGCTATTTCTCTCTCTCTTTCTCTCCATCTATTTCTCTCTCCCTCGCTCTCTCTCTCTCTCTCTCATCTCTATCTCTCTCTCTCTCTCTCTCCTCTCTCTCTCTCTCTCTCTCTCTCTCTCTCTCTCTCTCTTTCTCTCTCTCCTCTCTCTCTCTCTCTCTCTCTCTCTCTCTCTCTCTCTCTCTCTCTCTCTCTCTCTCTCTCTCTCTCTCTATTTCTCTCTCTCTCTCTCTCTCTCTCTCTCTCATTTTTTCCCTCTCTTTTTCCATCTTGTGTAGCTTTTTGTGACTCACCTGATGTTTTATTCTGCTTCGAACAAATTCATAGTTATATCACAACGAATGTTGTTTTACTTTGCTCTTAACAGTGTTATATTTTAATACGGCTGAATTACTTTAAATATTTTAATATTTACATCGAACCACATTGTAATAAACTTCGTGTTCATCAATTGATATTAACATCACGTTAAATTGAGTTTTATATTGTTTTCAAAAATTGATATTTAAAATTACGATAAATGAGTTTTATATCGTTTTCAAAAATTGATATTTAAAATTACGATAAATTGTGTTTTACATCGTGTTTACAATGTTGTACTTACATTAACAAAAGTATTTTCGTCTACTTATGACTCATTTACATTTAATCACGTTGAATCGTGTTTTCTCTACTTTCATCGGTACCATCGTAGTTGTATCACTAGGAATGTTGAAGACAATACCTATAACAGTATTATAGTAATACCACTAATATTGATGTTTACTCTGTTTTCAACAGTATTATAGTTACACCACGCAGTGTGGTTTTCACTATGCTTTCAACAGTATTATAGTTATACCACTTAGAATGGCCTATTGTCTGGTTTCAACACTATTATAGTTATATGATTGATGTTTACTCCTTTTTCATCGGTATTATCGTAGTTATACCAATAATAATGATGTTTAGTCTGCTTTCATTGGTATCATAGTAGTTATACCACTAAGATTGATGTTTACTCTGTTTTCATCGGTATCATAGTTGCTATACCACTAAGAATGATATGTACTCTGTTTTCATCGGTATTATCGTAGTTTTACCACTAAGAATGATGTTTTCTCTGTTTTCATCGGTATTATCGTATTTATACCACAAAGATTGATGTTTACTCTGTTTTCATCGGTATCATCGTAGATATATCACTTAAATTGATGTAGACGCTACTTTCAACATTATTATTGTTATACCACTATGAATGATGCGTACTCTGTTTTCATCGTTATCATCGTAGTCATAACACTAAGATTGATGTTTACTCTGTTTTCATCGGTATCATCGTAGATACAGTATTTCACAAAGATTGATGTAGATGCTACTTTCAACATTATTATTGTTATACCACGAAGAATGATGTTTACTCTTTTTCCATCGGTATTATCATAGTTATACCACTAAGATTGATGTTTACTCTGCTTACATCGGTATAATCGTCGATATATCACTTAAATTGATGTAGACGCTACTTTCAACATTATTATTGTTATACCACGAAGAATGATGTTTACTCTTTTTTCATCGGTGTCATCGTAGTTATACCACTAAGATTGATGTTTTTTCATCGATATAATCGTAGTTATGCCACTAAGATTTATGTTTTCTCTGTTTTCATCGGTATAATCGTAGTTATACCAATAAATTGATGTTTTTTCTGTTTTCATCGGTATAATCGTAGTTATACCACTAAGATTGATGTTTACTCTGTTTTCATTGGTATTATCGTAGCTATACTACTACTATTGATGGTTACATTGCTTTAATTTGTATAATCTTAGCTATATCACTAAGATAGACGCTACTTTCAACATTATTAATGTTAACTATGCTTTCAACAGTATATTAGTTATATAATTCAGAATAGTATATATTCTACTTCAGCAGTAGTATAGCAACTACATTCGGAATGGTGTTATTCTCCTTTCAACACCACTCAGAATGATTTTTACTCTGCTTTCAATAATAGTATAGTTACATCACTGTGAATGGCGTCTTCTGTGTTTTTAAAACCTATTATAGCTACTCCTCTAAAAAGGGTGTACAGTCTGCTTTCAACAGTAGTTAAGTCAAACCACTCAGAATGGTGTTTAATTTACTTTAACAGTATAATGGCTACTCCTCTAAGAATAATTATTACTCTGCTTAAAACAAAATAATAGTTACATCACTCGTAATGGTCTTTACTCTACTTTAACAGTATAGCAGCTACACCATTAAACATTGTGTATTCTCTGCTCTCAACCGTTTTTGAGTGTATCTAATCATAAATCTATTTATTCTGCTTTCAACAGTATTATAGTTACAATGTAATACATCACTTATAATGGTGTTTATTCTATTATAAACGTATTATAGTTACACAACTCAGCTTTACTCTGCTTTCAACATAATTATAGCTACACTCAGAATGGTGTATGTTCTATTTCAACAGTATTATTGTTATACCTCTCATAATGATGTTTAATCTTCTTTAACAGTATTACAGCAGCACCACTCAAAATGTCGTTTAATCTTCTTTAACTGCATTTCAGTCACTCCATGCAGAATCGTGTATACTGTGCTTTCAACAGCACCTGCATTTTACTCTAGATGTCTAACCACACTATTCGAAACAATGAACTCGCTATTATGTAAATATTTAAATATATCAATATTTATCAATATTAGACATATTATTCAGTAGATTGTAGCATTCTGATATATGTTGGACATATCCAAACATTCGTTTACCGTTGTAGATTCAATAAAGTGTAGCATTCTGATACTGTGAACACTTATACAATTTTAGCGCAGTTAAACGCGAGATTATGGCTGATTTGATAAAAGCTCCCAGATATGGTATTTAGTAAATTAACCCTTACATTATTTGTTATCTAACGTGTATATCTTTACAAAATTATTTTATAAGATGATCAAATAAATAGAGTTCAATGACCATATTGATTCTAGACTCCGGATACTTCAATAAATTCATAATTGTTTCAACATATACATTTTAGTAATGCATTAAACACTATGCTGTTGGTACTCAAAATAATATTCTCACTCACTGAGACCAGTATCTAACGTTTGTGAAAATGTATTATCCGAAGACGAATTCATTCATCGAATCACTACTGTAGTTAAGCCTTTGTGAATATCTATTTATGTGTCAACCAACCTATAAACACTTACAAAGGTACTGTGTCGTATATATGTATACATCAACCCATAAACACGTTCAAAGGATACCGTGTCTATCTATGAGTATATATGTGTGCATAAACACCAACACAAAAACACTCACAAGGATACCTTGTCTATCTATGAGTTTATATATACATAAACACCAAGCCATAAACACTTATATACATGTACCAACCCAAGAACATTTACAAAGGATACCTTTCCAGTATATGAGTTTATAAATGCATAAACACCAACCCATACACACTTACAAAGGTACATGTACAGTGAATATGTATGTACCAACCCATAAACACTTCAAAGAATACCGTGTCTATTTATGAGTGTATAAATGCATAAACACCAACACATAAACACTTAAAATGATACCGTGTTTATCTATGAGTTTATATATGCATAGCACCAACACATACACACTTACAAAGGTACTTCTTATCTTGATTTTCTCTGTTAAAAAAGGAATTGTTTCAAGTCGCAAATACCCGTATAAACAGTCGCTCAAGAAAGAATATGATGGTGTTTAGTCACCTTTAGAAAATCGCCAAAAGAAATAACAATATGAGATTACAAGTAGATATCTAATTCAAGACAAATTAAGACAAATTCGATTAACTCTTGATGGAAGTACATGTGTACTGTTAATAAATCAAATCACTCAAAGTGCTACCAGCAAGGGCCTAACTGCTGATCACGGAATACATTACGACAAGGATTGACCGATCAAATGATTTTATCACATACACTAAACAAGAAAACACTGTTATGTCCAATAATTGAATAATATTTGAGTTGAATGCACAATATTATATACACAGAATGGGGGTCTGTCGCAAATCCTTTTATTTTACTGGCGGTTTTTCACAGAAGCCATTGCATAGTTTACACACTCATTGATGCACTAATCAAAATGCATGCTATATCAAAACCAAAAGAACGCTGCATAACAATGAAAACAATATTGAAATTCCAATTAAAATATCAAAGCATAAAGATAAACAATCAGTATTTACATTTTCTGGTTACTTAAAATAAAAATGGTGGCATATTTGTGTTTGAAATAATTTATATAATACTTAAACATTAACATGATTTATTTTATAAACAAAAGAATATTTACACTGTGCTATTATAAAACAATAATGAATGGTCCGTGCCTTGAGATTATTTTACAGTAAACCTCGTTAATATAAAATAATCCGAATTATACAGGTCGGTCTAGCATGGCCTTTTACAGTCAAAGTCACAGCTGCCTCAAAACAACTGAACATGTTATTTTTCCATAACATAGGTGAACAAATACATGCACTGTTTTTTTATTCTTTCAAATTCTTAAAACGTTTGAATATTCAATGAGCAGGTTTTAGAAGTTGTTGATCTGAAGGTACTTATAGATCGGTCGGTGGTACATTTTACTCTGTAGTGTTTTTCACCATACACAATTTCTATTAATATTTCTACCGTCCTATCGATTTTGCACCACGATGCGAATGGATTTTGAAATTATAAACATAATGTTGTGCATGTGTAGATATATAACATTAAATGAAGGAACAGCTGAATAGTTTAGTAGAAAATTTAATACTACAAAGATTAACATGAAATGCATGGGTTATATAGAAATATGTTTATTTGTTAAGACGATATACACAACACTCTCCCCCTTCAAATGATAAGTAATTAATTTAAATTCAATTTTGAAATCGCAATCATAATGCACAAGATGAACGTATGCACATACTGCTTAATTTGTTCCGATTGTGATTAGCCATTAAGTTCCAATGTCCTCGATGACCTAACTTAACATAATCATTATCATTTATAGCGGTACAAAATCCCAACCTCGTCGCCAATGTGTTGTGTATGTGTACAACACTATAGCTTAGCAGAATATTTATTACAACACAGATTACCATGGAATACATGGGTTATATGGAAATATGTTCTTTCATTAAGCGGACGTGGACGTAATATACGTCGAAAACAAATCCCAAAACACGTCCGAAAATTGAGCAATGAACGTTTATTATATCGTCCAGAAATTCCCCAAGACGTCCGTAAGTTTACACATGGACGTTTTCAGAATAAATCTAAATAAAGTATAATGGGTGAAATTTAGAGGTGAACGTGTAAAACATCGATAATTCACACGCGCAAGCATACGCTTACCCGAGTTATTATCGTGTGTACTAGACATCACCTTGACAACCTCTTTGTTTGTAGGGAAATTCTGAATGTAAAGAAAGGTAGTTACTTGATTACACTAATTAGATTAAAAGTGTGCCCTAATCCGACGACGGTTCTTTTAAATACCGTTAATTAATGACTTAGGTCGAACGTTTCTTTATCTTTTAAAAATCTACCGATTATCACTTCGGTAACTATAAAATCGGGACGTTTTCTTTATCTGTTTAAAATATTTGTTGATGATTTATACCGATTATCACTTCGGAAACTTTAAATTGAGGTTCTTTTGTTATTATGTATACATAACTACTTGGAAAATATGCAGCCTCTGTAGCCTCGTTCCTAATGGATTCCTCCCCGAATAATGAATTTGATTGGTCAAAATTGAAAAAATAAATACTTCATCAATCTTATCTGAAGAGGTACTTTCTGAGATTCCAAAATGGCGGATGTCAATTAATTTTTTGCCGAGATTTCTCGAAATTTCGACTCAGAAGGAGAATTTGGGGACATTGAAAGTGCTGATTTGATAGATATTAGTTAGACGAATTTATGCTTCTCTGCCATATCTTGATAATGACATTTCCCGCGATTAACAGCTGAATTATTCGCGATATATTAGCGAGCCACTCATCCCCCTATTCGATTTGGACTTGTTGTTGACATTGTCAGCAAAGCTTTACCGGTTGTCATTATACTAAAATCAAATAAATACACATTTAATTTTGTTTAAATAGATGTATTTATCAAACGACCCTTTGCTGTGTCATATTTATTGAAATCAAATAAATAAACAATCATTTTTGTTGAAATAGATGTGTATCCAAAACGTCCCAGTTATGACACACATATCAATGATATAAGAAATATCATTTCTCCTTTAAGTCCCCCCCACTTCTCCCTAAATCAATGTTTGCACTGCAAGTTTGCCCATGAAAACGTATTAAATTAATAGAATAAAATTTATTTTATTCAATAAAAGTAAATAAATAAATAAGCATTCCTGTTAAAGACAAAAACAAAGCTTTCAGAATTCTGACAAAAATTCATAAAATTTTGACCAGGAATTTCAAAATTCCTGGAATTGGCCCTTAATGAAAGCACATTGTTACACTAAGAGGCGTGGCTTCGAGTGGATACAATTTCATTAATGAGTTATTTAGCTAAGCCAATATACACAACACTATCCCCTTTCAAATGTAAAGTCATCAATTCAAATGCAATTTTAAAATCGCAATCATAATTACACCTGCGGAAAGTATGCACATACTGTATCAATTTTTGCAGTGTGTGAATGACACCTGAAGAAAGTATGCACATACTGCTTTAATTTGTTCACGCATGTTGCGCGTGATCAAGTCATGTTGACAGCGTATAAATACTTTTTTTTTCTGATCAATTTTCTGCCTGGTATTCCAACAAGTTACCGCATTTTGATTTTTTAACAAGATTTTTTTGGCGGTTCAACATGGGTATAATCTGGCATCAGTTCATTCATTTTTAAAATATATTCCACAGATCATCCACTTTCATTGACATTCTTTACGATCTGCAACTACCAGGACATCTCTCTGAACCCGTTATGCTGTTCAGAAAGGGGGCTGATAAAGAAAGGCAGATGTTTAGTAATTCAATGCCGATATTGTAAAACACTTGTCTAGATTTCAGTCTCAAAATGGTGAGTGTCTTCGGATTTCGCCTACTGTAGCTATTTGCTCTAACGATTTATCCCCTTGCTAAAAACGACCCTGTACGGAACAACAAGCACATAACGGGTGTTTACGTAAAACAGAACCAAGCTTTGAGACAAACATATAGCTTCAACCATGAATTATACATATCTGACTGTTATCCGGCCCTTTTAGGTTCGGAAACATTAGAATCTCGGCTCGGCCGTTCATTATTTCCGATAATTGACAAAGGTAATTGTGACTTGCGTCATTCTTCTTCCACCAGTGGGCTAAATAGTCTACGATTGCCTGTGACGACTGTTTGGTGGACTACGGTTGTCAGAAAGCCAGAAAACAAACGCTATGCGAACTGATCGAATTAATTTAACTAAACTATCGTAGAAAATGACGTAAAGATCCAATTAATCAGTCAATTTGTTCGAATCATTCCGACATTGTATTAACTTCTAGATAAATACTGTAAAGCCGCTAACTCAGTTGATAACGACAGGGTTTTATCAATCCCAGGGACCCTAGTTCGAATTCTAAATGAAATCACTTAGCATAACTGTTTAGTAAATATCATCCCCGAATGGAAATTATTGATTCTACATTACTGTTAATATACCGACCTCGAATGGAAATTGTCCGGTCTATATACTGTTAATATATACCGACCTTGAACTGTACTCGCCGAGTCTATATACTGTAACTATTTACCGACCTCGAAAATAATCGTCGGGTATATAAACTGTTAATATAAACTGACCTCGAATATAAATTGTCAAGTCTATATTCGTACTGTTAATGTATACCAACCTCGAACGGAAATCGAGTCTATATACTGTTAATATATACCGATTCCAAACAGAAATAATCGTCGAGTTTATATACTGTTAATATATACCAACCTCGAATGAAAATCGTCCAGTCTATATATTCTTAATAAATACCGACCTTGAACTGTAATCGATTTACAATTGATATTAACCGACCTCGAACGGAAATCGTCGCGTCTATATACCGTTTATATATACCGATCTCGAACGGCAATTGTCGAATATGTATACTGTATACAGTACCGACGTCGAAAAGAAAATAATGTCAAGTCTGTATTCTGTTAATATATACTGACACCATATGTCTGTCTCCGTATGGCTGTCTGTCTGTCCTTCCGTACCCCGCGTTCAAATCCACATGTCAATGTTAGACAGATACAAACAGCCGTCTTTTGTTGCAGATTCGATACACTGAACCATTCCGATGCTTGAACAACGGATACAACTGGACACATGCCTTCCAGCGTTTCGTTTATGATTCGTTCTCAGTATCGTATAACTTACTTACACTTCTTTGGAGCCTTACTACGAAAACCTGTCTCAGTGTCTGTCTATATGATTTTCTGACACTCAATCTCATTTATTGATTCTAATTTAAGTTCCTGTAGGCCACTTTAAGGTCTACACCATGTACGCACAGCAAGATTCACAGTAACACATGTAAGAGGAAGAGAGAAGTAGTTATTATTTTACATTGTAGTAATTTACATCCAAAACAGTTCCCACCACCTAAACCTTCTTAATGTAGTACTCGACAATATAAACTTGACCGTGACCTCTTTGCAGAGAATTATCAAAGAATTAAGCACATGTGTATTTCTAAGAGATTTAAAGCCATTTATCCGTATATGTATACTTTCTTAAAACAAATAAACAATTATGCTTAAGATATACATGTACATATTTTTAGAAAGGTTTTGATTAGGTTAATATTGTAAATATATACGCCAGGATCAGATATATATTAATAAGTAATTATTCTGTTCAAGGTGAGGATAAGGTCAATATTGTAAAGTAATAGGTTTGTTAAAAACATATAAGGACCGAGTCAATATCATTAAGTAATATTTCTGTTCAAGGGCCAGATTCAGATTAATATTGTAAAGTTATACTTTTGTTAACATGTAAGAATCAGGTCAATAATATTGATAACTCAATACTATTGAAGAACAGTCAGGATGAGGTCAAAAGTGTCATAAAGTTTTATAAAGGTTTGAGTATTTTTTTTTAGAAAAGGGAGCATGAGCTTCATATTGTTAAGTAATACTTCTCTACACAGGTCAGATTCAGGTCAATTTAGTTTAACCACCCAAAGTTCAGGATCAGGTCAATGTTGTTAAGTAACACATTTGTAAAAAAGTCAGGATTTGCCCTCTGAATTCTATATCATAGTTCACCACCCAATGTTCTGCTGTGTTATATATATACGAACCCGCGACCTACGGCAACTGAGGCATTTAAAGGGTTAGTATTTTGGTTTCTACAAATCCTATCAAACCGTATTAATTTGGTAAAGTTTCACCGGTAAATCTCTGTTATTACTAATACTAAACACAGATAGTACACATTTAATCTGTAAATAAGTGTGTTTAAACAGATAATCCTTACATTAAGAATATCATGAAATTGATAAATTTACCGTTCACGCACCGCTCCGTTCCGTTCAGTTCCGCTTCGCTCACGTTCCAATCCGATCTTAAAGCGTTCAGTCGTTCAAATAATTGTGATTGCTTTTTTGTGTTCCGTTCAAATTGATCGCTTTTTTTACGCTCACTGGGGACGCTTTTTTTTTCGATCAAATGTAGATTCGTATAATAAATATTGAGTAAATTGTTGCAAGCGCTCAATGATCGAAGCATTCATGTGATCGGATTGTATCGTTTATTATGATTGTTTCATTCAGAGCGCAAAATTCCGTTCCGCTCTAAAAGCGTTCCAACTTTGATCCAATCACACTTATCCAATCACGTTCCGCTCTGTTAACAGTTAAGAACATCATGAAATTGACAAATGTAACGTTCACGCCCCGCTTCCGTTTCAATCCGCTATTGAAGCCTTCAGTCGTTCAAATGATTGTGATTGCTTTTTTCCGTATTGTTCAAAATGTTCGCTATCTTACGCTCACTTTGATTGTTTCATTCAGAGCGCGAAATTCCGTTCCGCTCTTAAAGCGTTCCAATTTCGTTCCAATCACGCTCACGATCCAATCACGTCCCGCTCAGATTGTCAACTTCATGATGATATTAACTGTAGCCATTCCAAACAAACATACTATTTTAGAATAATTTCATTTAGTACGTACATGTGCACGTTTCTGAATGACTAACGCAGTCACGTACTGAAAAATGATATGCAGTGGGTACCAACAATATTGGATTTGAATAAAAATAATAATCTTCAATGTGGAGCCAAACACGACGAAGGAACTCACCTTTCTAGTGGCAAACAGTTATACTTCCATTCACTTGTTATAACTGATGTATTCCTATATGATATCATAATTGTCTGAGTTCTCTGTGATGTTTTGTCAACACCGTAACATAAACCGGGCTAAAAACCGTCAACAACGTATGTTAAAGTAACAAACGAGCAGGTATTTTGCCATGTTGGAAAGATTCGAAAATCCATCGACTAGTGTAGGTTCAATAGTTTATATATTTGCAAATACACCGACGTATATAACATGTGATCATTTGAATGGTTAATCGGATTTACCCTTCGCTAAAAATAGCCGATGTTTAAGATAAATATTACAGGGGTGGAATTCTATTACACTAATATTGGTTTTCGGCTTAACACGATTGATAGAGGTTTTAAGACGATAAGCGACGGATTGAGGAATCGATGTAGTCATTCTGTATTCATCCGTTCAACCGAAACAATCTGCATTCCGTAGACAACATACCCGTTACATCTCTGTCTGTAAGATATGGTATTTCAACTGTCAGAATATATTGCACTGTATATGCATGTACTAGACTAAGAAAATGATAGTTTGACCAGCCTTAATGATTTCCTTATTATTGAGATGAAATGTTTGTATATATACATCTAATACAAAGAGATTTGATAACATTCGCATTACATTACATATCGGTTAAATACTCAAACACAAGTTTTAGTTTGTCTGAACGAATAATTCTACCAAAGCAATACATACTTATGTACACTATTATATAAAATGCGAGTTAAAACATGTGAAGTTATTACATTCTTGAACAACTTTCCGTACAAGTCACGGCAGAAGAAAAGCGTGACAAAATTGTTCTGAATGCGTTTACAACCTAAACAAAACACCCTTTTTCGTGTACCAGAGTTACGCCCTACATGTATGACAACCTTACCCGAACTCAATACACTGATATTTATATTTCATTTTTTATACAAAGAGGCCTTTCAAACACTACACTATGGTCTATTTAAGGCAGTACAATTAAACTGTCGCATGGTGAATAAATAACAAGTTAATTTAGCATATAAATGTAACTATATAATACATTTTGAGAATAATTGGGGTTAAACGCCGTTTTCAACAATAATTCAATTGGTTTACGGCAACAGTTCATTTATCCATGATCACTGGGTAAAACAACCGGTACTATGTTATAGAACATTAGAACTGCTAGTTGTTACTTGTTTATCAGTTTGCATTTTACATGTAGTTGTCGAAAATCTATACTTTGGTTGATTGTATTACTGTTGCAGCTAGTACCGCCATCAACTAAATATGGCGGCATGGAAATGTACAATTTATTATGCATGTAACGTCAAAGTATTATTAGAATTATTACGCTTGTAAAATGTTGCAGCTAGTTATAACGTGAGTATCTGTTAATTTCTTTTAACTCACAGCATCGTCAAGTTTTAACCAAAACAAATATGGAAACGATTTTTTTTTTTCGTCTAAGCGAAAATCAATATGTATATTCTCATAAAAATACTTTCTCATTTCGTGTTCAATAATTGTCATTGAATCCACGAGTAAATAGTTTGTGGTTCCAGTATTCTGCAACTGATGTTTCTTCATTGTCCATATCATAGTATTTTTTTAACACTTATCACAAACATGTTTATTACTCAATATTGTTCTGTTTTAAAGCAATTGTCATGTTCGCGACGTCTTCGTGAGTATCATGACGTTTTCTTCCAATTTATTTCTCTGTTTTCTAGAGTAATGTTTAATATAATCGGCGTTGTTATATAAATGTACTTTTATTTATATCTTACAAACAATGAATAAGCAGAACAAAAACACCAATGCAGCATATTGACATTCTCTTTAAGCGTGGAATTAATTTTTGAAAACAGTTAAAACATTGAGTTTTTTCGTAGATTGGTGTATATAGATAGACACGGTACGTGTGTTTATTTTATTTTTTGCAGATTGCTGTATATAGATTGCTGTATATAGATTGCTGTAGATAGATTGCTGTATATATATTGCTGTATACAGATTGCTGTATATAGATTGCTGTTTATAGACACGGTACGTTTGTAAGTGTTTTTAGATTGGTGTATATAAATACACGCGGTACGTGTGTAAGTTTTTTTTAGATTCCTGTTTAAAGATTGGTGCATACAGATGGACACAGCACGTTTTTAAGTGTTCGTAGATCGATGTATATAGGGAGACTGGGTCATATGATCCTTCATAACCCCAAATCATTGAACAAAGATCTACGCAAGGTCAATGTTTTCGAGTAATAACACAAGACATTGTGATATAAGAACCAACAGACTGGTAAAACATTTTACTTGTAATGTGTTTTTTCAATAGTTTTGCCTCGAAGTTTACAAGAGATTTGTTGTATATTGGAAAGTGTTAGATGGGATTCGTGTTATTGTCATAATCATATCTACCATTTATCAAGCTAAAATTATATTGATTCGATTAAGAAACTTGTCTCCGAGTCACCAACAATTATTTCATTCGTTTTCATCAATCAGATGACATCTGACTCTTTTTATATTATTGAAACTTATAATAATAATGTTCATGGTTATTAAAATGTTAATAAATAATAATTAAATATGATGATAAAACAGCACGGTTTAAAACACCGGGCCGATCGTGTGATATTTCGGACTAAATGCCTTGTCTAAAATAATGATATATAGTATTGGAGTAATAATGTTTTTGACTTGTACAATAAAATGAAGGAACATTTTCAAATTATTGATATATAGATAACGGAGCAATTTTATACAATAGTCAACAAATAATTTTGGCGGTTAATCAAATAAGAATACCATTTTGAATGAACATCAAATTTCATAATATTAGACTAATTTTTATTTTTGTTTACCCTTTCCCACAAACTTTGTTTAGACTCTTATAACTCTGTGACTTTGTACTTAGGTATGTTATACAGCCTCGGTTCTGTAATGGTCGAGCGTCTGTATCGGAGCCAAAGGTAGCGGGTTATATCCCCGGCCACTTCATACTTTAGACAATTGTGATTATTAATTTCCTTCCTTGGCGCTCAGGATTGTCTGGTGAGCAAAACGACTGACTCGTTAGTTTTAGGATGAATGGACCAGCAGTACTGGCAACTTACCGAGGAACCACCGTGATATAGCTGAACAATTATCGAAATCGGCGTAACTTATTTATGTTGCAGTGTTAAGTGATCGCAGACATGGTCATTCGCAGTTGCATATAAGGTCAAATCACTCGTATTTCTAACATTACCCATCATAATACATTTCACGTCACAGATAAACAGACACTCGGCCACTTACGACTATGATAGACACATAAGTATGTGCCTGGGCCGGTACGTAGTCATTTCAGACTCCAACTGTGTATTAGCTTATTGAGCACCCATCGTGTTGAGAACACTGTTTCAATACCATTTGCTGACGACTTCGGAAGCACATCTCTTTACACTCTAAATAAATACCGGCCTCGTCCGTGAATCGACGAGCGTATTACCTAATGAATACTGACTTCGTATAAGAGAGTATAACCTTCTAATTAAAACCGATCTTGTCGGAACACACCGAGCATATAAACTATTTATAAACGCCGGCCTCGTGCAAAAATCACAAGGCAAATTAGCTAGAGGTCATTATAAATTAGATGTGTATTCAAGTGTGACTTACAAGCTAGATTTAATTCACTATAATAACCGTTTGATCGGTACCAATAGGGGGATGTATCTAGCACCCTTTTGTGATGACAAACGATTCGCGTATAGCAATATTTATCGAGTAATGCATGAGCCTATAGTCAAGACTGATGCGGAGATTATCACGAGAGCCTTCACTATTAGTTCATACGTAATTCAGTTAAAAGTGCATATCTTTTTCAGATACTAGAAGTGAAGCCTCATCAGTTTTACACATCAGGAATGTTATACGCAAAGCAAAGTGGTGAATGAACCTCTCCGCTTTAATACATAGGAATATTTCTATAAGGCCAGTTTTGATTTCCTCTAACACCCGTTTGATTGATACTTACCGTGGCATCACATTAGATAGTGTGTCTCTAAAGTATATACATGTGTTCTAAATAAACGTCTCAGTGATTGGAGTGAAAAAAATGTTGTCATCTCAGACGCACAGTTTGGTTTTAAAAAGGGCTTTTCTACAACCGATGCTATTTTTAGTCTTCATTGTCTGGTAGAGCATATAATTGATAATGGAAAAATTCTTTATTGTGCATTTATCGATATGAAGAAGTGCTTTGATAGTGTGAATTGGAATGCACTGTGGTACAAAGTGTTTAGGTAAGGAATTAAGGGTAAACTGCTATGCGCTTTACGAATGGGTTCGCTGACAAATTAGACATTGCGGTAGTTAATCGGAGTTTTATGAAATAGCGATCGGTTTAAAACAGGGAGAACTGTGTTCACCGATTTTGTACTAATTTTCTGGCGAGAATCTAGAGCTCTACTTAACGAATGACGGTAGTGCGGGTATTAGTATATATGAACTGACTCTTTTTTATATTATATGCAGATGATATGGTGATAATGAGTCAAACAAGTGTTGATCTACAAACAAGTCTAAATCTCTTAAAAACTTACTGTGACAGTTGGGGACTCAGATAAGACTAAAATAATAGTTTTCCGTAAAAGGGGTCGTATAAACCTGAGGAACAGTGGACATATGATGGGGAAATTATAGAAATAGTTGTCGTATAAAACCTGAGGAACAGTGGACATATGATTTGAAAATTGTAAAAATAGTTGACGACTTTGATTACCGAGTAGTGTAAATTATTATGGCTTGTTTAATCGCCATCAACAGTTGAACTGTTGAAAGGCACTTAAAGCCACCCTAATTGCTAATACTTATGTTTCATGTTTGATTACTTTGTATTTTTAATTTTGTATTATGAGGCAGACGTAAGCGGCTTTTATTCACTGAAAGATATTGAGCGGTTACATATGAAGGTTTGTAAAAGGCTATTAGGTGTAAAATTATCCACTAGTAACGTTTGTGTTTACGGAGAATTAGGGCGTTTTCCTCTTGCTAGAAAATAAGATTTTTTTAAAATATTGGTTAAAAGTTAATCGAATAGACAATTGTATTATTACAGAACACATAATACAACTTTTATGTTGGACTTAAAGAAGAAGTTTCTCGTCAATACATGTTTACAAATTACTTTCAGGTCATAATAATAAAACATCAGTATACCAGTGCTCACTAGATGATCTTAAGAAAGGACACAACAATTGGGCTGCAAAAGTAAGAAGTATGTTAGCAAACAATGGATTCTTAAATGTATGGGAAGTACCGTTTAGTGTTAATCCGAAGTATTTCATAACAATCTTCAAACAAAGACTAATTGACAATTGTATCCAACAGTGGTCAAGTGATTTGAGAGAAAACAAGTTTCTTACTTTATATAAAGAAATTAAGCCTGACTTCGAATCGAATACGAGCACTATTTAGATTGATGGTTTGAAATCAGACAGAAAAGTAGTTGTGCAAATTCGCCTATTTGCTCATAATTAAGAAATACAGCCTGGTCGATATGGGACAGGCAGGGTGAAGAGAAGCCAACAACTTTCTAAAATATGTAATAATGACAATATAGAAGATGAATTTAGTTTTATTCTTACTTGTATAATATATAATTAGGAAAAGATATTTAAGTAACCATTTCATTGATAGACTTAGTGTACACAAAATGTGTGAATTGTTATGTTCTACGAACAAATCAACGATCAATAACCTGATCAGTTATATTAAATGCGCTCTTGTGATAAGAAGAAACCACTTATATACATGAAAGTTAATTATACTCTCTTGCACTTATTAATACCGTACATTAATATATGTTGTATAATGATCAATATTAATATTATTATTATTAGTATTATAGGTGTGTATATGTGTGTATGCGTGAGTATGTATGCATGTATGTATATGTGTATGCATGTATGAATGTACATGTTTATAAATTTATATATTTGTATATGATTTAATGTAATATAGATTTTTTTTATTATTATGACCTTATAGGGGGATTTGAAGTACTAATGTATCTGCGTAAAGCGATTTATTTGATTCTAATATGTCTTTGTTTGGTTATAATTTAGAAGTGTAGCCCAATTTAAATATATACAATCACTTAACGGTGGGTCAATAAGACCGCAAAACGTCAGACGAAGCTTATATCTACTATACGCGTGACCTCGCCTGTGGTGTGATGTTAGACATTCGTAAGTGTTTATGAGTTAATGCTTATAGGTAGACATGTACGTGTGTAAGTGCTCGTTGGTTGGTGTATATAGTTAGACATGCTACGTTCGTAGGTGTTTATGGGTTGGTTATATAGGTAGACACGATACGTTCTTAAGCTGTTGTCTGTTGTAATTAGGTAGACACGATACGTTCTTAAGCTGTTGTCTGTTGACATTGCGTAGACACGGTACGTTCTTAAGTTGTTGTCTGTTGAAATTAGGTAGACACGGTTCGTTCGCAAGTGCTCGTTAGTGTGTGTAAAAAGGGTGATACCGTACGTGTGCAAGGATTGTTGGGCAGGTGTATTTAGATATGTACTGTTCGTTCGTAAGTGATCGTCGGTTTGTTTATATTACATTGTACTAGACAGGGTACGTTAGTAAGTGTTCGTTGGTTGGTGTATATTGGTAGACATGCTACGTTCGTAAGTGTTCGTGGGTTGATACTTTAGGTACAATGATACGTTCGTAGGTTCTGGTGAGTTGGCGTAAATAGGTAGACATGGTACCTTCGTAAGTGTTCGTGGTTGGTGTATATATGTAGACAGGATTCCTTCGAAAGGAATAGCTTTGAATGTAAAATTCGAGAAGGTATGCTAGTTCTCCTTATACCACAATGTCTCATTTTAGAAAACGTTCATATTTCTTTCTAGATATTTTTAATTAGTTTGCTGAAGATTTGTTGTGAGTGGGAAAGGGTTAAAATTTGTTATTTTTATAATTCTTACTTGTACTCAAAAACACGCACCAATTGCTAAGAAGGAAATCAATAGAGTATTATGTTATGGTTCATTCTATAGGTGACAGTTAATATTATCTGTTGGTAGAACATCTAAAAATAGGACAATTCAAAACTCCTAACATTTCCTTCAACTATTCTCATTTGTTAATGTTATTAATCTTTTGAAATATAAATAATTCTTCGGAGCGTCATTCGGAAATACTTTTTAAAAAGCAATTTGGGATTTGCAGATTAAACGTTTTCTCATACACGGAAAATAAATCATTAACGTACAATGGCATACAAATTTAGTCTAACAGATTCTCCTGAAATCACCCTGGACAGAATAACCTGTCTATCAGGCGTGTACGAATTACTTCCCTTTCAACTTACACGAAACAATAAACTGAAAGACACCGTGTACTCGTGTAGAAAACTTATGTTCCAGTGTCAATTGAACACATGTTGGTCCTTGATAGGTTCATCACTCTTGTTCCAAACATAAATCGTCAGTATACATGTATCGTCACAGAACAAACAGACACTTGATCTGCTTGCGAGGGAGCGAAATCATATCAGGTTCTTTTAGTAATCATGTCATTCCAAAAGTGTAATAACTTCTATAGAAACGTTATAGAGTCGTGATATCTAACTCGAAGATTAATAGGTCTATCAATCTAAGGGTAGTGATTTCAAAGTCCCTTGTATGGCTTTCCCCTTTGCGTTCAGGATTGTTTGGAAAGCATCAGGATTAACTCGCTGATGTCAGGATAAAGAGATGTAGTACTGACAACTTACCCAGAACATGCCGTGTTATAACTGAATAATTACAATCTAATATGTTTTATATGTACATATACTCCGGGGGATATTGACTTCTTTTAAATTGCATCATGCTATTTCTAACTTCCTTTCATTATAAGGATAAGCAGTTTAGCTACATGTTGTAAAGGCCTTACGTATACCATGCAGACATTACACATATCCATGATGTTAACCAGGTATTCAGAAATCCGTAACATAACAAGGTGAGCTTAAACTAAGATAATCAAAAGTAAAAACCTCACTAGATAAATATCATATGAATTGTTTTGGCTTAAATCAGGCTAACCCATTTCCCACTATTACTTCATTCAGTAAAATAAGCATATGCCATTAAGCTGCATTTTTAAAGGGTTTTTCTTTCCAGGATCGACAAAAGACTCTCCATGCAACTAACAACATATTTTCCTGTAAACATATCCAAGCCTGTCTCTCTGTGTCCAAGATCATCGTCTGGAATAAGAACATGCATCAGTTACCGCATAGCCGTTCCCTTTTCTGCCTCCTTCTCGCTGTTTGAATATGGTAAATACAGTAGAAAATACAGATATATTTGTAAATCTACCGTCATCCAGCTCAGCCAGTTGTCTTGCATCTGATAAATTTCAGTTCAACTGGCTTATTCCCAACAATAGCTCATTTGAAATGCATTGCCCGCAATGCAATTCATGGACATGCAAATTTTACCTGAGAAAATAGCATTCAACAAGATCGACACTTAAGTAGTTTTCTCTACATTAAACCACAGTTACTTTACCATGAAGAACTTTGGGAATTACGCAGGTCAGCCCTGTCTACATCATTATTGATACAGTAACAGTTATATATTATATATACGAGTGCTGGCTTTATTGAGGGGAATTTATTGTCTAAGTATTCTCGGTGCTTTGATCAGCAGCTAGTGAACTTTACGGAAGTTTTTTTTTCTCACGCCTAGAGGTCAAATAAGTAAGTTGATAGTTTCAGATTAGATAAAATTATCTATTGATAAAGCTTAGGTTTTCAAAGACAGATCAGCTAGGTGTAAGCCAAACATTAAGAATTAACTCTGTTTGTGGAGGTCTCTGCCCATTTCAATGTGTCTGTGATTATGTAGCTATAAGGCCACCATGCGATGGTCCCCTTTTGGTCTATTATGACTGTAAACCTGTCACACGTTATCAGTTCAGTACAATTCTTAAAAAAGCTCTAACACTTTTAGAAATTAATCATAGTCGCTTTAAAAAGCATTTCTTTAGAATCGGGGCTGCATCAACTGCTGCTAGTATTGAGGTTGCAGAAGAAGAAAGTAAGTTGATGGTCGCTGGAAGTCTGCAGCTTATAAGTCATACCTAATTATATGTTGTTGTATACATGCCACTGTATCCCAGGGAGGTATGACAACTTGTATTGATATTGAATTTGCTATATTGATATTGACTATCCACTGTATCCCAGGGAGGTCTGATTGCTTGTATACACATATATACTTGCCACTGTATACCAGGGCTGTACTAACATGTGTGCTGTTCCGGGGCTTGCCACTGTACCCCAGGGTGAGTCTTGGATAACACATGTTTGATTATTTCATTTTACATTTGGAGCTTGCCATGATATATTTAGGCAGCCCAATAGTTATGTTTTAATTTCAAGTCGCAGCCAATTTTTCGGCAAACACAAACAATTATAAATGAAGTATGTATTCTCCTATATTTTCCTTGTTTGTACTAAATGCATCCTCAATAATAACAGTTATATATTATATATATATAGCTGGCTTTATTGAGGGGAATTTATTATTTAAGTATTCTCGGTGCTTTGATCAGCAGCTAGTGAATTTCACGGAAGGTTTTTTTCTCACGCATAGAGGTCAAATAAGTGACTTGACAGTTTCAGATTCTTATCAAAATTACCCGCCCACCAACCCAATTGTTAGTCTTTTGTTACAGGTCATCGTTGGAGTTTTCTTTTGAACAATTATGACCCATAGAGACTACTGTCTATGAAGGTAATGAACATCCAAGCAACACTCAAGGACTGGTTAACATCGATCACTGCCTAACAGTTGAACATCCCAGGAATACTCAACAACGGCGCGGCTTGACATTTTCGAAAGTGTAAATTATAAGAACATTAGTGAATGACTGTCATTATCTGGTAGCATAAGTCCATAGTGATTAGCGTAACTTAATGTTTATGGCGTGCAGCAAAAGCTTCATATGTTACAAGCGTGTAGATATGTATTGATCTTGAATTTATCTGTTGTTATAGACATGCCACTGTATCCCAGGGAGGTATGATAACTTGTATTGATATTGAATCTGCTATATTAATATTGACATGCCACTACATAACCCAGGGAGGTCTGATTGCTTGTATACACATATAGACTTGCCACTGTATACCAAGGCTGTATTAACATGTGATATGTTCCGGGGCTTGCCACTGTATCCCAGGGTGAGTCTTGGATAGCACATGTTTGATTATTTCATTTTACATATGGGGCTTGCCATGATATATTTAGGCAGCCCAATAGTTGTTTTAATTTCAAGCCGCAGCCAATCTTTCGGCAAACACAAAACATAATAAATGAAGTATGTATTTTCCTATAACTTCTTTGTTTGTACTAAATGCATCCTCAATAATTTGTCATTGTCGTTTAAATAATGGCCAGGTTTTACAGTGATACTTTTACTAAACAAACTGTCCACACTGCCAAAGTCGTATCATATTAGAGTGTTATTCAACTCATCTATTAAGGGACAAATTATTCAAATGTATATAAACAAACTTTGAAGAAGTAATATATAACAGGCTTATTTATGTGGATGATATGGGAAAGATTGTTAGATTTGCTTTTACATACCATTCATTCATTAATTTAATCATTCATTAATTAATTCATGCATGTATTTATTCAGCATTTAATATTAAGTCAACCTTCGCATTTCATTCACTCATTCGTGCATTCTCACATGCATTCATCCCAAATCTCACTCACTCACTGTTTTAAACACTCAATAAAACACAACGTCACCACCAACTCACTCATTTATTCACACTTCCAGCAACTCAACCACACACTCACTCATGTGTCCTTGCTTTTCGCTTTCGTAACCATGATGTATGATTTGTATGTGTTGACAATCGGTTAACATATGATCCTTTCTTAGTGAAAGCTTCATGTTCAGATATTTGGTTGATTCGTTAGATATATGTACGTTATGTAGTCATGCCTATGCCTATTAAGGGTTGTGCCGGAAAGGCAGATTTTGCTCGAGATGACCACTTTCTCCCTTCCCTGATACATTTGACCTATATTTTGTGGGTAGTTCTAATCTTGCAATAATTGCATATCTGGTAAGGAACTAGCGGAAGCTGTCTCTCGTCTCTCTGGATAAGGATGTCGTGCCCTGGCACGATGAGGTCAAATTGCTTTAGCTCATACGGTTGTGATTCATGTCGTGTCGAGTTGGATAACCACCATTGTGCTTGCATAAATACCGTTCCTGTTCGCATTTTTCTTTTTTGTCTTGAATTGTGTTTATATAGTGTATCTTATATTTTGTCAAGTTCATAGTCGCGTTTATGGCGGGAACAAAAAATACATATATAACTTTCGTAACATGTTCTGTGACACAGTTCGTATTTTTTAAATAGAGCAGAAATTACTTCGTCCCATTCAGATAACCTTTATATGTGTTAGAGAGCATATGCACGCGTCTTAATTACGTTTTCCTTGTACTAATTTAGATAAGAATATATATTTATATCAAACTATCATAAGTACGCTTTAGCTGAATTTCCTGTATGGCAATAACTCTCTTAGCACAACTGCTCAACTGCTGGATGGCCTGAATGCGAACTCACAGAACATGGGAAGAGTGTATGGGCACTTTGTCATTTTCTACTATTATTATAATAATGTTGCGGAGGTTTGACATTCCACGCTAGTCAGAAATAATATCATTCGAAAAAAAACTGAGACTTTGAGACTTACTGTCCGCCATCTAAATAGGATGTAGGGGCGATTGAACAGTGTACATGTAGTAGAATTACCCGTCGAAGATACGTCTACAAATACCTTATATGTTAACCCTTGTCCACATACACACCTTCAGAAGACAACTGAAATTATGTAGGCAAACATTGAAAATATCTGTAATCAGTAGTATAATTTTTGAAAAAGGTTTACAACATTTATTTTTTCACCACATTTTTTCATAAATCAACTGCTAAATATGCATCAAAATGTGTTTGCATGTGTAAAGGGTTCAGTTTTGACTCACCTACTGATTCCACCAGTAAAGATGAGATCTCCAAAAAGCAGACAGATATCGATTTTCTAGTTAAAAAATGGAAAAGTATGAGAAAGAGCGAGAAATCAGCAGAGCCAGTGATGTTGAAATTTCAGTATCGTGAAAGGAAAACAACCTGCTATTCTTCAGCGTCGCAAATGAAAACAACGAATCAGATCAGGCCTGCGAGGAGAAGATCTACACGCTTATAAATAACAATCTACAACTTCAGGATGCAAGAATTAACATCCATCTAGAATCGACACAGAGACTTAGTAAATATAACGAAACGCGAACACGACCAATACTAATGAAATTCAAATAATTTGTGGATAGAGAGAAAGTTCGAAACTGAAAGGAAAACACTATGGAATTAGCCAACAGTTAATGTGCTAGCTAAACGTATAGAGCGCCTACTGATTATGAAAAAGGCAAAACGTGAATAGAAAATAGCATATCTGAGGTTTGATAAACTATTCATTGACGGAAGTTTATACGTGCCTTAGCCGGTGTTTTAGAGTGGTGCAAGTGCGAAGTGGGTTTATTCCAAGGGGAGATAATCTCTCCGATAAATTGTCCATGTTCCTAAATGACATCGAGTTAGGACTACAGTCAAGTCAAGACGGGTGTATTAACATATACCAAGTATCGATGTTATTCATTTTGTTTGCAGACGATTGTATGCTAACAATTGAATGTTAAAATTACTACGATAAGTATGCATTGTACGGTGAAACAATCACAGTTGCCAATTGTGATTTGAAGACATGAGAGAATTATTAAATACTGGCTTAAAATTGAGTCTCGCAAAATCGATAATTGTATTATAATTGACCTTTACCGTATGCTGTATGAACAGTGTGAAATAAAGCCGAATTGGGTGCTATGTTATGCTAAAGTATAATAAACTATTCTGTGTTCTGTATTCTGTATTCTTAAGCATACATATTTCCCCCTTTCACGCACGCAGACGGTTCTTAAACAGTCATATTTTCCCCTTTTCTTCGATGTGTTCCACTTTATGTAATTGTTATACTGTCATTTGAAGAGTTTTCCCATTATTGTACATAAATGTTTTTAGAGTCGTTTGATGCAAATGTGTTGAATTTGGGAGAGAGTTGTCCGAGAATGTATTATTTCTTAAGTCGGAGAAAAAACTCGTTAAATAGAAGGTTTAAATTGTCTAAATAACCAGGTCTTTTATATTTGAAATGTTTAACCTATTGCCTAATACGTTCGTACGCTTCTGCAGCAGAGGATATTCTAAAACATTGCTGGAAAACGATAACTTGCTCATTATGAAAAAAAAATCCTTTTCAAACAATATGTTCTACACTGAAGATGATTGATTTCTCTGTTTGCCACATTGTTTTCAACTATATATACTTATACTATAATTTGTAGAACATTTTCATAGTTTTGCCTTTAGTCATGTTTCTGAATATTTGTTGTATATGGGAAATATCTATCTTATTTTTTCTTAATTCTCACGTGTACTTATAAATACAGACCCATTGCTATAAAGGAAGGGGATAAAGTATATGTTTGTGTTCGTTGTAACGTGACCGTTATTACCTATTGGTACATGTACATGGTTCTTTGAGTCACGCCGCTCTTAGAAACAATAAACTTTCCACATAATCCGTGATTATGAAGACAGTAACTCCTACTATTCATGCAGTTAAACAAAAACTGTAAACTGTAATTTTACACAATAAGTTTAAATACAAACTGTTTGATATCAATAGATGTATTTTGAGAGATCAAGGTTCAAGGGTAAATGTGTATTATTACCGATAATAACCCGATTGAACCCTTAACAATGTATTGAGTGTACAATAATAGACGGGACTTTGTATCTGTCTATCACGAACGATATACACTTTTATGGAACGCCTTTGCTGCCTCATTATACAGCATTTGTGATTATGCTTCGTAGTCTTACACTATCATGCCTTACTCCTTTGTGCTATGAACACCTATTAATGTTGTAGGTGCATAGTACGTATCGTTATGTGCACACTTCATTATATTATGTATACTGATCGTTGTGTCTTGTGAAATATACATTTCGTTATCAGTATACCTAATTATGTGATCTGTACCAATCGTTGTATATTGTGCCTTCCCCATTTCGTTATGTGCATACTTCGTTATAGTATATGCAATTATTGTAATATGATGTGTACACGTCGTTGTGTTAAATGCAATATAAGTTCTGATATGTACCCACGCCATTATGTTATGTGTACTGGTCACTATGTCTTGAGTATTCTCCATTTCGTTATGTGCATAATTTATTTTGTGATGTGTACCGAGCATCATCTCGTGTGCATTTCCGATGTATTATGTGTAACGACATTTGTGCAATGTATATCGGTAATTATACATTGTCTATTCTCGATTTCGTTGTATGCATACTTCTTAATGTGATGCTTTACAGTCATTCTATCTGGGTCAGACGACTGTTTTACCACAGTTTTATCAACTGATTTCTATATTCTTATTTCGTTTGTGATGATTTTCCAAAGTTTTGCCAATACTATGATCAAATTCGTATGCTGCATAACTTTCGTTTAAGGAATAGGTGGTTAAAAATAGATAATGTGTATACTTGACAAAATAAAAATTAACATTTAACAAGTCTAAAATTACATGTGTTAGGTTAAACAAACCATTGAACGCATTGCTGGTATTCGGAAATGTATTGTGTGATAAAGGAACACTATTGTGTATTGTTTGGTTATCCAACAATTTTTTCTCTAGTTTTGAAAGTGGTTTGCTGCTGGGGCATAACACGTCGCATTTGTTAGGGAACGAGTTAACCAGTTCCCACATACAACAACATTGCAATAGGTGACTATATGTAAACAAATGTAAAATCTCTATGAATTGAAATATTATGATTGAATGAAGTTGAAAATAGAGTGACAAAAGAAGAATTTGGTCATTATAACGAAGATTCCCGTTTGCCTAAATGGTTTCAAAATCCATCTGCTGTGGCATGAATATACATCTGCATTTGGGAAAGGATGAAACCATTGATCCAGTTAATACATATTCTACTGGAAGACCCCACTTGGTTGACCCTTTTCAACAAGCTTTTTCTGCAGACATATGTTTCCCTTCCCTCAATGTGTTGCACTCTAATTATAGTTATATGCTGTAAATTGTAGAGTTTCCCTTAGTTGTGCCAATATATTTTCACAGACGTCTGATGCAAATATTGTTACGTGCCACCCGTCTGGCCTGTCTGTTGGTAGGGTTGATAGGTTTAAGCCACTCCGTGGATCGAAATAAAACGAGAGGCAAAGATAGACATTTCAGTTTTCCTTTAATTCTGCTTAAGAACGTGGAAAAGGGAGAACAAGGGGGAGTAACTGTGCATGTATCGTCCCAACACCAGACTGTAGTTACTTCCCTTGGATTGAACCCTTTCTCATAAAGTCGATAATAGCAACTGCATGACCGTGGAATACCATTTATAATACGAATGTCAATGATGATTAGTACCTCTAACAATCAGCTCAGACGTATGAAATATACGGCATGTGTAGACTACTTAATTTATAATGAATCTCTAAACCTAGAGAGAATAAAACTGGACTCTATGCTATAATTGAAATTGTAATGCAGTGGACGTGGATCTATCTAACCTGGACTCGTGTTCAAATGAGAGTGACTTGTGACCAAAGTTCACGTCCTTTTATAGCCGCACAGCGATTGTGACCGTTAGCGGGTCACAAAGGTCGCGAGCCTGGTCACAACGGCTCGTCGGTCTTTTTAAATTTTAAACTGTGACCCAATCGGTCGAATGTGAGCAATATGCTGTCCACAGAGCAAAAAAGGTCCTGAAATGGTGTCCATTCTAAAAGAAAAGGGTCTATCTACCAGTTTAAGATAAGATAGGACAGTTTTCCGATGATATTGCGAGGTAGTGTTCTGGGTCGATGACTCAGCAGAAACATTCCCACAATGCACCGTAACAATAGCAACTTCCTGCAGTGTAAACAATAAAGCGTGGAGGATGTTTTCGTATTTCCAGCGCTAAGGAAGAACAAAATCAGACTTCACTGACTGGTAAAAGGTATTGTTTAGATAGAATTTAACCGTTAGCTCATACTAGATAATTTTCCCAAGAACGCGACTAGAATTAACATGAAAGTAATGGGAATTCGCGGATGCATGTGACTCGACCTTATTTCGCCAATATCCAAGTAAACAGCGTTGGAACTGGATACAGTCAACGATCAATGATAAGCTGCCTACCTTAGAGACATATATCGACAGACATGATGTAACTGTATATGTCAGATGGCCCGTGACTCAAACTAGGTCATCTGCACATTAGAAATGTGGTGTCTGTCAAATACAACAACGACTAAAGGATGCACAAATAGGGTATTCCATGGTCTGTCGCAACAACGGGTGAGTCCCCTTAACAATAACATGATTAATAAATACGATTACACAAATAAAACAACTCGCACAATAGCATTCCGATGACTGGCAAGCAGGCAAACTGTAAACAGAGTGGAAAAAGCACTAGCTATCAAACAGATATTACCTACTTTTCCCAGACTGTTTGGTATGGCACATATATGGTACTTATCGCTAATACACTAATTGTATTGTACCCTTGGGCCTCTTGTTTTTTAAAATCTGATTAAAGCTTTCTCTGTCTAGATTTCAGAGAGAACTGGTACATGTACATAAGAAGAATTAATTTCACAATGAGATTTAACTTCTGACATAAAGTTTAAAGATTTTATGTTGCATCATTATTGTCTACAGCCTATATACATTCAAAGGTCAGTTTACTATGTTTTTCTATGTATATTCAAGTTGATATGTACTCATCATGCAACAGAATTTTCATTGACAAAATATGTCCCCAATTGTTCAATTGTTGAACATAGTAATGGGAAGAAAAGTTTGAATACTTTAACAAAACTGTACATTTTGACCTGTTGATTTTTTTGCAAACTTCAAGGATTTGAAGAAATAATTGAACGGAAACAATATCACAGGCTCTTTTTAAAAAAACTTTACCCAAATTTAAACCAATCTACAGCAGACAACTTTGAAAATATCTTTGCAAGCTCACTTTGGTACAGCATGTTTCCTATTTTATTACTCAGTTTACCGTAGCTCAGTCTGTAGAGACACAGGCTGTTAATCCAGGGGTTTGTGAGTTCGAACCTCAGCTTGGCCTACATTCCTTCTGACATTTGACGTGACTACCACCAATGGGCTTTCAGACTATGTGGAAAAGCAGCCAGTTGCTTGCCCTCATACGACAATTCTGCAGCAGATGACTTTGAACATGTTTTGTCAACATATAGATAATCTCTTTAATTGAATGGATAACCTATGACTAAAAGTGGAAAACATTGTAGCAAAAGGAGAAATTGCTCATTTTGAGCAATTTATTCTTTTGTCACTATGTTATCAAAAAGCTGTCTGCTGTAGAGGCGTCAGAAGGCGTCTATATGAGGGAAAGGGTTAACACTCTGGAAGCCGCATGTTTTACTTGAGCATGTTGAAACATCCTCAGAATATTTGCTTGTATGATATCTAGCCTAAGTTCGAATATGTGTCAGATCCAGTAAAGAACTAGGTCACTTGGCCGAACACTGTAGAAATGTTAGAAATCTTGTTAACACTATAGACACTGCATTTTTGTATTGAGCAGTTTGAAACCTTGTCAGAAAGTTTGTCTTGATGATAGGCCAATTTCAAATATTGGTTATTTTGGATAAAACATTAGGGCACTAAGCCAAGTAAGAGGAACATCTTGTTAAGGCTCTGGAAGCTGCACTTTTAGCAAGCTGAAACTTTGTCAGAATTATTGTTTTTATTAAATTTAGTTTGAATATGGTTAATGTTTGTTAAAAAATTAGGTCAATATGCCAAATTGTAGGACATTCTTGATGTAACACTTAAAATACCACAATTTTGACTTTAGCGGCTTAAAACTTTGTCATACAGTTTTTCTTGACGATATACAGGCCAATTTAGACATTAGTCATGTTGAGTCAAAAATTAGGTCCCTTGATCGAATTCAAGAAACAATTTGTTAATGCTCTGGAAGCCATGTTTTTAACTCTAGCATGATGAAACATTATCTGAATGTTTATCTTGATTATATCTAGGCTAAGTTCGAATATGGATGGTATGAGAAATGTCGACAGTTTTCTTAATGTTTTCCTCACACATCAATACTTTTAGTTTCATCAATACAGATTTACCAATATCTTTAGTTAAACATTTTCAAATCATCTGCTGTAGAGTTTATCCATGTGATAAATTACCTATCACAAATGTGTTTGTTTATCTAACTGTATCTACTGTCTACAGTTCAAGAGTTTAATTATAGATCTCTGGAAATAAGGTTAACCCTGTCTTAAATAAATATTTGAACTGTATGCATTTCTTCTTTTTTGTTTACATTTTTTGAAATTATGTGACTTGTTTTGTAACTTTCCAAACAAGAGGCCCATGAGGGCCTATGCTCTACTTGCATTGATCTGGCTTGTTTCAAAAGGAACCAATATGTCATCAATATTCAAATACCAGCTGTATTATAGCAATTTTGACAATTTCAAGGGCCATAATCCAGCCATGCATTGGTAGATCTGGCCGTTTGTTAGAAATGAACCAAACTCTCATTGATAGCTAACTACTGTATAAGTTTGATTGAGATACAATCACAAATAAGGACTGTATCATGTTAACAAGCCCTATTATAGCAATTTTTACAATTTCAAGGGCCATAATTCAGTCATGCATGGGGCGGATCTGGCTTGTTTTCGAAAGGAATCAAACACTCATGGATATCTAACTACTGTATAAGTTTGATTGAGATACAATAAAAAAAAAGAGACTGTATCGTGTTAACAAGCTCTATTATAGCAATTTTGACAATTTCAAGGGCCATAATCCAGTCATGCATGGGCAGATCTGGCTGGTTTTCGAAAGATCCGAGCTCTCATGGATATCTAACTACTGTATAAGTTTGGTTGAGATACAATCAAAAGTGAAGACTGTATCGTGTTATCAAGCTCTTTTATAGCAATTTTGACCATTTCAAGGGCCATAATCCAGTCATGCATGGGCGGATCTGTAGCTGGTTTTCAAAAGAACCGAGCTCTTATAGATATCTTACTACTGTATAAGTTTGGTTGAGATAAAATCAAAAGTGAAGACTGTATCGTGTTAACAAGCTCGTTTATAGCAATTTTGACCATTTCAAGGGCCATAATCCAGTCATGTATGGGCGGATCTGTGGCTGGTTTTCAAAAGAACCGAGCTCTTATAGATATCTTACTACTGTATAAGTTTGGTTGAGATAAAATCAAAAGTAAAGACTGTATCGTGTTAACAAGCTCTTTTATAGCAATTTTGACCATATCAAGGGCCATAATTCAGTCATGCATAAGCGGATCTGGCTGGTTTTCAAAAGGATCCGAGCTCTTATAGATACCTAACTACTGTCTAAGTTTGGTTGAGATACAATTAAACGTGAAGACTGTATCGTGTTAACAAGCTTTTTTATAGCAATTTTGACCGTTTCAAGGGCCATAATCCAGTCATGTATAGGCGGATCTTGCTGGTTTTCGAAAGGAAACGAGCTCTCATGGATATCTTACTACTGCATAAGTTTGGTTGAGATACAATCAAAAGTGAAGACTATCGTGTTAACAAGAAATTGTTTACGGACGCACGCACGGACGACGGACGAATCGCCACGACATAAGCCCTTCTGGCCTTTGGCCAGTAGAGCTAAAAATAGAACAGTTGACCACCTTTTTTCCCCTCATACAATGGGTACCGTCCCACAGCACTTTCAGTGCTTTGATTATATTTTTACCTAGAAGTGTGACGTTGTAAGTGAGAAATGGGGTTAAGTAAATTACTTTGCAGTACACGGATAATAACAAAATATACACAAACCAACTCGTCTATGCCTATCACGACCAAGTCAATCCAATCAGTATACGGTATTATAATTAGACGATGAGTGTTATGGCCCTATTCCACTACGACCACGAATCCCACGAATCACCAAAAATAGCTAAATTTTAGGATTCGTAGATGGATCGTAATCATTTCGCGAAGTTCTTAACTCATTCGTATATATTCGTAGTCGGTTCTTGCAATTCTTGAGCGATCGGGAATTCGTGACAAAAGTTTTGAACTGTTCAAAGTTTTGGCCCCGAACTCCACGATTAAAAAAATCGTAGCTTATTCGTAACAACTTCGTAGTGCGTTCTTGGGCATCGTAACTGAAACGTAATCGATTCGTAGGTAATCCCACAGAATATGTATTCGTACCTGATTCGTACATGCATTCGGTGTGTTCTTAGCGTAGTCGTAACTGATTCCTAACGTCCGGGCAGTATTCGTAATAGATTCTTATACATCGTAGTCAATTCTCGCGGGACTCCAGCCGAACCAAATATATGTATCGTAAATGAATCGTCACGAATTAGACCAGAAAATTTGCAAAATATCACGAATCCTCCCGAATCCTAAAATTTAGCCACTTTTGGTGATTCGTGGGATTCGTGGTCGTAGTGGAATAGGGCCATTACGTGTTAACACCAAAGGAACCAACCAGCAAACACCCACGTGACGTTCAACCAAACTCACAGAACAAATGCTACTTTCATGTCGTCTTCAAAGTATAAAGTTGTGACCGTGTTTTATAGAGATCCTCACTTTGAAAATGTAAGTTATTCGCTAAAACAGTGACAACATGGTTAATGTAGGAGTCGTGCATGTATCAAAATGCCCATGAATAATTCATTGTGAAAAGACAATTTTGGGAAGTTTCTGTGAAACTCACTGACATTACGACTCATTTATTGATCCTGATCTCCCTTGGGGCGAAATAAAGCTGTGTCACCGAAGGCTCATACAATTTCAAGTTTCAAAACATTATTGACAATTATCAGCAAAGTATTTAGCTTTTGGGGATTCACATATTGTTTGAATTTAGCATATGCTATACATTAAATAAACATATACTAATACAAACTTATTTCACCTACATATTATTTACATAAGAAAACATATAACTAGTATAATTATTTTTTGTATTAATAATCTAATTAGTTGTTAATAATAGTCTGTTTCCGGAAGTCCTCTACACGTGCCGTCGGAATTGACGATTGCTGTTCAACTTAATAGTATCAGATCATGAACGGTCGTTTAACCGTTTGACTGCTATTCGAAAATTTAACATCATGTACGGTCATTTAAAAATTTGACTGCTGTTAGCAATTGATAATTTCACATCATTAACCATTTTGACAGCTGTTTAACTTGATCAATTTACATCATGAACGGTCGTTCAACCATTTGACTGCTATTCATCTTGATAATTTCACATCATGAACAATCGTTTAACTATTTGACTGCTGTTTAACTTAACAATTTCACATGATTAATGGTTGTTTAACTATTTGCCTGCTATTTCAATTGATACTTTCACATCATGAACGGTCGTTAAATCATTTGACTGCAGGAACCGATATGGTGAAGCCTGTTCCACCAGAATAGAGCCTGGCTAACTGGCGTACACGCGCCGTCAGACCATATTCTTAACTGGTAGGGGCTGCTCATCTGAATAGTTTTATCTTGATATTCATAGAACTGACTATGAACTCTATCAAATGCAAAGCTGAGCAAGTAAATTTAAAACACTCTGCATTAAAAGGATTTATTTTATATAATGTAATTATTTGTAAGAATGTTATCCACAGCGTTCCCTTGGGGCAAGCAAATATAAGCTTACTCAGTAGAAGGCTCAACATTACTTCTACAACAATACGACGATGTTCAAAGTTATCTGTCGCGTGATATCATTTGACATGCCACCTATGTTCTTTAGAAAAGGTAAAAGTTGGCATTTTCAAACCGTGAATGTTTAAGTCGCTTTGTCTAATAAAACTAATTGTTCAGTCTAATCATAATCTTCTAACAAGTTTCTGTAAATTATCTGTGAACAGTGTATAATTTGACCAGAATGTGCAGATGCACCAACAAGTCCATTTACTCCTGCAATGGTTCATTTTATTTCTGTATGAAATAAAAAGACGTCTACCTGCTTGTTTTTAGACTTAAAACAAACAATCCTTAATATTTGACACGATACGGCGGGGCTTGTTACGGATCTAGGCAGATCGTTTTAAGCTGTTTATTGTTAATGTAGAGTGTAGGTTCTAAACGCTTGTTATAATGAGAGCATATTGAATACATGTATATACCATTCAAACGTATATACACACGATTGACTATTACGATTGCTTCAGTGTCTAGTCATTGGTTAGTTTGCCCAGGGATGATGAACGAGTGAACTGGCGCTCTGATATCACTGATTTTTCTTTAAAACCTTACACCATGTTTTACTAAAACATCGATGTTCGGGGATTCGTATCAAGCTTATCCATATGTTTGTGTCTGTTCAAAGAAGATTCTAATGTTAGCAATAACTAAATTGCAGGTGTGCAACTGATGTGAATACGCACATCATCTATACTGTTGTCCATTAAACCAGATTTGTTTTCCAAACGATACAGTGGTCGAGCGGAAATGACGACATACACATACATTGTGACGCATTATTTTGTTCAACATCATCACAGGCATGTTCCAAAACTTGTTAATTACACTACTGTGGTAAACTCAATTTGAATTTAACAAGATTTTTTCAACTAACTGTTTGGCCAATAACATGCAAATGCATTGATTTATTAAAATAATACAAGTTGTTCATAGTGTTTAAACCTAACGTACGTTCGAGTAGGGACATAGATAAGAGGGATAGGCAACTCCATCTGTACACCGGTTATCTGGTTCAAATATCACACATAGAAATAAAATTGTTCAAATTTTCACATTTTGTAGCAAATAAAACTTTGAAGTCACATTTGGCACATAAACAAAACATACATATTCTGAAAAGCTTAACTTTTCCACTAAAGTTAGAAATACAATGAACAACTGGAATGTCTTTGTATTTTGAATAATGACTGGTTTAAAAGACACAGATATTTGGATTTATGAATTACATTTATTTTTTTCAAAAAATTAATAGATTGACATTTTCCATAATGATAACAGTAAGTAAGTAAGTAAGTAAATTGTGTATTAAAGTGACATGTGTATAACATATAATAAAAGATTTAACAAAGATCGTTGAAAAAACACCCGGCCCCATGGGCCTATATGTCACTATATATTAAGGTAATGTCTGTGTACATATATTCATTCATTCTTATCAATGTGTGGTACAAGCAGTCTATATACATATATACATATATACATATCTATAATTATTTCGACGGCTTCGTGCGAACATGGCGAACCTTCATCTTGTACAAGATGCAGTTATTGCATCCTTGAACAGAGCCATCTATAATTCTGATGATTTCGTCTTATTTTGGGGATTTTATTTGAACGGTAATCCGTAACTGTACCGACATAAGTCTAGATACAATTACTGGTCATCAGTGCTACAGGCGCTCAATTATTTTATGTATTTACAAAAGCAAGTCGGCGTAATTAGTATAACCTAATCTTATGAGTAAAGTCATATAATATCAAATTTAAAAATCATAAATGAACGGATCATGTTCATACAGGTATTTGTATCATTCACTACCTATCGCGTATGTTTTGAAATAAGTCTTATTGTTGCAACCGCTAATCACGCCCCTTCCTTGAAAGGAGACGTAGCACGGATGCAAAATAAAACCCGTGTAATAGTGTGATCATTATAACATGTATGTTTGATAACCCCTTACCGAAACGAAAAGTAAAGGTCAGATTCACATACAGCCTTCAAATAGAACTTGCAGGCGAAATACTCATAATATAACCATGAAGATAGTATTTCAACAGCGAGCAAATTAATCAATCCGCCACTTAACCTAACAACCAGTACGTCCATTCTCCGAATGTGTAAATAAATGAATGACCGAATGAACGAACGATTGAATGAGTGAATAAACAAGTGAATGAATACTTGAACAATTGGATGAATCAACTAACCAGTTAACCAACTAATTATTTCATATATCAGCCAACTATTCGCGATCAAACAATAAACTAATTAATCAATCATATATTTCATCGATGATTATATATCAAACTCTTCCTATGGCTAAACGCTTTTGCAACATATTTACATAACTTTCGCACAAGGTGTTTCATTAAAAAGCACAACTTAAGTTCTGGTGATAGGGAAACAAAGTCGGCTTTTTCAAATATTTCACCGAATACATTTCTGCGTATTTCATTGTAGCAATCACGAACTACGACAAAGTGTGTTTCTGTTTCAGTCTCCGTCTTATTGCAGAATAAACATGTTCGTGTATCTATCTGTTCCCCAACATAACGACCGGTCTTAATCCTTAGAGGTAAAATGCCACATCTTAGCTGAGCCAAATATGAGCGTTCGCTTTTTAATAAATTCAGCTTGACATATGTTTCAAGTTGGAAAGACCTTTTAAACAGATTATAAGTTCGCAGTTTTGGTGATTGTTGTACATTGGAAGTCCATTGATTGATGACATAATGTTGTATACGTTGTTCTGCTATCTCCAATCTAATAAACAGTCTGTTGTTAAAATAGTCCTGTAAATTTAGTTTTTTCAGTATGTTTTTTAAGTCAAAGCACCAATTGTTCTCGCAAATTCTATAATCATGTTGAAAAACCTGTTTCATTAATCTGTTTTCATCAATCAATATAAGTCTGTTCCAAAATCGGATAATTGTTAACCACTGTCTAAACATGCTCGGTAGCCATCCCGTGTCACCAGTTAATGCGACCACTGAAGCAAATCTATGGACACCTAGATAATATCTCATACATCGATTCTGGATATTGTCTATACATTTAAACGTTTTAAATGCCCATGTTGATGACCCATTATCTAGTATGTGGACTACACAATTATAAAAATGTTTTTCATAGGACTTGAAACCGAAATCGTTCACTTTGTATACTTTCGAGATAATTCCACCCAACGCTCTTCCCGCACCTTTTGATATTGCCTCGCAATGTGCTGTATAATCTAAGTTGTCATCGAAAATATCCCCTAAATATTTGTACGATTTGACAATTTCTAGCACAGTTCGGCCAACATTGAACCTAAACTCCGTTCTTCTATGACGCTTGGGTCTAAAATGCATACACTTCGATTTTGATGTGTTAATTAAAACTCGCCATTTCCTGCACCAATTCGTGAGCGTATTAAGCATTGTTTGTAGATCGTTTTCAGATGATGCGGTAAAAACAATGTCGTCGGCATATAATAATAAAGACACCCTTAGTTCACCTATTGATATACCGAGGTCAAGGCTATTTATCTCAATTACGAGGTCGTTTATGAAGATGTCAAACATTGTCGGGGAAATGCTGTCACCCTGCTTTACACCCTTCTCGCACGGAAACCAGTCTGTATATCTATTATTCACCTTAATGCAAGAATCGGAAATAGCATACATTGATTTTAAAGAGTTGTACACTTTACCGTCTATTCCATTTTTAATCAGTTTGTACAGTAACATGTCCCTGTCCACGAAGTCGAATGCCTTCTTAAGGTCTATAAACGCATCGTACACATTCACATTATTCCTTTTTAAAGAATTTAGGGTAAAGATATGGTCTTCACATGATCTGTTTGCCCGAAAGCCATTTTGTTCGTCTGCTAGTAAATTATTACTTTCCAAATGTTTCATGATTCGCTTATTCAAAACAGAACTATACAATTTACTAATACATGGTAAAAGACTTATACCTCTGTAGTTTAATGGCACACGTTTATCCGAACTTGGGTCTTTAGGTATTGGAAGTATCACTGATTTCCTCCATATTGATGGTATACAACTTGAGTCTAGTATCAACTGAAATAAATTATGTAGAACAGCAATCACAGAGGGAGATTTAAGAACAGCATACGGAATATTGTCGATACCCGAAGCCGAACGCGAATTTGATGCCATAATAACCTTGGTGACTTCTTCTAGTGTGATAGTCCTATTTAAAAGTTCATCTGGGTTGTAAAGAGGGTCAATCATATTAGACTCCAATACTTGTTTATGATATTTGACTCTACTGTAGTGGTCGTTATCAAAGTCTGCAGATTCAGCGCCATTGTATAAATTAGCAAATTCCGATCACCACGTTTTGTAAATACACTGTTGATCAAAAGAAGGATTTTCATTAGCATCGACTTCTTCCATGGGTACAGATGTCGACTTTCGAGGACCCAATTTGTTAATTTTCGCCCAAAAATCGTTCGGGTTGTTGGTTGCCATTTGTTCAATGCCAGTCGCTACTGTGCGTTTGTACTCCCGTTCTGCTATGCGTAACTCTCTGTCAAAAGTGTCTCTAGCACAGCGGTATTCGTGGCGCTTATTTGAGCGGATGCTGCTATGACCCTTACATTTAAGAAAGTCCTCAAAACTTGTAGTATATTAAAATAGTTTTATCTACTGCAATAGAAGAATGTTTAAACTTCCAGAAAATATTTTTGTCTTCATATCTTGAACAGTTTTCGAGTTTTACTTGCTACAAATGTTGGCCCGGGTGATATTTTAGTATATAATTGAGTTACTTATCTAAGTCCCTGTTTGGAGTGACCTACAGGTATGGAACAGGAAAAACGTTAACAAGTAGTACAAAACAAATAATTTGATTCCCATTTTCGACTCAAATATAAACTAATTAACTATGCTAAGAAACATATTTGAATAGCAATGTAAACTAGATGGTTAATTTTTTCACAAACATATATATGTCCCCCATTGCAGTTTGTCAATGTTTGTACTACTGGAACAGTATATTAAAGTGAAACGAACCTGGAGAGGAAGGAAGTCAAGTGAAATAATTAAATTTCATTCTTGAGTGTGAAGTGTGTTTACTAAATGTACTCAAGAGAGGGTTGTTTTAAACTTGACCTTGAACAATTAGATCGGTATATGCGCTTTCTACATGATCTCAATGTCTTGAACATTTGTTGTTAATTATTTTTAAATTCTTTAAACGGTTCGAAATGTATTGAACAGACACAATGCCATATGACAATTGACCTGTAACTGAACCAAAGTGAGGGTAACATGTGCGATGCACATAGTCTCAATATGCGGAACATTAAGTTGAGACATTTTAAAATCTTTCAAACGGTTCAACAGTAATGGATCGGACACGAAATGTAGATATATGACCTTTGACCTTTGACTTCGACTTTGTCCTCATACCAAAGTGGTTATAACATGCATTCTGCCCATCGTCTCCGTTGTGGTGAGTTCTTTCAAAATCCTTTGAGCGGTTTGAACATTATTGAGTTCACACGAACTATGATCATATGACCTTTGACCTCTAATTACTACCTTGAACTTGAACTAAACTGGTTGTAACATGCGCTTAACACATCTTCAGAATATGTTGAACATTTGTTGTGAATTATTTAAAAATAATTCTAGCCATTCAAATGATATGGAGCGGATACGATTTGTAACTGACAGACAGACAGACAGACAGACAGACAGATAGAACAAAAACAATATATCTCCCCATGAAATGTGACAGACATAATGATGGGGTTTTCTAACTGGAAAAAGCATGCGTATCATAAATAAGTCTGAATTAGCCTTTTCCATCATGATTAACTTTCCTCCATGTTCAGTAAACAATAAAAGCTGCATTTGTTGTAGAAAATGGTTTATGTGCTGAACTAAATTAACATGGAGTTAGACAGACAAAGTCATATATTTGTATCTGTAAATGTTTACAAACATCATTTAAAACAATAATATATCTAAAATAGTGTCTAAGTGTATTGATTCATTTGAACGTTATAGAGCAAAACGTTTTTTGTAGGGCTATGAAATGCACTATACATTGGTTTGGTTGTATGTCCACTAGATCGTTTATCATATCCTATAAGAGGACACTTGTAATATAATAATCTAACAGTCCCAGGTTCAATTTCGTACTCACTAATCCAAAAAGAGAGCTAGTGAACAACTTAAATATCCTAGCCTTGTGCTACATGTAATTAGTAATTAAATTACCAGTGTATTTAAGAATCATGTGCGCCCTGTCAGGCGATTCAAAAAAAGTCTTACTGTCGATAATAATGATAAAATGGTTTTCTTTACCCTCGCCATGCAGAATTAACTATTTGGCGATGTGACATTATCTGTTTATATACATGAGAAATACTGGGTGAAAACGGTTTAAACTCCAATATATAAATTAACTTAATTGATTAACTTTCATGTAATCCATATTGTCTTTTTATAACTTCACTCAGTACAATTAACATATGCCATTTAGCTGCATTTGTAAAGGGCCTGATTTTCCATGATAGACAAAAAAGCTTCCATGCTTCTAGTACTTCATTTTCCTGTAAACGTATCCATCCACACAAGTTCATCGCTGTCTCTTTGTGTCCAAGATTGTAGTCTGTGTTCTTAACGTGTATTAGTTTCTGCACTGCTGTTTCTTTCTCAACCTTTTTCTTGCTTTTAGAATAAAGTAAATATTGTAGAAAATAAAGATATATTTGTGAATCTACAGTAATCCAGTTTAACCAGTAATCATGTATCATTTCAATTTCCGATCTAGGTTTTGTGTACACAGTACGGAACATCTCGTATTGAAGAGTTTTATGGACCAGACTGACTTGAGATGTATGAAATATCATACAGCCTGTGATACAGTGTCGTCTGAAGTCGATTCTGGTCATGTCAATAAATCGAACTTTCTCTTTGACAGCGGGGTTAGCATGAATTTCGTTTGTGTAGCACTCACACAACGATATCACGTATGGTTCTAAACTATTTTCGCATGACACTAGAATACATTTACACTCTACTTGTCGCTGTTCATATTGAATATATAAAGATGCTAAAGATAACTTCGACGAGATAAGGTCACAGTCACGCGTTTCTAAAAGTACATTTGAAATTGCTTTATCCCTGAGCCGAGACAATTTTCCGTGTGACAAGTACTGGGCAAACATACACTGTTGAAGTTGTAATTTTATAGGTTGAATCATAGTGGCAAGTGCCAATGTCACTTCACTCGTTTTATGTTCCGTGACTTTGCTGGTATTTTGTAAACTATGCAAAAGTTGCTTCATCCCGTTCAGATAATTTGTGTTTGTGTTCGACGACCAATTCATGCACGAGTTTCTTTCACCGAAGACATGTATTGCATTCAACGTATATACTCCTCGTGGTATTGAAGGATCTAGTTCAAGCATCGTACTCGTATTTCTCTGACTATATATCTGTTTAAAGTCACATGTTTTCGATTTCAGGAGTTCACCTACATTATCGCAGGTAATTGAATATAGAAAATTGACACCACTGTGTAAAATAATGCTTAAAACATTCTCTATTTCATTCAAAGTCACAAAGCTGATCTTATCGAACATATTTTCTTTTGGAATGAAATAATTTGGACAATTTTTTGCCTTCACCCAACTAAAAAGACGTATAAGACACAGCTGTACACAAAGAATAAGGTTACTTTCCGTCCACCACTGTCTATGAGACGATTCAATTGTATAAAACAGACTTGTTTTACAATGATAGGATGAGATAGATTCACCGATCTTTGATTCTATAATATTTTTCTTTATCATCTTGAGAAGAATATAACATTTGTATTGTGTTTCATTCAGACTTGACATTAGGGCACGTTCTTGAAGCGAGAAGGAAATTCTCCATTCGATAGACTTGTTGTCACTATGAGGATGTCCAACGCCAACAAGGAAACAATCAGCTGAACCCATTGATTTAAGTTGTTTCTGTGACGGCCAGTTGTATTTGCGATTCTTTAGTAGCCAGGAAATGCCTGACATATGTATATGTCGACACCTTAAAGCATGTACGATATCCATTGTACAAGAACCAAATATAGGCGGAACAGTGTCCGCTGGACCGTTTCTATAGGTGTTTGGTGCAACAGGAAAAATTGAATGCTTAGTACAAATTCTACCTTTCCTATCGATCCCAAACATGCTACTGTCTGCAATCTCGTAATTGTCATCAGTACGTGGACATTGGTTACTAACAATCTGAAGATGAACATATCCAGGTTTGGTGTATTCATCAGTTAAACAAAGGTAAGACATTCCCTGTAGGTTAGAATCCTCCAAATTGTCTACAACTGGAATTCTTTCGTCACAATGAATCATATCTACATCAGAGTCTAAACCCAGTGTAGTTGTCCCCTCATATGAACTTCCAACTTGATAGACTGTTATATCTTTGGAATTAAAATATAATTGATTAAGAAACGTTATTTGTATTTCATATAAAATAGCTAGCTCCCAATATTTCTTTCTTGTGTCATCAGAAGCACCTATAACATCAAGTACTTCATACAGAGCCTTTGATAATATTTTCCTGGAAGTGTCCATGTCTCTATCTGTAATATATATCAAAAGCATGCACTAACTAATGTTTGCTGCGCGTACCTATACCTAATCATTTTGTGCAAGAAGGATGTATCTCAGTGTATTCACATACAATTTGTGAGAACAAAAGAGAAACGTAAAAGTCTTAACAAGCATAAGGCTAGTAATTATATAAGCCCGTTCATGGAAAAGGTACAAGTTGGCATTTCTAAACAATGTAGGTTTTGTACATCTGCATTACATTTTCAGAATGTGCACAACTTCAGAAAAGTTTCTGTCATGGTTATGTACATGGTGTGTAACAATTATAGATATTGATCAGTATGTGTAGATCTACATGCTGATACGAATCTTCACTGTTCGCAAAAGTCAACTTGAATATTGTCCCATGTACAGGCTCAAAAGATGACATTTGTATAGATATAATTCGTGACCTCATTTGACATGGAATGGAACAGTATTTCAGTTATCCAAATGGGTTCGACACGAAGCTTTATTTTGTATCTGCCTTTACCTGCCTTTTCTTTTAGGTCTCTCTGCAGTGGTAAGAAACTTAAGTCAAGATGGATTCAAAATGTTGCATAAGACCTTTGTTTTCAACTTCATGCTCATGATTGAACTGTTTCCTTAATAATCATTATGCACGTGTGGACGCATTTAGATGCAAGGCAATAGACACATGACCACAGGACAAATGCTTATATGAGCAATTTCTAGTTTCAGCAAAGTTTGTATAAGTATGTTCTCTAATGTTGTAGTCATGTTAAGAGAGTTTCGAAGGTTTTGCCTTGATAAAGTCAATGTAATCTGTTGTATGAGCAAAAGCGTTAGAACACCCTTAATTCTATTTCTAAATATTTTATTTTAGAGTTTTCGTCTGTTAGGAATCAGATGGGCATCGTTGTGTTATGATCATTTTCAAATCAAAAACTCTCTTTCCCTATGGTGTAAGTGAGTTGAGATAGTTTGCTCAACTTCCTGTTCACTGGTTCAAGTAAAAAAGTCTGGAAGATTTCTATCCTCTTAAAATAATTCCCATTTATTGTATATATACACCAAACCATACACGCTCACAATAAAACTGTGTCCGTCTACGTATATACACCAACCCATACATACGTACAAAGGTACTGTGTCTATCTATGTTCGTATATATGTACACACCAACCCACAAACGATTACAATGATACTGTATGTATATGTTCGTGTTTATGTATACACCAACACATACAAACTTAAAAAGGTACTACCTCTATCTATGCTCGTATATATATATAAATAACTATCCATAAACACTTTAGATATACTGTTTCTATCTAGATTCGTATATATGTAAACACCAACCCAAAAAAGCTTGCAAATATACTGTGTCTGTCTATTTTCGAATATGCATATACACAAAGCCATTAACACTTACACATATGCTGTGTATATCTATGTTCGTATATATATGTATACACCAACACATAAACATGTATACAGGTACTGTGTCTATCTTTGCTTGTATATATGTTAACAACAAGTTCAAAACAATATTTTTAAGAACAATTAGTTCATTAAGATCTGATTTATGTCAATATTATTTAATATCAATATTCTATTAAAGTCAGGTAAGGACATTATAGTTGAATCTCAATACTCTAAAAAGGTCAGGTACAGGTCATTATTGTTGAGTATTAATGCCCTATTAAGGTCAAGTACAGGTCATTTTTGTTGATTATTAATACTCTAAAAAGGTCAGGTGCATGTCAATAGTGTTGAGTCTTAATACTCTATATAAGGTCTGGTTTGTGTCAATTATGTTGAATATTAGAACTCTATTAAGGTCAGGTAGAGGTCAATATTGTTAGGTACAATATCTCAATTAAGATATATTACAGGTCAATGATATTGAGTATTATTACTCTATTACGGTCAGATTCATGTCAATAATGTTGGGTTTTAATAATATATAAAGATCAAAATCAGGTCAAAAGTTTGAGTACTATTACTCTTTTAAAGTCAGGTACAGGTCATACTTGTTGAGTATTAATACACTATTAAAGTCAGGTGCAATATTTTTAATATCAATACTCTATACGGTTAACGTACAGGTCAAAATTGTTGAGCACTATTTTAAGGCCAGGATGATGTCTTATTACTTTATTAAGGTCAAATACAGGTCAATATTGTTTAGTATTAGTATTTTATTTAGTTTAGCTAGAGTTCATTATTGTTGAGTATTGAATACTCTATTTAGGTCAGGTACACATCAATATTGTTGAGTTGATTTTTTATATTTATACTTTATTAAAGTCAGTTACTGGTCAATATTTTTGAATATTAATCATCCATTTAGGTCAGGTAAAGGTAAATATTGTTGAATAATAATACCCTATTAACGTTAGGTCAGTATTAATAATCGATACAGGTCGGCTTCAGGTACCTATTTCTCAACATTGTTGTGTAGTAATACACTATATAGGTCAGGTACATGTCAAACTTATTAATATCAATATTATATTAAGGTCAGGTAAAGGCCAATATTGTCCAGTACTAGTACCATATTCAAGATCAGGTTCATTTTGTTTGGTATTAGTACTCTCTTAAGGTCAGATACATGTCAATATTGTTGATTTTTTTACTTTATTCAGGTCCAGATCAGGTCAAATTGTTTGAGTATAAGTATTATATTTATTAAGTTCAGGTACAGGTCAATAGTATTAATATTCTTTTAAGGTCAAATAGAGTTCAATATTGTTGAGTATGTGTACTCTTGTTAGGTTAGGTAATGGTAAACATTATTGGTCATTCTCCGATGTGAAGATAATCAACGCATAATAGAAGATGTATTTTTGCTTCATTGACCATATCGTGGGGTAAACAGGGACATCTAAATCGTAATAACGAACACAACCATCCAGGCGTAAATACCAGAATAAGATAATATAACAGTTCTTAATTATAGAAAAAGCATTACACATCATTGTGTTGACGATTGAATTTCGAGTCGAAACAAAATAGTGAACAACAATGGCGGTTCGTAAGTTTATATTTTCCACGACCCTAGTAACCACCGTAAAGGACAGTAATTCCGCTATAAATCGTAAGTGTTAATTTATCAAGACAATTCAAATCAGTTGTTTGTTTTCTAAAGTTATGATCGAAGTGTTTAAAACACACCAAAACGTACACATTTTAAATAGAAAAGAATATAAATTATACAATAAAAAGGAACTTTCATGAGTATGGGAAACTATTTTGTATGGACTCGTTCCTTCGGCGGAGTTCTGCCCTCGCACGCTAGGGCAATAATAGGTCCAACACCATCTTTTCCTAAATTGATGCAATAACGTAAGCTATATCGTCAATATTAATACGCTATTATAGTTCGGTTCATGTCAATATTGTTGAGTGTCAGTACTCTATTAAGGTCAGGCTCTGGTTAATATTGATGAGTATTAATACACTATTAAGGTCATGTAAAGGTCAATATTGTTGAGTATTAATACTATTTTAAGGTCAGGTACTGGTCAATACTGTTGAGTATTAATACTATTTTAAGGTCAGGTACTGCTCAATTCTGATGAGTATCAATACTTTATTAATGTCTTGTAAAGGGGAATATTGTTGAGTATTAATAGCTATTCTCTGTAAGCATTTAAACTTTTTCGGCACGCGTAGTCACGGATATTGCTTAAACTTATTCCACATGTTGCCATCAGTGAACTATTCAGAAAAATAGTGTAAGAAATTCCAAATATTGCCCTGTTGCCATGGAAACAGTGTGCAAAGTTGAGTTTTTGATGAAAAACGCAATATTTACCACTTATTTAAAAAAAAAATGCAGCCATCTCCAATTAAGTGAATTACATAAATAGATAGATGAACATTTGCTTAATCAAACGCAAGAAAAAAGCTACGAGGAACATATGATCGGTTTTGCATAAATAAGATTTTAAAATACCTCATCACCAAAAAATACAAATTACCTCCCTTAGTTATTTAGAAAAATAAAAAAAACATAAATTACCTCCCTTGGAATTTTAGATTTTTGTTTTATTGGGGATTTGAGCCGTTTTAACATTATTTCAGTAATATCACAGCATCAATTCAATTGTTTGTGATCCCTGGGCAAACAAACCAGTACTATGTAAGGAAATGTACCTTGCCCAAGGGTACTCCACCATAATTGGTGCGGGGCACTTTTGGATCGAACCTGTGACTTTTGGTTCATAATAGCTGACGCTGGACATTCGAACCTACATGAACAGATAATTATCAGATGTATAACCAAGGACTTTCCTAATACCATTTGTCAAAATATGTTCAAAGTCGTCTGCTGCATAATTGTCGTATGAGGGAAAGGGTTAAACCTTTATTTATTTTTTTGCATTCTTTTGCTGTACCTGTACCTGTTTTTATTGGCTAAAAACGGATGCTTTTCTTTCCAATAGTATTTCATAAATAAGTTGTCTATCGGGGTTTATGATAGACATTTTTTGAAAGTGTATTCGTGTTTTTTCTTAAAAATATATTATATATTATTACAAATAATGATGAACATTACTTTCACGTATAAAATGCATCACCCAACTTGACATGTAAAATAATATACTTCTTTATTTGAATCATATCAACTAATGATAACTTTGTTTGAAGATTACAATTTTCCATGTTTTATATCACTAACAAATCCTTCTATTTTGATTTTTAGCTCGTTTGATATTTTTTTTATCACTAACTAATCCTTCTATTTTGATATTTAGCTCGTCTGATTTTTTGGGGGGGAAAAGATGAGCTATTGTCGTCACTTGATCGTCGTAGTCGTCTTCGTCGGCGGCGTTGGTTAAGTTTTGCGTTTAGGTCACTTACGTGAAAACTATCAAACCTAACACTTTGAAACTTGGAAAACTTGTTCTTCTAATACTCTTATTCGCATTGAAGATGCTAAATGTAGCCTTTTTTGGGGGTAAAAAACATCATTTTTGAGAATTGGACATAGTTGGTTAAGTTTTACGTTTAGGTCACTTACATGGAAACTATCAAACCTAATTCTTTGAAACTTGTTCTCTAATACCTTTCTTCACATTGTATGCTAAAGATGCTGAGTGTTGTCTGTTTTTTTATGTAAAAAACATACATTTTGATGAATTTTGGTTGATTTTGAGAATTGGCGGTGTTGGTTAATTTTTGCCTTTAAGTCACTCACATGGAAACTATCGAACCTTGATGCTGAGGCCTGTTTTTTGGGGGTAAAAAATATCAATTTTGATGTATTTTGGTTGATTTTGAGAATTGGACATAGTTGGTTAAATTTTGCATTCAGGTCACTTACATGGAATCTATCAAACCTATTACTTTAAAATTAGGAAAACTTGTGCATCTAATAACCTTCTTCACATTGAATGATAAAGAGGCTGAGCGGGCCTGTTTTGTAGGGTAACACACATCAATTTTGATGTATTTTGGTTATTTATGAGAATTCAACATAGCTTCTTCACTTTTTGTTACATTGAATTCAAATTTTCCCCAAGTAATAAAAACATGATGTATTTCAAAAGTATTATGAATATCTTCAATCAGATTGTGTTTTTGGGGTCAAGGTCACTGTTACAAAAAATAGAGGCACTGTTCCCCCATAGCTTCTTTTCATTTCTTGTGAGAAGAGATGTTGATCTTCATGCATTCATTGTTCATTTGTATTCATATGGCCGCATCAAATTGTTATAACCATTCAAAAAATTGCAAAAAAGTGTTCTTTTTTTCCCGTAAAAAGCACCATTTTCAAAGAAGGGTTTGTGACCACATTTAACATTTTGATAATCAATTGTTTTCTACTCAATTTCCTTCATCAAATGATGACTTTAATAGAAAATATGATCCATTTTATTTAACCCACATGCTGGCAATATTTAAATAAACATTAAACCATTTTTTTTTTTTTATTTTAAAATGATACATTTTGTATCCATGGTAACTAATTTTAGAGGCACTGTTCCAAATAGCTTTTTTTCATTTCTTGTGATAAGAGATGTTGACCTGCATGCATCCATTGTTCATTTGTATTAATATGAACGTATTAAATTTCTATAACCATTCAAAAATGGCAAAAAAGTGTTCTTTTTCCCCGTAAAAAACACCATTTGCAAAGAAGGGTTTGGGATCACATTTAACAATTTGATAATCAATTGTTTTCTACTTAATTTCCTTCATCAAATGATGACTTTTGGTAGAAAATATGAACTTTTGCATATATATCTTCATTTATGCTAAAAACTGATTGGAAAATTTAGTGAATTTCCCATTAAAATCAGTCCTATAAAAAACGAGAACCGGTTGCTATGGCAACCAAAGTCTATAGCAAAGTTTTTTTTGCCATTTTCCATTTCTTTCATCAAGTTGAGAAAATGTGTGAAGTTTGAACAAAATCCGTGACCATGCGTGCCACACTCCCTATATGGGAGTGCAAATGCTTACAGAGAATGGCTATTAATACTCTATTAAGGTCAGGTACAGGACATTATTGATGAGTATTAATTCTATATTAAGGATGTACTGAACTGAGGTTTTGAATTTGTTTTACTTTCTTATTAAATCTTCTTATGTTGTTGTCAATTAAAACCTGTTTAGTCATTATACCTTTTTATAATTCTTCAAAATTTAAAAAAAAATAGATAAAATTTGCTTGAGATAAAGGGCCTATTTTTTTCATGAGCCTTCAATTTTTTCGTGAGACGCTGTCCAGTTGCCGTGTTTGATTAAGAAATAAAACTAGGCAAAAAGAACATATTAAAGTCCATGTATATAAATTTTAATTTAGAACTTGTATAGTATCATATTGTTTTGAAAAAAAGTAGAATATATTGGAAAACTTTTTTGACATTTGAAGATATGTTTGAAAAATTAATAAATATATATTCATATTTTAACATTTTTTAGCCATTCAAAGAAGAAAAACTGAAAATATTGCCCAATGACATATACTTTTCTTATTAAAATCTGATAAATGATATTAATTGAAATAACTTAGAGAAATTTCAGAAAAAGTTAAATATTACAAATATATTTTTTCCATATTTCAATTGTCTATTCTTAAATCTGACAAATATGGATTTTCATTAGTGTCAAATAGTGTCTATTTTTTAGCTTTAACTACAATACATTTCATGAACTTCCAAAGATATGGATAAAATACCTTCAGAATGAGATTAAAACCACAAGTAGATAAACAATTAGCATACCATCCTTCAAATATCGGCAATTTGAGTGTTTTTTTTTTGTTTGTTCATGGGCTGAAATAGCAAAAAAAAGCTCATTATAAGGCTTTTATGAATTGATCTAGCAAAAAAAAAAAACCCACCACCATACCTTTTTTTTTTTTTTTTTTTTAATTCAGCATATATCCAACTTTCAAAAAAACAATATTACAACAAAAGTTAAATATTATGAAAAATCCACTTTTCAGTTCAGTACATCCTTAACGTCAGGTACAGGTCATTATTGTTGAGTGTTAGTACTTTATTAGGGTCAGGTACTGGTCAATATGTTTGAGTATTAGTACTTTATTAGGGTCAGGTACAGGTCAATATTGTTGAGTATTAATTTGAATATAAATCCTTTATTAAGGTCTGGTAGAAATCAATATCGTTAAATATCAGTACAATTAAGGTCAGGAAGAGGTAAAGATTGTTGAGTATTAATGATCTGTTAAGATCAGGTACAGATCTTTATTGTAACATTAATCGTGTCGTTATTGTTGTGTATTATAATGTAATAAGGTCAGGTACAGGTCGCTATTCTTAAGAAAACCTTGTTAACAAATGTTAGGATCAGTTCAATATTGCTAGGTAGTACATTTTTACAAAAACAGAATCATGTCAATAAAGTTGAGTTTTTTTATATTGCACTAACGTCAGAATCAGGTCAATATGTTTGTATATTATATTCTATTTTAGGTCAGGTTCTGTTAAACATTGTTGAGTAAATCTTGTTTACAAATGTTAGCAACAGGTGAATATTGTAAGGTTATACTATTTTTCACCGTCAAACTGATTTCAATGTTGTAGGGTAAATATACAATCGAAAGCTTCTTATGTGTGTTTTTATGATTATTTACGAACAATACAGCGCAGATGTTTAGGGTGATCTGGAAATCCACTTGCCGTCAATTTCATGTTGTTGGTTTACATGTAACGCCCCACATAGAACACGCTGGATATGTGAGTCAATACCTTTTGGAAACAATATATATCCCACAAAGCCGTGACTATCAAGGCATGCGTATATGTATGTATATGTATGTAAATGTTATGTATGCATATAACGCTTTACCATATATATAATGCTATACAATTATTTTGAATACAAAATGGTCAATTTCAATAGATTTGTTTTCGAGAGTTAAATAGATATATGTGTATAATAACTATAATTACAGATATCCAAACAGATTGAACCCTTTACAGTGTATTGTGTTTACAATGGTAGAAATGGGTTTTGAACCGATATTTGCAACGGTTTTCATTATGATAATTTAAAAGTACAAGTTGTTATATACACCGTATATCATAGCAACGAACGAAAATGTATAAATCATTACTTAAATCAGGCACTCATTGATACAGTTCTATTTTAACCAATACTCAACGACAAGTGAACCATTTAAATACTTGAATATGCGTTGTGTTCACATAGTGTGTGTCGTAAAAATAATTTGTCAATACCTTTTAACAGACACGACATTATAAATCCTTAGCTATGAATGTCAATTACAATATATTGAAGTAGGTACATGTTTTAAGAAGACCTACGCAGTCACGTACTAAATAAGTCTAGAAACAAGTCATATTTCAGTTGTTAAATCCTTATTTGACCACAAAAACATATGCTGTAAGTACCAACAATATATATTGGAATTAGCAATATACTATATATTGTAGATCAGTTTATACATCTTTTCTACCATGAAAAAACTCACCTTTCAATTGTCAAACAGTTTTAATTCCACGCACTGTTAGTTCTGGTGTATTCCGCTTGCTAACATAATTGTCTCTGTCTTAAACTATCTGTTGTCAAATCCGTTACATAAACAGGGCCCAAACCCGTCACCAACTCTGTCATAGTAACAGACGAACAGGAATAGTTGCCATTTTAGAAAATATAAACGTCCGTCGTCCGTTAAAAATTCAATAGTGTATATAGTTGCGAATACACTGACGTACATAATAATGTGTATTACGGGTGTTACCCTTTACTTAAACTGGTTAATTACTAAGATCAATAGAACGGGGTGGAACTCAGTTTCATGAAGATTGGTGTTCGGCTTAATACGATTTGCACCGGCTTGTAAATGATAATTTACGGATTTTAGAGACGAAATGTGTTAATTTGTCTCATATTAAGTTATAAATGGTTGACCTTTTCAACATGTTTGACACTACAACCAACTAACAGTTCACTTTACTTCTTATGAAGTAGTCACATATTCGGATTAATTAATGTAAAGACTGATATATGTCTACTTTGATCGCAAGTGATGTTGGGAAATAAAATGTTTACGTCACAAGATTCTACAAAGGAAAATAACCAGTTTAGATTACAAGTATGATCCTTACAGTATACACCATGGTTATAGGCATATTCGTCAGTATTCTAACGAGCCGGTGGAAACGTCAGGTGACTCCTTTGAGAGCAGCTGGTCTGTATATGTCCAAACTACCAGCTAAAATGGATGGTGAGTTTTGGATTCTGACAAGGGTTTATTATTGGTGGGTCCAGTAAAATAATAACAAATAAGCCAAAATAAGATCAAAATAAATAGATATGCTTTATGTGTTATTGTTAAAAAGGTTACTTAAATGAAAAATAATCGGAATAGAAATACAGATCTAGATGTATAGGTATATGTCAGAATTGCCCTTCCGATATTATTCAGATACACCTAAGACGAAATCCTATCAAACAAACATATTGGGTGATCTCGAAAGTCAGCTCCGTTCAAGTGTTGGTTGTTATATATATAGGTTTAAATCACTCGTATTTTAAACATAGCGTACCTCTATACAGATCTCGTAACCGAAAAACGGACACTCGGAACTTTGAAAACATGAAAGACATATATCTTCCTGAGCCGGCGCGCCGTCATATCAGACTTTTTGTCCGACATTGTATAAGATTGTTTAGAAACTCTGTAAAACCGCGAATATTCAGTCGGTATCGACGATGGCTATCTATTGAAGGATTGTCCATTGGAACCCGACTCGTCTCGGCCGATTCATACTTTCCAATGATTGACACAGATCAGTATTTAGCTCGTTTTTTCTAATTATGACACAAAGTCATTCAGAATTTCGTACTCGTCTTTAGTTAAGAACTATTTATAGGTCAACGTTAATAAGTCATAACTGATGGCTGTATCTTGGATATCTTACCAGTATTTCGAGACATATGCATTGAAAAGTCTCAAAGGCAGAACAGGATTCGAAACACGGACCTTTAGTTCGAGAAGCCGTGGCTGTACGACAGCATAGCTGTCTCTTACGTCATTGTGTTTTACTATGATAAGGGACATTTGGAACTTTCAATGAATTGACACACTGTATGATATGAGTTGTATTATTTTAAATGTGATTTCGTAAATGGATTTGAGCCGCATCGGGCAGAAATAAATGTTGTTGTATCATCAAAGAGAGGAGCCATATGCAAGCCTGAGCTAAAGGTACAACATTCCTAAAGACTTAACGATTTCCGTTATGTGATCGGTCTTAATCGGGGGCTTGTGGGGCATTTCCGGTAAATAAATAACACGTCCTTCAAAATTCCGATTTCGTCCGACTTCTGAAGAAAAAGCCATTTAACTGTCAAAAAATACCGATCTCGTTCGAACATTGACGAACCATTATACTGTCAGTTAATACCGATCTCGAGCAAACATTGGCGAGTCATCATACTGTTAATAAATACCGATCTCGAGAAAACATTGGCGAGTCATCATACTGTTAATAAATATCGATCTCGAGCAAACATAGTTTAGCCTCCATACTATTAATAAACACCGATCTCGTACGGTAATCTTCTATCCAATCCGCATATAACAGTCTTACTAGAGCAGTCACCGTGTTAACAATCGTAAAAACATTGTCAAGGCATTATACTGTTAATAAATACTTATCTCGTATAAACATTGTCTAGCTATTGAACTGATAATGAACACCGATCTCGTAAGAAAATTGACGAGCCATCATACTGTTAATAAATACCGATATCAAACGAGTATTGTCGGGCCATTATACTGTTAATAAATACCGCTATCTTACAGACATTGTCGAGCCATTATACTCTCAATATTAACCGATATCGTGCAAACATTGGCATGCCATCATACTGTCGAGCAATTATACTGATGAAAAAAAAACGATCTCGTACGGACACATTTCCGAGTTTTTATACTTCTGATGAATACCAATCTCGTACGGATATTGTCCAGCCTTAATACTGTTGATGAATACAGAACTCATACGAACATTGTCAAGCTTTAATACAGTTAATAAATACCGATCTCGTATGGCCATTGTCGAGCCACTATACTGTTAATAAATACCGATCTCGTACGGAAATTCTCCAGCTTTTATACTGTCGATGAATACCGATCTCGTACACACATTGTCGAGCCATTAAACTGTTAATAAATACCAATCTCGTACGAAAATCGTCAAGTTTTTATACTGTTAATACATACCAATCTCGTACACAGACATTATCGAGCCATTATACTGTTAATAAATACCAGCCTCTTGCGAAAACTGTCAAACTGTTATACACATGTTACATGTTACGTCCGTAAGTGTTAGTGGGTTAGTGCATACAGGTAGACCCGGTTCATTTGACAGTATTCGTTGAATGGTATTAATATGTGCTTTGGTCGTAAGTGTTTGTGGGTTGGTATTTATAGGTAGACTCGGTACCTTCGAAACGCGTTCTCGGGTTGGAGTATATAGGTATACAGGATTCATTCGTACGTGTTCGGGTTGGTGTATATATGTAGACACGGAACGGTTCTAAGTGTTCGAAGGTTGGGGTATATAGCGAAACTGGATTATATGAAAATCGACGAGTGTATATTTTCTACATTTTAACGAGCAAATTTGTCCGAAAAATTTAATTTTCACACTAGCATTATACAAAGGTTATGATCAGGTCAAGTATGTGGATTAATAACAACAACAATTCTGATCGAAAATAATCAGTATGTAAATAAACAATCGTAAGTTAATGCATCTGAGGCAGACGACAGTTTTGCAACAGTTAGTTATCTTAAGCTGTTTTCAAATTCGTCTGCTGAACATGTTATTGTATTTGAAAAAGAGGGTTAAAATCGATAATGCATTTAATTGTCAAATTGAAATTTAATATTTTCAAGTTTAAAATTACACTTAATCGATATTTTTTGGATTTACTACCACTTCTTACCTTATTAATCCATTGAATAAAGTGCTGGCAATCTAAAATGTGGATCAGATACTTAATGGGTAAAATGTTGGGAAAATGTACATTTGATTGTTTCTAAATGTTATCTTTCCTTGTTACTTGTTTTTTGAACGTGGTCTGCTTCAGATTCACCAGACGTCGCTGAAGCGATTAGGGGAAGATTTAATATTTTCCCGCATACAAAGTAGGAAAGGGTTAAATCATTGATCCAGTAAATACATTTTCTACTTGAAGCTTCAAGATAGACCCTTTTCTGAACACAGACGCCTCTTAAACAGACGTATTTTCCCTTTTCTATCAGTGTGTTCCACGTTATTCAATATTTATACTGAGTGTCTGGTGTAGAGTTGTCCCATTGTTGTGTAAATATACTTACACAGTCGTCTGATGCAAATGTATTGTTTGTTGGAAAGGGTTGTTAGTGAATATGTAATTTGAGAAGGCAAACACACATTAACAAGCATGGACGCGGAGAAAATAACTCGTGATGAAGACAGGTTTAAATTTGTAAATAATATCGACAGAAAAGAATAATTGTACCGGAAATAAAACACCTGAGCGCAGAATCGATAACTGGTACAATGACCGACTGCAATATATCTAGTCGGCTCTTCAACGTTTGCTCAATAGTTATTTGACCGAATACAGAACAATACATTTAGAATTCAGAAAACTAGTGAAAAGAGGTATCCCAATACCACCATTATTATATGCGAATTATATATACATGCTCGTTAGAATTTGTCTGAGGTTCTGTATTTATCATATATCTAGCATATACGTGTGATTATTATCTTATAAGAACCTGAGCCTCCTGTCATATTCAATTTAATATGTTTTTAACAAAGGTACGATGGAAGCTAATCACCTTAAATATCTTACCGTTGCGTCTTATTCAAGCAAATATGAACAAGAAACCATAATTTCTAATTAATATCCTTATGACTATCTAAGCATCACTGAAAATGAGTCTAAAATGGCCAATGAATATAATTTGAAAGTAAAGTATTGTCTTTATATTAAGTAATAATAACATGAGAGCTTTTATGAGAGAAATATGTTCTATATGTGTATGTGTATGTAAAAGAAATCTTCAAATATGGGGGAACAAAATAAATAATAATAATAATGATAACAAATAATGCTAATAATATCTTTATTTGATGAAGGTCACATATTAACGCTTTCCCACATACAGCATATCCGTAGCAGACAACTTTGAAGACACTTATTATAAAATATGGAAAGTCTCCTATAAATGAAGGTATAATTACTGAATACAGTTGGAAACGTTGCTGCGAACGGAGAAATTGCTCGTTTTGAGCAATTACTCCTTTTGATACATTGTTTTCAAGAGTCGTCTGCTGCAGATGTGTCAAAATAATTATATCGGTTTGAAAGGGTTATGATCTGATCTAGCATAAAAATTAAGGCTAAAAACCTTCAATCGAGGTCGATTTATTAGATACATATTTTAGTTAATTTCGTTTGCGACCTCGACAAGTTATGGGACATTGCAGTCGTTGTGTATGTATTAAAATATAAAAGTCACACTGTTAATCCCTTCCCACATACAATAAAACTGTAAAAGACGACTTTAGCATTATCTAATAAATTGAGATTGGTTACGTAATCTATACTCAGCCAACGTCGACATCAACGCATTACATACTGAACAACATTTCCCCTTAAAGCACTCTGCAAACTAGCAGGGCTGTGGGGTTGGCATGACGACTCGCTTCTCTCACGATCAATGGACCAGTAGTACTGGAAAATGTTCCAGGAAAAGTTGTGATATATCTCAAACTTGTTGATACCGGAGTAAAACACAAACAAAAATAAACCTTTAATTTGAAACTAGAGGGCGAAAATCAACATAAGATCATACACATGATATTTGCACCGCCATCTAACAAAGTTGTTCAAAATAGTTTGATCAGTAAAAAAAAAACATGGTCACTGTGATAGATTTTGGTTTTAATTTATATGTCTATAGTGCAAACACACTCTTTTTTAACCAAGATTCCCTGAAACTAGATATATGTACTTCATTTCAAATAATTTAAGACCCAATATTCTATGAATAAGTATGCTTTAGCTTTTTTTAATATGAAAAATGATAGATAGCATTGATCAATAAAAAATAATGTCCTGTACATTATTAATATGAATAGTCACTTGAGCAACCCATGACATTATAGACAAACCATATGTTGGGGTCGGGTAATATTAGAAGCAGATATATTTGCGAACGAAATATATGCAAAGTAAGGTTGTCATTGTGAAACAATTACATTATAAGCACGCATAATTAATATTCGTGAACACCGCAATATATATTGGATTTTTTTTTTTAAAAATAAAACGTTAATTAAACACAAAACCAAAACTGTTATGTTAACTGTAATGTTAACTGTAATGTTAAAAAATACTGTTAAAAGAAAAAACATTTAGCAATTATAACTTACGAAAGTCTTCTTGTTCACAAATACACGCTTCTATCCTTCGCATGCATGTCTCTTTTTCCACTTTTATATTTTAGTTACGTCAGAACTGTTTTGAAGTCAAAAGCGGAATGCCGGGTCTGAACGATTATGCAAACTTGAAAAACAACAATCACGTGACATAGCGCATATATACCACTGTATAATTAGTAACATCATACGGTTATAACCTTATAAGGTAATACAAATATGACAATTATGCAGTGCTATAACTGGAAATTACCCGATGCGGTATGTACATGTAAGGGTCATCTGTTCTGTATAATTCTGAATACACACTTTAAATGTTTTGAGGTTCGAAAATACACGTTTTTACAAACAGTTTGATTATATTTTACTGCTGTTTTTAACAATAGTTAAGTCACATAAAGGCGATCAGCTCAACTTTATGTACCATTGAATGTCCTATCTTTCTTGCCCCAGGGATCCACACAATAGTCTTCCATAACTACTGGCATGCATTCAGTAAACAAAACCTCAACGCTTAAAGTGACAACTCAATGTCTAGTGTAAGTTATTGTTAGAGATAGCTGACGGTTGAACATGAATACATATGGGACGATCTCTACGAAAAGGTAGAAGATGGCTTTATTGAAAAGTGTAGACCAGATCAGCTTGTTCGCCTGCACAGTCATGTCCAAATATACACAGTTCACAAGTTTGTTAGAAGCTTTTGTTAAAATGTGAAGAATGTGATAAGACGGATCAGAAGCATAGGATGATCTGAACCTACACTAGCCAGAAATCGAGACTTTTACATATTCCAATGGGTAAGCTCTTGTCTGAAATCAAAAAGCTACTTGAAAATGGGTTCTGTATAGAAATCACAATATTTCAATGTATCAATAGAAATATATGGTGAAGAGCTGTAAAGGTTTAACGTTTTATCTTTTAAGATAATTTGATATGCATCTGATTAACAAAGACTTGAAGAAAAAAGAGTGTAATTGAATGTTAGCGGTACAATATTTGTAATTATATTATTTACAGATGTATTCAAACATAAAGAAAATAGCCCCCCCCCCCCCCCCCCCCCCCCCCCCCCCCCCTAGTTGTGTTTTCGTACCAATTTCGTACCACGGACGAAGTCCTTTACATTTCTAAATTCAAATTGTCATTTTATGAATATGAGCTCTAAAATCGTTAACAATATGTTGACTGTTGTTATGAAGTTATTTGGATGTCTCTACTTGTGTATATCTGGGTTTGAATAATTTAGTTCTATTGTGTAGGTTGGATAAGTCTAGTACCGCGAATAAAGACTTGACAAGCTAATTCAACACAATTTTAAATTTAAAGTTCGCAAATAAAACGATTACAAAACAGAAATATATTGGTGCAAGGTATAAATTTGTTTTAAAAAAACCTTCAACACACAACTATGTATTTATTTTGTCTGATAATGTTTTCAATAATCAGATGTATAAGGTCGCCGGCTAGAAAAGGTCCAAAATTAATTACCGCAACTTGAACGATCATACCGCTTTCTTAGGTGCCCGCCAAGACCTCTCCTAGCTTATGGCGTTTCTACTGAGAGTTATGGGCTTGGCAACGGCGATCACGCGCATGGGGTTCTTACCACACGTCTTATACGTGTAGCGACTGCACGGCGACCTTACGGCGTTTCTACCAAGTGACACGGCGATTATAGAATCTGTTCAGATTTTCGGAAGTTTCAAGATGATCATTGTGACATCATACTGTATAGTTTTGCGTTTGCTGAGTAAAAACCGCCATAGGAGCGCAGTGCAAACTTGGTAACCACGCCATGTTTGTATTAAGAACTCCATAAACGCAGTGGGAACCCAAAAATAACGCGTGGTATGGTCGGGTCAGTGGTGAGTACGCCATAAAGTCGCCTTTTAAATGTTATCATTTTTGCAACGTCTTTGCCACGCGTGTACTGCGCGTGTACTACGATCATGGCGATATTACGACGCTTGTCTAACCACCTTTGTAAAAACGCCTCGTTCGCACCGCCTTCCAGGTCAGATCGCCGAATCTTGGTGTTTGCTTTGGACATGCTCAATACAAACGCCGTGACTAGGCGATCATGTGCGATCATGGAGATCAAAGCGCGATGTCTGGCGTTTCCGCCACGCTTTTACCACGCTTATGGCGACATTGACGCGCTCTGGGCCTATTTTCCGTCGCCGTAGCAGTGCAGTAAAGATGCCAGCCCGTCTGGTGAAGGTATTATAGAGATATCTTTAAAACGAACAAATAGTAGAATGGCTTTTCATATGAAACCATCCTCGACCTAGTTTCACTTTAATTCGAGATTAACGTAAGTTCATGATAAACAATCTTTCCTTGAAATATCATGCATATATTTCTTTACAAATACAAATGGCTCTTTAAAATCTATCATTTTAATCGCAAGTTATAAACTTTTTATTTAGCTGTCCATGTCAAACAATGCCTGGTGGAAAAGTATTCTTTCTCCTTCAAATGAGGCTTATTGATCCGTCACTAACAGTTATGTCACAGAAAATCGGGCCTTCGGATTGTAAGTCGAGAGAAAAACTAGATCAGCGGAGGACTAGTTAAGAGGAAATTAACTGGTCTTTCCCCCACTATATCTTTCCTATTACTCAGTCAAACCCTATATATGTTGCGGGTACTCATCATAAATGGTTAAGAGTGTCTAAAAAGTATTTTAAAACATGGAAATCGCCCCTTATTTAGAGCTTTTTGTGTTTCTGTCCTGTTCACACACATTTATGGAAACATTATTTATGGAGCAAACGCTTCGCAATTACCATTCACAAAATGATCTTCTTTCTGAAGTGTTGTTATACTTAACACCCTAACATGTTCTATATGTGTATGTAGTAGTAAACGTTATGCTTTGTAGCTTCAGTTATATGTAACTATATGTCAAAACCTTGTCAAACCTTAATCAGTAACATCATATCATTTTACTAGATAGGCGACACCTTAAGGGTTTCGCGGGATAGAATGAGTGAAGAGGAGCAGAATTATACCGAATTACCAACTGGCCACACGCAATACTAAATATATATGTTATGAATATGTAATTTCAATTCTTACATGATTCAAAACGTAACAATTGATGACACTCAAGATTTTTTGGCAATACCAAAATTATTTCCGCAAGTCTAAAAGATAAACACACCATACTTTTGGTTTTGGCGCCAAAGCGATAACGTTATGACGTCATACCGCTGAAGTGCTGAACGTGACGTCACTTTCCAAGTATTTGGTCACGTGAAAATATTTGATTTAAGAGCCCCTATTAAAAGCATTCTCCAACTATCAAAACTAAATGTATGAGAAATTTAAAAACACCGTTGTTTGCACTGGATCTTTGACAAGTTTCAGTTTAAATTTCAGATCTCTAGCTGATTCCGTTATTTGCTGGTACGAGATCTACAGAAATATGTAGTCAAAATGTCGATTTTTCGGGTTTTAACCTTAAAAATATCTAAAACTAGATTTTTCCCAGATATAACGAAACCGCCTAGACCTAGATCGCATTGTGGTCTATCAGTGTGGCTAATTTCAGCGAAATCGTTCTCACCGATTTCTTTGTCCTCAAATCGCTGAATTTTACAACACATTGTGTCCCAATAGCCGTATAGACATTTGTTCCGTAGAACAGAATAGAATAAGATATATGTAGTCTGCCTGTGAAGCAGGTCTGTCGTTATTTGAAAACTTCCTTATAATTGTCTTGTATACCGAACCCTTATTCAAAATGTGTTGAAACATTTTGAACAGAAAAAAAACTTCACCTGATGCCAAATTGTGTTCATGATATACTAGAAAGGCGACACCTTAAGGGTTTCGCGGGATAGAATGAGTGGAGAGGAGCAGAATTGCATCCGAACTACCAACCGACCACACACAATGCTGAATATATTATTTCAATTATAACATGATCCAAAACGTAACAATTGATGAAACTAGTATTTTGCAACACCAAAATTATCTCCGTAAGTCTAAAAGATAAATAGAACATTATTATCGGGATTTGGCGCCAAAGTTTAGTTTAAACTTATTTATTTTACATCGATTGCGAAACAAGCTTTAAGCTTAAATTAATCACACTCGATGTCTGCTTCCTGGAGACTTAACCAGTACTCGTGCCGTTTTGTGTGGAAAAATCTCAAAAGGACCCGCTCATCACGGGACTCGAACCAGGGACCTTTGATACGAGAGGCCGACGCTCTACCTCTGCACCACTGTAACGTTATGACGTCAACCGCTGACGTGACGTCACTTTCCTAGTCACGCCCATATATTTTTTTTAAATCAAGAACCCCTATTGAAAGCTTTCTCCAAGAATCCAAACTGAATGTATGAGAAATCTAAAAACACCGTTGTTTGCACCGGATCTCGGACAAGTTTCAGTATGAATTTCAGGTCTCTAGCTGATTCCGTTTTTTGCTAGTGCGAGATCTACAGAAATATGTAGTCAAAATGTCGATTTTTCGGGTTTTAACCTTAAAAATCTCGGAAACTAGATTTTTCCCAGATATAAGGAACACGCCCAGACCTAGATCGCATTGAGTTCTATAAGTGTGGCTAATTTCAGCGAAATCGTTCTCACCGATTTCTTTGTCCCCAGATCGCTGAATTTTACAACACATTGTGTCCCAATAGCCGTATAGACATTTGTTCCATAGAACAGAATAGAATAATTCTGTTCCACTACACTCATTCTATATTGAAAGCTTTCTCCAAGAATCCAAACTGAATGTATGAGAAATCTAAACACACCGTTGTTTGCACTGGATCTCGGACAAGTTTCAGTATGAATTTCAGGTCTCTAACTGATTCCGTTTTTTGCTAGTACGAGATCTACAGAAATATGTAGTCAAAATGTCGATTTTTCGGGTTTTAACCTTAAAAATCTCTGAAACTAGATTTTTCCCAGATATAACGAAACCGCCCAGACCTAGATCGCATTGTGGTCTATCAATGTGACTAATTTCAGCGAAATCGTTCTCACCGATTTCTTTGTCCACAAATCGCTGAATTTTACAACACATTGTGTCCCAATAGCCGTATAGACATTTGTTCCATAGAACAGAATAGAATAATTCTGTTCCACTACACTCATTCTATACTAGATAGGCGACACCTTAAGGGTTTCGCGGGATAGAATGAGTGAAGAGGAGCAGAATTATACCGAACTACCAACTGGCCACACGCAATACTAAATATATATGTTATGAATATGTAATTTCAATTCTTACATGATTCAAAACGTAACAATTGATGACACTCAAGGTTTTTTGGCAACACCAAAATTATTTCCGCAAGTCTAAAAGATAAACACACCATACTATTAGTTTTGGCGCCAAAGCAATAACGTTATGACGTCATACCGCTGAAGTGCTGAACGTGACGTCACTTTCCAAGTATTTGGTCACGTGAAAATATTTGATTCAAGAGCCCCTATTAAAAGCATTCTCCAACTATCAAAACTAAATGTATGAGAAATCTAAAAACACCGTTGTTTGCACTGGATATTGGACAAGTTTCAGTATGAATTTCAGGTCTCTAGCTGAATCCGTTTTTTGCTGGTGCGAGATCTACAGAAATATGTAGTCAAAATGTCGATTTTTCGGGTTTTAACCTTAAAAATATCTGAAACTAGATTTTTCCCAGATATAACGAAACCGCCCAGACCTAGATCGCATTGTGGTCTATCAGTGTGGCTAATTTCAGCGAAATCGTTCTCACCGATTTCTTTGTCCTCAAATCGCTGAATTTTACAACACATTGTGTCCCAATAGCCGTATAGACATTTGTTCCATAGAACAGAATAGAATAATTCTGTTCCACTACACTCATTCTATATGTTGACACCTCTGTAACATCGAACGTTAAATACGAGAAAAGGTTTATTCAGATAAACTTTTTCTTTTTTTCGCATTGTTTTGATTGTTTGTATGAAGTTTTACGCCGCTGTCATCCATTTTCGGTTATATCACGGCGTTTTGGGAGTAGTTAACAGTACACCTTGAACATTTGTTCTGACTCCAGAGAGTCTGTCGTAATGTTAATCTCACAAACCTGAGCGCAAGGCCGGAAAGCCATTGCTATCATTTGTAAAGTCTATGGTATGACACTGCTGATGATCAACCATCGATTCCCTGAATCTGACGTTCTACCACTACACGACTAAGGCGGTACAACTCGCAGTGTTGTCGAGTTTTAGGCAGCGTTGTGTACAAGAATCACATGTAAGTTCATGTTATTGGAAACATTTCGTGATAGTGTACATGTAGTTTATTTACCTAGGTTGTTGTTTTTATATGTTATGGCTCAGTCACTATGTTTTTGTGTCACATTTTTATGATCTCTATTTTGATTTATCTTTGTTAATCTATATATCTATTACACTAAATGGCTAGTTTCCCATCACCCCCTTACGGTCTCAAGTGGAATAGCTGTTCCAGCCGACACGAGCTGTCAGCCATTATTTACCCTATAGATACACGTAGGTGTTTTAAATTTTATTTAAAACACTTTTATTGATTAAGCTGTTACTTAAGTGAAAACGGATTCATAATAATTAATTATAAAACTATAACATGAATATTGTTTGTTGTTTATTTGGGTTGAATAAACTCTCTCAATTTCATATACACAATGAACACAATGAAGTACCACATCACTTATACTCGATGTATATCAAATATCATTATAGATATTCTTTAGGTGCGAAATGCTTGAACCGCCATAGAGATGTAGTGATGGAGCGTCTGCCTCGGGTGCGGGAGATCATGGGTTCGATCTCTGGCCGGGTCATACTGAATGCATGATTAAATATGTATTCGTGAAAGTTCGGAAATGCTCCCGATTTGATTCAAATTTTGTTTACATTCCTGCGTCAATTTGTATCCCCAAGGGGCCGGTTGTTTAAAACTAGGATAACATTATCCTGTGGTTAAACCCTGGTTAAAGTTATCCTAGTTTTGAACAACCGGCCCCAGGGGTGTTAATGCGAATTATCAAGTAGTAATTACGCGTATCTCTTTTACATGACCCCTTTTAGGGTTTTATTTATTTTGAGTTTCAAGCAACATGTATGTGCAAACTCGGTGCATTAGCCAAGCAATCGAACTAAACGGAAAATGAGAAACATCGCTTTGGGTCGGATTCATTAAATCTTCAAAATTAAACTAAGCCGAACTTGGATTTTTAGAAATGATTAACTGATTATGGGAGAGGGTAGAGCTGATTTGACCGCTCGATCTATCTGGTCTAGTCAGTGCTGTTTACAATAACAATCCAGTCGGTTATTGCAGTGATATGCTAATGGAGCTGTATAAACACTAGAAACAAACATTATCAACTCGAGTGTCCCGACTAGTTTGATGTATCAATTTGCGTACAGAATGACATTTTTAATAAATACTGATTTAATCAAAAACGATTTTGTTTTAATTCGCATAAGTCTTGTCCAATGTCCTTAAATTGTAAAGTACAATTAATCACGAACAGTCTGGTCCGTTTTATACCGTTCGCAAAACTGTCAAACTTGTAAACAGCAGGTTAAGGTTTAAAATCTGTCGAGTATGTAGTGATATGTTTATAATTTCATCATTTTAAAAGTGAGATCATATGTTTTTTATATAATGTGTTTTCTTTACTTGATATGCGACTTTATGATTTGATTCAATAATACACATTGAAAATATGTTAGGCCTATATGTGTGTGTTAATGCATATACAGTTTGCTCCATATAAGACACTTGATAAATCCTTAAACATATGTATTCTTCACCTGATTTGCGACTTAATGGTTTGATTCAATAATACATATTGAAAATATGCTTAGCCTATATGTTTTTGTAAATGTATATAAATCAATCTCCATATAAGAACCTTGATTAATCCTTATATAATGTTTATTCTTCACTTGATGTATTTGTTAATGTATATAAATTATGCTTCATATGAGAAACTTGATAAATCCTCAACCTACTAAACACATATTAATGCTAAGTTCCTTCTATGCTTATCGGGTCGGTCGTTAAAAGGCATATACGTGCGGTATTGATCAAGTAAGTAGATTGTAGTGGAGCCATGATCAGACTACTCCGCCTCGTCTGCACTGTTTGCACTCAGAGAAGTCGACCAAAGTTATACCTAGTATCCAGCCACTCTTGCACACCTCAAACAATGTATATTTCTCAAATAAAGGTATTGTTTAAGAGAGTGGCATCGGAACAAAGGAGCGAACAAAGGAATAACATATCTAATTACTTAAATCGTCATTGTGAATAACTGCGATCTATCTGCGCCACGTTAGTATGAACACGTCAAAGGTTCTATACATGTTACCTCTAACGTCTCAGTCGAACAAAAGAATAGCAATTGCGGTAACTCTAGATTGTTCTGTGCCTTACCCTTGGTTATCATCGGTGACGGAAAATTATATCGTATACAACCACAACTTCTTGGACAACTAGTTAATACCGAAACATAGACGAATCCAAAATACAATGACAAGATACATTTACGAAATCGATACCCCAATCTCATTTAAATCAAGTTTCAAGTTTAGTTTATTCATTCGGCATATCAAGTAAGTTTACATCGCTGCGAACATATTTATATGACGGTTATACTAATGAACATATATACATTGTCGATAAATACACATACACTAGTTAGCATTACACAAACCATTTGACCAAAACTCTTCGCTGTACGTATATACAGCGAAGTTTGGGTCTGGTTTAAATGAGACTGTACGTACCTGTTAAGAGATTTAAAAGTACTGACAGTAATTAATCTCGTCGGCTTGTAAATGTATGGAGAGGTAAAAACGTTCCATGTTTGATTGCATTCTTCTTCATAACACGAACGTTTCTCAGCTAAGACGTATTGATGACGTTATAAATCAAAGACGTCAAGAACGCATTTACTACGTCTATGAAACTACTGGAATGCACACATGGACACGCTTTAATAATGTTGTAATACGTGTTTAAAATGTGTCGGCAACTTGGATACATTATAAAAACATAAAAATAAAAATCTTGCATAATTATGTTTTATAACTTTGACAAACTCATTTAGCCAAAAAAGTATGTGGCCCACAGCGGCAGTTTGTTTATGGTTTATGATACTGGTTATTTGGTAAATGACAAGACAATCAAAAACACAATTATAAAATGTTTGTCGTCAGCAATAATAACAGTCGAGTTACAACATACCGGAAGCGGTAGTACATCACCAGGAGAATCAACTGATGGATGCGGTTACGAAGCAGGGGGCATGTCTATGGTCTAGCAGGGAGGAGTTTTGGAGGAGATTTTTAGTGACGGAATAGATGTTCATGACACTACAGTCATAGGTCTTAACCTGGGATATGGAAGCTATTTGCATCACTTTTCCACATGCTGACGCATGTGTAAGTATCTGTAGCAAGTTGTCTTTTTTTTGTCGCAATGATTGTCATATGTTTCCGTATTTAATTTTCTGCTACTGATTTGTTGAATGTGGGAAAGGTTCAGTCATTACTTTTGTGATAAAACGATTTTATAAAATAATTAATTATCTGATTCATGTTTCTTGTTTTAACATACATGTAATCCGACAATTCAATTAGGTATATTGTATATTATACTTTTTCTATTAGTTTTGACCGTCCCGGATAAGGGAGCACGCGGATTCGATCCAGGGTCGGGTCATACCAAAGCCTTCTAAAACTGTAATGGCTACCCTCCTTCGCCCTCAGGATTACGGGGTAAGCATTTAGACTGACTGACTGGTGTCAGAATAAATGAACAAGTAGAACTGGTAACATATCCATGAAACGCCGTGATATATCTGACATTTGTTGAAAACAGCGTAAAAAACACGATTGTTTAGTCGAAAAATTTCATAAAACGATGTCCGTTATAAAGTAGAAATGCTCGGATTTAAGTATATAGTTACAGTTGTCTCGCGATAATTCGAAGTCAAATCGGAAAACAATATAGTTCGAGTTATCGACACGTTCGAGTGATCGTATACACTTAATACATGTCTTTTATGGCAAGCATTTGGAAGTGTTCGTGGGTACGTGTATATAGGTAGACACTGAACGTTTGAACACGGAACCTTCGTTAGGGTTCATAGGTTGGCGTATACAGATCGGCACGGTACGTTGGTAAGTGGTCTTGAGGTTGGTGAATAAAGGGGAACACGTTACGTTCGTAAGTATTCGTGTGTTTGTGTATACAGGGGAACACTTTACGTTCGTAAGTGTTCGTGGGTTTGTGTATATAGCTCGACACGGTACGTTCGTAAAAGTTCGTGGGTTTGTGTATAAAGAGGAACACGTTTTGTTAGTAATTGTTAGGAGGTCGGTGTATTTAGGGGAACACGTTACGTTCGTAAGTGTTCGTGTGTTTGTGTATAAAGGGGAACACTTTACGTTCGTAAGTGTTCGTGGGTTTGTGTATATAGCTCGTCACGGTACGTTCGTAAGTGTTTGTGGGTTTGTGTATAAAGGGCAACACGTTATGTTCGTAAGTGTTCGGGGGTTGGTGAATAAAGGGAAACACGTTACGATCGTAAGAGTTCGTGGGTTGGTGTATATAGCTCGACAGAGTACGTTCGTAAGTGTTCGTGGGTTTATGTATAAAGGGGAACACGGTACGTTCGTAAATTTTCGTCGATTGTTGTATAAAGGGGAATTCGGTACGTTTGTAAGTATTCGTAGGATGGTGTATATAGGATTCCTCGCCAAATAGTTAATTTTGTACGGTGAGTGTAAATAATTCCATCACAGTCAATGTATATAGCAAAACACGATACGTCTGTAAGTGCTCCTCGTTTGGTGTATATAGGTAAGATTCAGTAAGTGTTCGTTGGTTGATGTCTATACGTAGATACTGTACGTTCGTATTTTTTCTTGGCTTGGTGTATATAGTCGAACATGGTTCGTTCTTTTTTGTTCGTTGGTTGGTGCGTTATATAACCATTCACGAAAATACTTGTTCTACCTATTTTCGAGTGCAGTGGTAGGAATGATGTATTATTGAGTCTGCGTTCAATTCATATTCACTATATTATGGTTCAAAGGTCATGACTCGGCAAATTGTGTTGAGTTATAACAAAACACTATCTTATTTACAAAACTAACAGTGCAGACGCCAACCGATCCGTTTCACTATTTTTCATGAGCAGACGTGTTTTGACGCCTCTGAAGCAGACGACATTTGGCATAAAACTTTTGCCAATATTAAGTATGTTCGACTGTTTTCAATAGTCATTATATTCGTTCTGTTAAGTGATTTTGTATATTTCTGCTTAGATGTTTTCAACAGATTGATTGTATATGGGAAAGGTTTATAATTTATAGATATAATTGACAAATTCAAAGTTAACACTTACCAGACTTAAATTACATTAAATCTATCCGCTTTGTCAAAAAAGATTTCAATCGTTTAAAGTATTCACATAATAAATTAATGACAACTGACTCATCTATTATCATTAAAAGTAATAATACTTATGTTTATGTTAGTAATAATAATAAATATAGATAATGATAAAGGATGATGACAAAATAGTATGGTTAAACACACCGTGACTATCGTTTGACTTAAAAAAGAGCCCGTCTCAATTCCGTGTCTAAGTATAGTAGTAATACTGTTTTTGACTTGTACAATAAAATGAAAGTATTAACTTTGCTAATGTTCTGACCTTATTCAAATTCTTGATATAAAGATAGCACAGCAATGTAATACAATAGTATGATTTTGTATGTTTACAAATAAGTTTGGCAAATCACGTAACAAAGCCCTATTTAAAGGATATCGGATTTCACAATGTTATGATACTTGATGATTTGTTAACCTTAACGCACATACCCTTTTGAGTCCCTTATAACTATATTATATAATGCCTTTAATACTTTAGTATGTTATACGGACTCATTTGTGTAATGGAAGAGAGTATGCCTCGTTGCGAGTGGTAGCGGGTTAAATCCTTGGCCAGGTCATACCAAATTCTTTAGAAAATGGTAATTTTGGCTTTCCCTCCTTGGCCTTCGGAATGTTGATGAACGTAGCGCCTGACTGGCTGGTGTAAGAATACATGGACCACCAGTATTGGCAACTTACCCAGGAACCACCGTAATATAGCTGAACAACTATTTTAAATCGGCGTAACATATTTATGTTGTAGTGTAAAGCGAACGCAGACATGGTCATTGGCAGTTTCAAATAAGGTCACTCGTATTTCCAACAGAGAACATTATTACACGTTCTACGTCAAAGATAAATGGACACTCGGGACTTTTCGACGATAATAGATACAGATGTGCCTGCGCCGGTCGAAACCAGGTCATTCTAAGTTTGTTCTAACGTCTGCAGATACGCTGTGGATCAGCAATATTTCAGTCGATACGAGTTCGGCTTTCCATCCAAGGATCGTATGTTCGAACCCAGGCTCAGCGGTTTCTTTTTTCGGATGATAAACACACGTCAGTATTTATCTCATCGTGTTCTAATTGTAAATATGAGTCATTAGGGACTTCAATCACGTATTTAAATAATTAGATTATGAATATAGTACAACGATTAAAAATCGCTTTCGATGTCTGATGCCTGAAAACTTAACTAATACTCGCACACTTCGTGTTGGGAACACTGTTTAAATACCATTTTCTGACGACTTCGGTAACACATCTTCGGGAGTTTACACTATCAATAAATGCCGGCCTCGTCCGGATATTGCCGAGTGTATTAACTAGTGAATACCATATTCGTATAAGAGAGTACACACTGCTTAAACCGACCTCGTCAAAAAACACCGAGCAGATAAACTGTTAATAAACGCCGAACTCATGCGAAAAACTTACAGGCCATGACATTAGACATGTATGTATGCAAGTTTGACTGACAAGCTAGATTTGATTCACTTTAATAACTGTTTGATCGGTACCAATAAGGGGATGTAACTATCAACCTTTTGTGCTGACATACGAGTATCGTCTAGCGATACAGGGCCCTAATACATCTGCGTACAGTCAATACTGAGGCGATCATTAAAAATCCATTTTTTTGTCAAAAACTAGAAGTGTATCTCCTTTAGTGTCGCACATCAGGAAGGTTCTACGCAAAGCAGAGTTGTGAATGTCCCTCTTCACTTTAAGAATATTTATATGAAGCCTTTTTAGAATTCCTCTAATAACCGTTTGATTGATACTAATAGGGGGATCCAAAAAGTACCCCGTTTTGATTGACGCGGCTAATATACAAGTGGCGTCTAAAGATATGAGATTTGAAGTACTATTTGAAGGATATCGGGTTTCACAATATTAAGATACCTGATATTTTTAACTTTTTCCCACATACCCTGTTTTAGTACCTTACAACTCTGATTTGAAGTCCTAATGGATCTGCGTAAAGCGATGTATTTGATTCCAATATGTCTTTTTCGGTTAAAATATAGAAGTGTAGCCCAATTCAAATACTGTATATACGATAATTTTACGTCAGAAGAAAGCTCATATCTACTATACGCGTGACAGCGTCTGTTCTGTGGTGTAGATCCCTGGCGGGGTCATAGAAGACACGTTAGAAATGGTAGTTATGTCTTTCCTGCTAAGCTCTCAGGAAAGTGATGTGGTGTTAGAATCACAACTAACTCGCTGGTATCTGGATAAATGGATCAGTAGAATGTGCAACTGACCCAGGAAACGCCTTGCTATAACTGAAACTTCAAACGACCCCTCTTAAACTTCTGGACAAATTACAACCAAATTTAAAGGAATGTTTTTTTGCTAGTTCTCTTTCAAAATCGTTTACATATCTAAACTCTATGTAGAATGCTTGTGTAATCAGAAAGTTGGAAAATGTGAAACATACACATATGTAAAATTTAATGTGCTGTGAAAATGTCATCATAAAGAGCGAAAACAATGCATCTCCTCTAAATCTACTTTTTGATTCTAAGTTAAATTATTATATTGGAAAACTCTCTGGTTGAAGCATTATGTAACACGAATGTCATTGAAGATGAGTACCATTTCTTGCTTTGTTGTGACTTTTATGACGACATTAGAAAGTCATACATTCCTAGTAAATATTACACCATACCTAGTATACACAAGTTTAATATTGTAATGTCATCACAAAAAGAAAAACTAATTAAATGCACATCTTCTTATTTATTCTATGCTTTCAAACGAAGAAACAGTTTCATTAAACAAATTGAAAGTGGTTAGATATATTGTTTATAGGATTTATGTGAATGTATATATATATGTATGTATGTGTGTATATATATGTATATATATATATATATATATGTATATATATATGTGTATATATATATATGTATATGTGTGTATGTGTATATATATATATGTATATGTGTGTAATCATTTCAAACGCCAATATCAGTGTTATGTTTGTTGGTATATATATCTGAATATGTGTGACAAGCGTGCGGTACGCTGACGGATGTTGTATTATTTGTTATACATGTTGTTATGGGTCGATGGCCTTAAATCAATAAACTATTTGTCATTTGTCATATTTGTCATATTTGTCATATGGCAGACAGGTGGCATCAAACAGGAACACCCAAACAAAACAATTACTGTGCAAGTGCAGCTAGAACTTGTTCTGACTCTAGATAGATTAGCAGCTCCTTTAGTGCTCCAGAATATAATATATCAATGTCATTTCAATTGGTTTAAGACACAGTCACATAACGGCACGAAACGGGGTAATATGACAACTGTTTTAACACCTTCTACGTTGTATCTGCTTTTCTGATTTCAAGAAATTTGATAAGAATGTTTCTTTCACAAAAAAGGTTTTCAAGCCATATTTATGGATTGAACAATACTGCAGTCAAGATGATTAGCTAGCTCACATGTTGATGAGCATTATGTGTGGTTTAAACAAAATGTGATGTTATATCACCACTAACCATCAGTCCATCGCCATCCAACACGTCCTTAAATCATTTCGTCTTTACCTCTGTATCACTATCATTTAAACTTAACGTAAATAATCCTGAAATAGACTAGCTAAAATAAATATGATTCATGCAGAACTGTTGTTGTCATAGCTGCCCAGAGGTAAAATCTTTCAAAATAATTGTATTCCTGACATTCAACGTTTAAGGTGCTGAACTTCAGATGGAGATCAAAATTATGAATTGTTGAAAGTTCTGCAAATAAATAGTGACAACACAGTTAGGAATAAGTAGTTCAAAACTACTTTGGCAGTAAATGTTGAAAAATTGTCATTTAAAAGTCATGATCATGTACAAAACGTCTACCCAGTAAAAATGAAGCATTAACTACCACTATTTAGATGTTTATGGTACAGAAAAGTGAAATTGTTATTACTTTTATTTTATCCCAGTATTATGACGCTAATATTTCAAGTCAACTTTTGAACAGTTTTGAAACTTTGATTTTGACTATAATATATATTTTCTGGAGTTCTGCACTTTTAGAATGACCGAAAAGCTAGCTTCGATTAACTATAATTACCGTTTGATCGGTACCAATAGGGGCATGTAACAAGATCCCATCTCCCATTGTTTTGGCCTGACATACGAGTCGTTTCCAGCAATTTTTTCGTCAAGACTGAAGTGTACATTTACATCTAAGCTATCTCACGAAAGCCTTCCAATGTCCGTCCATTATATTTTAGTCGTAGATAAAATAAGTAGAAGTGTACCTCCATTAGTTTGACACGTCAGAAACGTAAAGCACAGTGATTGTTCCTGTCCGCTGTAAGACATAAGTATATGTTTTTTAAAGCTCCATTGATTCTCTCTAATAATGGTTGATTGATACCAATAGGGAGAAACAAAAAGTCCGCCATTTTGACTGACGCGACTGATGCACGAGTCGCGTCCAACGCGCGTTTGCCTTAATTGTAGTCTGCGAAAAACTATGTACTTTATTCCAAGATTTTCCTTTTGGTAACAATCTCGAACTGCAGCCCATTTATTTTACAACCAGTTTGAATATTTATGATCACATGGCGATGAAAAAATCAGACTAAAAGCGCCAGACGCGACTCATACCCAATATGTAAGTGACTTCATCAGTGGTGTTATGGTAGAGCGTCCGCCTCGGGTGCGGGAAGTCACTGCTTTGTTTCCCCGGCTGAGTCAAACAAAACACTTAAAATTGTAGTTATATCTTTCCCTGCCAAGCGCTCAGGATTGGTTTCCTCAATAGGAGTTTATATTCTTATTTACATATATATCGTATTATCCTTGTTTTGCAAATCAATACAATATTTTTTTTTCAAGTAACTCGATGAAATTCTATATATAAATCAGATGTTTTGTATTGCTTGTAATTTATCTTTTATTCTGTTTAGAAAAGAAAAAATACAAAATTAATAATACTTTACACACGTTTAGCGTATTTAGTTTGTATTACATTTTACTTGCTACTTCCATCTTCTGAATATTGAGTAGGATTTTCTTATTGTTTATCTTTTGTTTTAACAATAGAAAATAGGTAGATGTGTACGATCGTAAATTGTTGTGAGTTGGTGTATATAGTAAGACACTGCACGTTTCTAAATGTTTATGGGTTGATGTGTATAGGTATATATGTACGTTTGTAAGTGCTTGTGTGTTGGTGTAAATAGGTAGACATGCTACATTTGTAATTGTTTATGGGTTGGTTATATAGGTAGACACGGTACGATCGTAAGTGTTTATGGGTTGTTGTATATGGTTAGACACTGTACGTTCGTACATACTTGGTGGTTGGTGTATATAGTAGACACTGTGCGTTCGTAAGTGATCGAGGGTTGGTGTATATAGTTAGAAAATGTACGTTCATAAGTGTTTATGAGTTGGTGTATATAGTTAGAAACATTATGCTCGTAAGTGTTTATGTATTTTGGTATATAGTTAGACATTGTACGTTCGTAAGTACTCGTGTGTTTGTGTATATAGTTAGAAAATGTACGTTCGTAAGTGTTTATGGGGTGATGTATATATGTACACATGGTAAGTTAGTAAGTACTTATGTGTTGGTGTATATAGTTTGCCACTGTACGTTCCTTAGTCTTTATAGGTTGATGTATATATGTACACACGGTACGTTCGTAAGTACGCGTGTGTTTGTGTATATAGTTAGACACTGTACATTCGTAAGTGTTTATGGGTTGATGTATACACACGGTACGTCGTAAGTACTCATGTGTTGGTGTATGTAGTTTGTACGTTCGAAAGTGTTTACGGGTTGATGTATATAGGTAGACACTGTACGTTTGTAATTGTTTAATGTTTTGGTGTATACAGTTAGACACTGTACGTTCGTAAGGGTTTATGGGTTGATGTATACAGGTAAACACGGTACGTTCGTAAGTACACGTGTGTTGGTGTATATAGTTAGACACTGTACGTCGTAAGTGATTATGGGTTGATGTATATAGGTAGCGAGGTACATTCTTAAGTGCTTATGCGTTTGTGTATATAGGTAAACACTGTTCGTAAGTACTCCTGTGTTGGTGTATATTGTTAGACACTGTACGTTCGTAAGTGTTTATGGATTGATGTATATAACTAGACATGGTACGTTCGTAAGACCGAATAATGTCGAACTTGTCCGAGTCATGTATTCATTAGTCTGCTGTTAATTAAGATTCACAGTATCTTTATACAAAGGTTAGGATCAGGTCAATTATGTCGAGTAATAACCACAGAACATCTGATCGAAAACTATCAGCACGTAAATAAACAATCGTAGTTTAATGCATCTGAGGCGGACGACAATTTTGCCACAGTTTTATCAACTCATTGAAATATTTAATATTTCGTTTGTGGTGATTTTCAATAGTTTTGTCAAGATGTTTTCTGCTGCACATGTTATTGTATTTGAAAAAGGATGTTAAATCGATAATGCATATAATTGTCAAATTAAAATCTAATATTTTCAAGTTTAAAATTATTTGGATGGTTGACTACTGCTGGTTACCTTATTAACATTGAATGCAGTGCTGGCAATCTAAAATGTAAATCAGATACTTAATCAGAAAATATTGTGGGGAAAAGGTACATTTGATTGTTTTTTAATGTTATCTGTCCTTGTTAACCTCGGTTTTAAACGTGATCTACTGTAGATTCATTAAACGTCGCTAAAGCGATCAGGGGACGATTACATATTACGATTGTATGATTGATCCAGTAAATACATTTTCCTCTTGAAGCTTAACTTGATTGACTCTTTTCTGCACGCAGACGCCTCTTCAACAAACGTATTTCCCCTTTTCCCTCGGTGTATTCTATTCTTTTCAATATGTATATTGTCATTTGTAGAGTTTTCCCATTGTTGTGCAAATATACTTACAAAGTCATCTAATACAAATGTGTTATATATTAGAAAGGGTTGTCATTGAATGTGTAATTCGAGAAGGCGAACACACATTAACAAGCAAAGACGCGGAGAAAATGACTCATTATGTAGTAGGTTTTAAATTTAAAAATACTTTGTCATTCAAGTTTGCAACATTAACCTTTTCCTTGATATAAACGTACATAGGCCTCTTCAGCAGACGATTTTCGAAAGCATTGCGGGAAAACGACAAATAGCTAATTGTGAACGATGTCTTCTCCTCAACAATGTTTACTACTCTGAATTTGAGCAATTTTTCCTTCTGCCACAATGCTTTTCATTTGTATACATCGCATAAACCATAAGTTCTAGAACAATTTCATAATTCTGCGTAGATTTTTCTAAAGTTATTTGATGATGAATAAGTTGAATATGACATTTTTTTTTTAAATCTTTCCGTCAATTATTCTGATATTTCAAAATATTCAATTATCATTATGGAAATAACCCTTTTTGGTTGACATTTGGTGCGTCATGGGGACATACATTTAAAATATATATTATGGATTTGCAGATCATTCATAACCTTCCATGAAAAAAATATTTTCCAATGATACTCACCTTCAGTCTAGCAGTTTCAACTGAATTCACCCAGGACAAAACTATCTGCCTATCAAGCCCGCCCGACTTACGTCCCTTTCACCTTACACCTAACAAGAACAAGAAACTACCATTCAGTCTACCAGATTCAACTTGTATCATCAGGACTTAATTTTAATTCGAACGTAACGTGGTCCGAAGGTCAAAATTCAAACAAACTTTTGTATTGTAGCCGTGCGCCGGTAGGTCAGTCGATAGCGTCGCTGGCTGTCAATCTAGTGGTTGTGAGTTCGAACACATGCTCGGTTACCATTTTTTCCGACGTTTGACAAAAGTCACAGTGCCAATTGTCATTTGTCTTCCACTAATGGTTTATCAGTATTTTTTGAAAAGTAGCCAGTTTAATTGAAAGTCTGTTGTATGGAATAAAAGGTGAACAGGCAATCGTGATATGAAAAATGGTTTAAAACGGCGTAATATCCCAATCATATATCAATTACTCAAATTGCTATATAAAATCGAACACCAATGGCAGAGCTAAAACTTTCGCGTCTACATTCGGTTTGCTATATAAAATAGAATACTGATTGCAGAGCTAGATATTCCAGGTTGGCGTTCAAAATGCTGTTCAAATTCGTAGGTTGTGTTGGAGGACTAATTATTCAGTTAACTATTGTGTTTTAGCCGTGCGCAGATAGGTCAGTCGGTATCGCTCTTGGCTGTCAATTCAGCGGTTGTGTGTTCGAACCTCAGCTCGTTGTTGACGAAGCACGACTGACGACGGATGACGGGAAAAAAGGCGAACCAAATAATCCACATTGAGCACTTCGTGCACAGGTGAGCTAAAATGGTTATCATTTAATAATTTGAAAGCATTGTGACAGAAAAAAGAAATTGCTCGTTATTAACAATTTCTCTTTTTGTCACACTATTTACAAAATTCGTCTCTGTATCGATACGTTGTATCGCAGAACTGATTAATAATACGACCCCTATAAATTTGATTGTTTGGTAAAAGTCAGACATTATTATTTTTATATTTTTTTTTATTTAGAAAAGGGGTGTTACACATTTGCTTCTTTACCATAATACAGGTAATTGATTAAGGACCTTAATCATCTTGGCCCTCATGTTTAAACCTCGTTCATTATTAATGTTATTCATTGATTTTCTGAAAGTCTTTACTTTATTATTTTCGGTTCGTTATAATAGACGTCAGCAAAACGAATTCTGAACATGTTGTGATCATGCGAAAAACATGAGATTAACATTATTATCTCTAGTCAATTTCTTATAAATAATTGTTATTGCCAAGGTATGCTCTTTAATTTGTTTTACAATCATCTTACTGTTTTCTCGTGAATAGGTAGCACCTATAGACATATTAGCTCAGTCAGTAACGCCGAGAGCTGTCAATCTACTATCACTCGATCGCCTCAGTGGTGTTTTGAAATATCTGGCCTCAGGGGGAACAGTTTAAACCCTAAGCGTCAACTTTAAAAATACCTCAAACCAAAGAAATAAATAATATCTGATGATTTTACGTTTGAATCATGCAAAACATATTTGCATTTATTCTTTCATTCAGTAAAGCTAGTATACCATGAAATCTAAATACAGACTCACCTAAGTATTGCCTGTACGTAGGTACGTTACTATCTCAAGTCGGGGGAATTAATTCTTACCCTAAACGTCAACGATCAAGACAAAATCATATATTATTAGTTTACGTTTGAATCCTGCTAAATATATTTTCCTTTAATGTTTCTTTCAGTAAAATTAACATATGCCATTTTGCTGCATTTTAAAATGGCCTCTGTATCCATGGTCGACAAAAAGATCGCCATTCATCTTGTGATAAATTTTCGTTTAATTTTAAATAAGTAAATACTGAAGAAAATACAGATATAATTTTGAATCTACAGTAATCCAGTATAATCAATAGTTCTTTTCAAGTTAAATGCAGATGTTGTGTACACATTACGGAACAACTCGTATTGAAGAGCTTCATGGAGTAGATTGACCTGATACAGGTGAAATACCGTACATCCTTTTGTATAGTGTCGTCGGAAGTATGTGTTGGTCATGTCAGTAAATCGTAGTTTTTCAGCGAGATCGGGGTAAACGTAATGTCCTTCGATGTGGCATTTACACACAGATATGACGGAATATTCTAAACTGTTTCCACATGACAATAGAATGTGTTTACACTCCTCTTCAGACTGTTCAGATTGAATATATAAAGATGATAAAGATAACTTTGACGAGATAAGGGCACAGTCACTAGCAAGACGCACGGCGGTCGACGCAAGACGGACGGACGACTGAAAACATATATTCTCACAATAGCTCACCTTGAGCACTTCGTGCACAGGTGAGCTAAGCATAAATAGAAAGAGTCATAACCTTTAACACAATCGGAGTCCTCGACCGTGCTGAAAATAGGGCTTTATGCTTGCCATCTGCCCATATTTGGCATCCTAAGATACATGTAACATTTGACACATAATAACAATAAACAGACATACAAATGAATAAACAAGAAAATAATAACCGATATTTCGGGTTTCCAAAGTAAACAATGCCATAATGCACTGCGTATGCAAATATGTAACAAGAGGGCCATGATGGCCCTGGATCGCTCACCTAAACGATGCAATGTGATTGCGATGCCTACCACAATAACTCTTTTTTTACCAACCAACATGCCTAGAAATAATTTGTAGAGGGTCACCAAAGGAACATTTCAGCAAAAATATTTGGAAATTTGACAGACATTTTAGCAGAAGAGGATTTTTAAAGTTTTCAATAAAACTAAATAAGAAAAATCAGCACCGCCCTCTGGCGGTCATGTTTTTTGACGAACCAACAACTGGAAGGAAACTGATAGAGGGTCAAACTAGGAATATTTCTACAAACAAATTTGGAAATCGCCCAGGTACTTACGGAGAATGCGATTATCTAAGGTTTTCACTATAGCCATATCAGGCAAAACAGCACCGCCTCCTGGCGGACATGTCTTGTGACCAATCAACATGGCTTGAAATAATCTGATAGAGAGTCACTTAAGGATGTACTGAACTGAGAAGTGGATATTTAAAAAAAGAAAATGCTACATTGTTATTAAATCTTCTGATTATGTTGTCAATTAAAACATGCTAAACAATTTAAAACATAGTGGATTAAATATGTTTGAGATAAAGGGCTGAATTTTGTCATGAGCCTTCCAAGCACTGTTCAGACGCCATGTTTGATTATATAATATAACTGAGTAAAAAGAAGATATTAAAAATCCATGTATATACATTTTAATCTAGAACTTGTATAGTATCATGTTGTTTTGAAAATAATTATAAAATATTGGAATACTTTTATGACAATTGAAGATATGTTTGAAAAATAAATAAATATATATTCATATTTTAACATTTTTTAGCCATTCAGATAAGAAAAACTGAACATTTTGCTCAATGACATATACTTTTCTTTTCAGATTTTGATAAATGATAGTAATTGCAATAACCTGAAGAAGTTTCAGAAAAAGTTAAAAAGCATAAATATGTTTTTTCCTTATTTCAAAGTTTTGAACTTGTCTATTCTTACACCTGACAAATATGGAATTTCATTAGGGAAAAATAGCGTCTATTCTTTAAGTTCAATTACAACGTATCACGTAAACGTCCAAAGATATGGGTAAACTAACTTCAGAATGAGATTTAAACCACAAGAAGACAAACAATTAGCCTATCATCTTTCAAATATTGGTAATTTGCATGAAAACTTGTGTTTGTTCATGTACTGAAATAGTAAGACATGAGGGCCATGATGGCCCTGAATCGCTTACCTAATTTTTGTTTTCACTTTAACCATATAAGCCCCGCCCCCTGGCAGCCATAGTTTTAATCAACCTGGCTTGAAGGAATCTAAAAGAGGGTGACCCTAGGAACATTTCTACAAAATTATTTGAAAATCGGCCTGACACTTTCGATTTGTACATGTTTTTCGACCAATCAACATGGCTTGAAAGAATCTGCATATCAAAGGGCTTTCATAAATGGATCTAGCAAAAAATAAAGCCCACTAACATACAATTGTTTCGTGTTTCTTTTATTAAACATACATCCAACTTTAAAAAAGAACCGTGTTTTAACAAAAGTTAAATATTATAAAAAATCCAATTTTCAGGTCAGTACATCCTTAATGGTCATTTCTACAAAATTATTTGTAAATCGGCCAACCAGTTTGTGAGAAGAAGAATTTTAAAGTTGTTTTCGTTTGGATGCCACGGAAACCAGAATTATGCATGGATCCACCTGTAAAGGAATTATGGGGAGTACATTGAGAGAATGCTTGCTGTAAAGATTCTCAGCTATAGATGTTCTGATTCACTATATCACGCCGGATACCACCCTAAACTGTATGACACTCACTCATGCCAGACGTACACGTTTATCATACTGTGCCTTGAACAAGACTACGGACATGATTTCCTGCCTATTAAGCTTGTCAGATTTACTTCTTCCTATCACGAACAAAACCGCATACACATATTAGTTTTATGGTGTCCTTTGAACGCTGGCTTTTTCATTGTTAATTGCATGTAAGGTTGAATCACTCGTGTAGTCTACATGTCACGTCATAGAAAAAGGGGAACTTGGGAATTTGCGACCATAACAGACACATATGTGCCTACTCCGGTACGTAGTCTTATCAGGCTCTGTTCAGTTTGAAAGGTTCATCGTTTTCTAATTATAAGAAACTGTGAATTGGAATTTTGGTATCATCCTTAGTTTTTAATTGTAAATATAACAACGATTATTAATCACGCTTGAAGTCTGACTACTAGAGTATTAATCAGTACTCGCGCCATTTGTTGTCGTAAATCCTAAATTCAGAACACGTGAATCGCGGGATTCAAACACGGGACCTCCAATAAGAGAAAACGTCACTCTACTACTGAATCGTAACTTCATTTGTACGTTACTATGATATGTAATGCAGATTGTATAATAGCTTTGTCTTGTGTGTTTTTAATTGAATTTGACACGCATCGGGCGAAAATGTAATTTTGTATAAACACACATTTAATGCACAAACGAGTATGTGCTTTAGGTAGAATATCCTTAAAGGACCTTTAGAAATGATGGGCACCGGCCGTGACGTTTACCGATCCCTTCCGACTTTGAAAGAAAAATCACAGGGTATCGTTCGGTAGTCGTCGAGCGTATATATACTTTCAATAAATGCCTCAACCAGAAATCATGTTTACACTACATTCCCTTTACATTTTTAATTAGTAGAATTAACATGTGCCATTTAGCTGCATTGTTAAAGGGCCGTTCTTTCCATGATAGACAAAAACAACTCCATGCTTCTGGTACCATATTTTCCTGTAAACAAATCCATCCCAAAAGGTTCAAACCTGTTTCTTTGTGTTCAAGAGTGTGGTCCGTGTCCACAACGTGTGCTAGTTTCTGCACAGCTGTTTGCTTTTCTGCCTTTATCTTATTTTTAGAATAAAGTATATACTGTAGAAAATACAAATATGTTTTTGAATCTACCGTAATCCAGTTTAACCAGTATTCAAGTTTCATTTCATATTCAGATCCAGGTTGTGTGTATACACTACGGAACATCTCGTATTGAAGAGCTCATGCACAAGACTAATTTGAGATGGATGAAATACCATACAGCCTGTAGTGCAGTGTCGTCTAAATTCTTTGCTTGACATTTCAGTTAATCTTAGTTTTTGAGCGAGAGCAATATTAACATATCTATACCTGTGGCTGCAGTAACACACTGATACCACATATGGTTCTATTTTCTTTCCACATAAATCTAGAATGCGTTCACACTCCTCTTGATAATGTTCAGATAGAATATATAAAGATGTTAAAGATAACTTTGACGAGATGAGGTCACACTCTCCAATGTCTGAGATGACATTTGGAATTGTCAAAGACCGCAGGTCGGACAGATTTCCTTGTGACAAGTACTGGACAAATATACATTGTTCATATTGTAATTGTATATGTGGAATTATAGAGTCAAGTACCATTCTTACATCTCTCGTAGTATGTTCTGTGACATGGTTCGTGTTTTGTAGATAAATCAGAAGTTGCATCAACCCATTCATATAACCTATATATGTGTTAGACGACATAGATATGTGCCGAAGGAATATGTTCCTGAAATCATAAATTACTTCTGTAATATTCTCAAAGACTGAAAGTCTTGGCTGAAATATGGTACTAATATTAGCCAGAAAAACAAGGTCAGCACCACACAATTTAGATTTTAGAAGTACACCAACATTGTCACAAGTAAGTGAATACAAAAATCTAATACCACTCTTTAAAATGTCGTTTAAAACATACTCTACCTATTTCAGAGTCATAAGGCTGAGCTTATCGAACATATTCTCTGTTGGAATGAAATAATTGGGACAGTTCTTTACCTTTACCCAATTAAAAAGACGTACTAGACACAGCTGTGCACACAGTATAAGTTTATCTTCAGTCCAAATATGTCTTTGTGAATTTTCAACTGTATAAAACAGACTTGTTTTACAATGATATGATGAGATAGATTCACCAACCTTTGATTCTATGATATCTTTCTTTATCATCTTGAGGAGAATATAACACTTGTGTTGCGTTTCGTTCAGACTTGACATGAGTTCACGTTCTTGAAGTGAGAATGAAATTCTCCATTCGAAAGACTTCTTGGCACTTTGAGGATGTCCAACACCAACAAGGAAACAACCATATGAACCCATTGCCTTAAGTTGTTTCTGCGAAGGCCAGTCGTATTTCCGTATCTTCTGTAACCAGGAATTGGCTGACCTCGGTATCTGTCGACACCTTAAGGCATACACTAAATTATGTTGGTAAGTACCGTTTTCACCCGGAATCGTGTCCGCTGGACCGTTACGATGGCACTTAGGTCCAAAATAAACTGTGGAATTGTCAACACATACTCTACCTTTCCTATCGATGAAACAGCTGCTTTCTTCTGATATATCGCACATTCCAGCTGATTGTGGACATTTATCTTTAACAATCTGAACACGAACATATCCAGGTTTGGTATATTCATTCGTTAAAATAAGATAAGAAAGTCCCTGTTGTTTACATTCGAACACATTCTCTACCACAGGAATTTTATCGTCACATATTATTAAATCCAGATCGGAATCGAAATCTACTGTAGTTGTCCCTTCGCATTTACTCCCAACTTGGTAGAATGATCTTTCGTTGGCATGTTTTGAATACATATGGCTTACAAACGTGTTTGTTATTTCACGTAACATAGCCTCCTCCCAATACTTTTCTCGGTTGTAATCAGATGCGCCTATAACATCAAGAACTTCATGTAGACGTTTGGACAATTCCTCATTGGCATCCTCCATCTATCGTATATCTGTTATAAATATCAAAATAATAAAATATTATATGGATTACATAAAATAATGAATAATTTAAGGTTTTTATTTTTCTATATAAATAAAAAAATATCTCACAACTCGCCATTATAACCGGATAAACATACATTTGCAACAGCTTTTTCACATCTGATGCTATATATTTCTAACGGATACTGTGACGAAACAGTGGGTATGTTATCTATATGACATTAACATCGTGTTTGGCTATTAAAAATGTAATATATGGACGTCAATAACAAAGTATTATCTATAATTATCTCTATTATATCAGCATTAAACCAGAAATGTATATACTCTTTCAACAGTATCATAGATTTATAACCCAGAGAGGTGTATACAACAGTGTTATACTTACACCTCTTAGAATGGCTGTCTTGCCTGCTTTCAACATAATTATACTTTCACCATTTAGAATGTTTTTTTCTCTGCTTTCAATTTTAGTATATTTATACCACTCATAATGGTGTTTACTAAGCTTTCAACAGTAATATAGTTACAACACTCATAATGGTGTTTACTCTGCCTTCAAGAAAGTATAGTTACACCACTCAAAAAAAAAAAATACGCCTGTTACAGTATTATAGTTACACCACTCGAAATGATATTTACTACGCCTTCAACAGCATTATAGTTACACCACTCAAAATGGTGTTTAATCTACTTCAAAAATATTAAAGTTACATCACTTATAATGTTTTTTTCTCTGCTATCAACATGATTAGAGTTATACTACTCAGGATAGTGTTTTTTCTGCTTTCAACATTAATATAGCTACACCACTCAGAATGATGTTTACTTTGCCTTCAACATTATTATATTTACACTACTCAGTATGATGTTTACTATGCTTTTAACAGGTTTATAGTTGCACCACTCATAATGGTGTTTACTCCTCTAGAGACAGTGTTATAGCTACACCACTCAGAATAGTGTTTACTCTGCTATCAACATAATTATAGTTACACTGCTCATAATGGTGTATACCCTATGTTCAATTGTATTATAAGTATATATGGTGTTTGATCTGCCTTCAGCAATATTCTAAGTACTATAGTAACATCATTGAAATAAATAATAAAATCGATAGTATATTTCTTTCCCTGTCTTTGTCTCTAGCTCTAAGTCTCTGTTTGTTACCCCGCTCTTTCTCACTCACTCACTCACTCTCTCTCTCTCTCCATTCTCTCTCTCTCACTCACTCACTCATTCACTCTCTCTCTCCATCTCTCTCTCTCATAATGGTATGTACTTTACTTTCAACAGTATTATATTTACACCACTCATAACACTGTACTCTATTTCTTACAGTATTACAGTTACACCACTCAAAATGGTATTTACTCAACTTTAAACAGTGTTATAGCTACACCACTCAGAATATGGTTTACTTTGCTTTCAACAGAATTATAGTTTCACCACTCATCATTCTGTAAACTCTGCTTTCACCAGTAGTAAAGTTACACCACTTAGAATGATGTGTACTATGCTTTCCAAAGTAGTATTGTTACACCACTCATAATGGTGTTTGATAAGCCTTCAACAATATAATAGCATCATCACTCAAAATTGTATTAACACTTCTTTCATTAGTTAAAACGTACATCCCTCAGAACCATGTTTACTCTGCTTTCAATAGTATTAATATTACACCACTCAGAATGGGGTTTATTATACCTTCAACAGTATTACTGTTACACCCCTCAGACTGGTGTTTACTCTACCTTCAACAGTATTAAAGTTACACCACTCATAATGGTGTTTGATAAGCCTTCAACAATATAATAGCATCACCGCTTAAAATTATATTTACACTGCTTTCAACAGTTTAGACGTACACCCCTCAGAACCATGTTTACTCTGCTTTCAATAGTATTAATATTACTCCACTCAGAATGAGGTTTACTATACTTTTAACAGTTTTATAGTTGCATCCCTCAGACTGGTGTTTACTCTACCTTCAACAGGATTAATGTTACACCCCTCAGGACGATGTTAACTCTACTTCCAACAGTATTAATGTTACACCACTCATAATGGTGTTTACTCTGCTTTCAATATATTAAAGTTACACCAATCATAATTGTGTAAACTCTTTTTTCAACAATATTATAATTACACCACTCAGAATGGTGTATACTCTATCTTTTACTGTAATATAGGTATATAACTCCACTTACACCACTTATAATGGTGAGTACTCGGTAAACAACTTTATTATAGTTACACCACGAATAATGGTGTTTACTTAACTTTTAACAGTATCATATATTCGGCACTCGGAATGGTGAATGCTCTGCTTTCAACAGTATTATAGTTACACCACTCAGAATGATGTGTATTCTGCTTTAAACAGTAGTAATAGTGTTTACTCTGCCTTCAACAGTATTATAATTACTTAGAATTGTGTTTACTCAGCTTTTAACAGTATTAATGATACACACCCTCAGATCAATGATTACTCTGCTTTCAACAGTAATAATGTTACACAACTCAGACTGATTTTACTCTGTTTTTCAACAGTATTAATGTTACGCCACTCAGAATGGTGTTAACTCTGATTTCTACAGTATGATATATATGCCACTGATAATGGTATTAATTATGCTTTCAACAGTTATATACTTACATAATTCATAATGGTGTTTAACTCTGACTGCAACAGTATTACTGAACTGTCATGACAATGGATGCCAAAGTAAGTATAACCAAACGCATTTAGTTTGTGATTATTGAATTGTATTGGTAAAAACAGAACATATAAACCGAATAACAACTTTATTGTTCATCAAAACAAAATACAAGTAAATACACTTCATATTGATCGCGTACATGGCCTGTCGTAACAAAGACTAATAATTACAACTGTATAGATCATATATGCAACATAGCTTACATCAATGTGCTACATTGACGTCAAAACCTGTAAATGGTGGTAAATTGGCAAAGGGAGTAATGCAAACTCGAAGTATTACCCCCTCGAAGGTTCGCTGTCACGGTTCATCCAGGTTCATTTTGCTACTAAAGTAACGCGTAATAGCAGTCTATAAGGGTCCACGTAAGGATAAATGTTTTGAATCTGGCTATCCTAAAAAAGAAAACTAAGTTCTCTGATTCTCTCCAACATGTTCCTGTAGATCGCCTGCTATTGCTTTCAACAGTAATATACTCATACATTCAGAATGGTGTGTACTCTGCCTTCAACAGTAGTATAGTTACACCACTCAGAATGGTGTTTACTCTGCCTTCAACGGTATAGTAGTTACACCACTAAGAATGGTGTTTACTCTGCCTTCAACAGTATTATAGTTACACCACTAAAGATGGTGATAACTCTGCCTTCAATGGTATAGAAGTTACACAACTCATACTGGTTTTAACACTGCTTTCTACAGTATAAAAATTACACCACGCATAGTGGTGTTTACGCCGCCTACAATAGTATTATAGTTACACCACTAAGCATGGTAGGTACTCTGCCTTCAACGGTATAGTAGTTACACCACTCATAATGGTGTTTACTCTGCCTACAACAGTAGTATGGTAACATCACACATAATGGTGTTAACTCTTCTTTCTACAGTATAAAAGTTACACCACGCGTAATGGTGTTTACTGTGCCTTCAACAGTAGTACGGTAACAACACACATAATGGTGTTAACTCTTCTTTCTACAGTATAAAAGTTACACCACGCGTAATGGTGTTTACTCTGCCTTCAACAGTAGTACGGTAACAACACACATAATGGTGTTAACTCTTCTTTCTACAGTATAAAAGTTACACCACGCGTAATGGTGTTTACTGTGCCTATAACAGTAGTATGGTAACATCACACATAATGGTGTTAACTCTTCTTTCTACATTATAAAAGTTACACCACGCGTAATGGTGTTTACTCTGCCTACAACAGTAGTATGGTAACATCACACATAATGGTGTTAACTCTTCTTTCTACAGTATAAAAGTTACACAACGCGTAATGGTGTTTACTGTGCCTTCAACAGTAGTACGGTAACAACACACATAATGGTGTTAACCCTGTCTTCAACAGTATTATATTTACACCACGCGTAATGGTGTGTACTCTGCCTTCAACGGTATAGTAGTTACACCACTCATAATGGTTTTAACACTGCTTTCTACAGTATAAAAGTTACACCACGCATAATGGTGTTTACTCTGCCTACAACAATATTATAGTTAAACCACTCAGAATGGTGTGTACTCTGCTTTCAACGGTGTAATAGTTACAGCATTCAGAATGGTTTTAACTCTGCTTTCTACAGTTTTATAGTTAAATCACTCATAATGGTATATAGGTATATACTTAGCGTTCAACAGTAGTAATGTTTCACCACTCAGAATCATATGTAGTCCGCTCTCAACAAAAATATAGTAACACCACTCAGAATGGTGCTTTCTTTACCTAAGAAGTTTTAAAGCGATATTATTAAAAATGTATTTTCCTGCTTTCAACAGTATTATAGCTATATCACTTAGAACTTTTTTTTCACTTCTTACAACAATATCATACATGCGCCACTCATACTGATGTAAACATAACGTTCAACAGTGTTATTGTTACTTTACTCAGAAAGATGCATACCATACTTCAACAGATAAAACCTACACCATTCAGAATATTGTTTACTCAATTTCAACAGTATTATAACCAAATCGATTCGAACGACGTTTTATATGCCATCAACAGTATCATAATTACACTACTGAGAAAAGTGTTCTATCTGCTTTCAACAGTATTATACCTACAGCACTCAAACAATAACAAGTGTTTACTCTGATTTCAACATCATTATAATTACATCACTCAAAATGGCGTTTACTCTTCTTTCAACAGTACTACATGCATAATACAGTTGAAAGCAGAGTTTACGCCTTTCTGAGTGGTGTTACAGTTACGCACATCTAGAAATTGACAATCTGAGCAGAACGTGATTGGATCATGAGCGTGATCGGTATGAAGTTTGAACGTTTTAAGAGCGAAACGGAATGTGTCATGTGCATGAAATCTATGTTTATAGTATTCTTATTGTATTGCGACAAACAAACTATGTATAGTTTAAGTCAATCAAATATATCTGTCTACCATGTCTGCAGTCTACAAAACTGTCATTAATCATTAGAGGTATAAAAAACAAACAGTACATAGTGGCTCGCAAATGACAGGCAGAACTGACCTTCGTATACAGGGAATGTCCATGTTATTTTAAACAGTAGAGTAATGCCAATGGAGCGTCAACTTCGATAATGTTTGAACAATGAAATCCTGATAAAATACTGCATTTATTCAACTTGGTCAGGATTGCTTAAGTTCATGTTTGTAGGTGTATGTTTATCATGAGAGCTTTCAGAAAGCTTCGATTGCAATATAATACAAATTGACATTGATTAACAACCTTTCAGTGTCGGTTGTAGTATCGCATCAATCACCGCCCTTTGTAAAATACTTCGTTTGACATAAAGAACACTTAAACATTGTGTTACATGTATCTGTCTATCAAATGTGGCCTATCATCCCCGCTGACGACCACAGTTATGTTTGGATAATATGCAATTTAAAGCAGATTTGTTTCGACTGTTAAACAAATGTCTTTTTAAAGTTGTTTTTATACTTAAATGTCAATTATATGCTAGTGTGTGCTTTTCCAATTGAGACTGTTGCTTTGGTAAACTTTATTGGCAAGAGGGGCTTCTCTACTGTCAATGGAACTTGTGTGAACATCGATAGGAACTCAAACACTGATAGGTACTCTATATGGCGTCGCTATAATCATCAAAATGGTCAAACGACAGCCTTTTGATTAAATCGAATAAACTTGAAATGAGTCTGTGTTTTAAAAATTATAATCAGAAAATCTAAATTTGAATTCTATCTAATGTAAAGTTTGAAACAACTATATGCAACGGGTAATATTCGCATCAGTATGTAAACGCGCAAAAATAAAATTAAGTGTTTAATTGAAAATAAGTCTGAAACAAAATGTTATGTTAAACGTACGTAATTGAGCATGACTCCGGCATATCAAGCAAAACACTTTAGCCCTAAATGTACTTTTATTTGCACCATTGTTCGATAGATTAATACTTAACAGTATTGATTCTAAATGAGATGTTTTTAAAGTAATGCGATTAAATTTACATCACGTTTAAATAACCACATTAGGTTAAATCTAAATTTCAAGTTTGACTTTCTTTTAAAAGAATGAAATTGTTTTAGCACCGAGCTTGTGAAACTGTCGACTGTTAGTTAGAAATGTGTGTTTTTACCGTTCATAGCGATATACATATTCGTTTTACGAAGCCCTCACCGGTGCCTGAGATATTTACACAATCATAGTTATGAGTGTTTTTGTCTAAACAGAAAAACCTTTCATTTCTTACTAGCTCCTTTTCAGAAGCCGGGTGGAAATAGCCGGAAAAACAGACTACTTCCTAATAAGACAAAACTCCGGAAATAAATAGAATTTGCCAATTGAAATGACGATTCCATTTCTCTAAATATCCCCTAAATATATGTGCATGAACCGATTCCGAAATCTCGAAAAAAAATCATAAAATCCTTTCCCTCCTGAAGGCTAGGACGAACATTTATGTTTGTGCTATTAAAACTTACAAACTAGTCACATGTCTTCCAGCGTTTTGTTTATGATTCATGCACATAATCGATCAATTTAGTCACACACCATTTGAGCTGTTCTCTACGAAAGCCAATCTCAGAGCCATTTTGACAAGTGAAGACAAATAATTTAAGTGAATATTGTCAATTATGTTTTATCACGCAATTTCAAGTGTAAATGCCAAATATGGATATAAGACAAGAGATGTTTTTTCAAACAGTATGTCACCCCCTTTTCTGTTTAAGGTCACTGTGACCTCTACCATCGAAAGGATGACCTCAATATTAATAGCGGTCATTGACTAGTCATGTCCGGCCCTCCTGCTAGGTTTGAACATATCATAAGTCTCTGTGCTATTATTTGTAGAACATTTATCGAATTATTCGATTCTAAGGATTCTCCGGTATTACTATATAGTTCCGAGATTTTCGGACTACAAAAATAAGCAGCCAAATGTACAGTGTTCTAGGTTTGAACATATCATAAGTCTCTGTGCTATTATTTGTAGAACATTTATCGAATTATTCGATTCTAAGGATTCTCCGGTATTACTATATTATAGTTCCGAGATTTTCGGACTACAAAAATAAGCAGCCAAATGTACAGTGTTCTAATTCTAGCGTCTAAAAGATTTTTATGTTGCACCTAAAGTATGTAATGATGCAGTTTTAGTCGATATAGGTAGACTACTTATGAAAACGTATGAAGTGAAACGTTGCATGACACTTTTATTGAGTATGCAAAAAACACATATATACGCTTTTTTTAAAATGCAGATGTTTTACGACAGCATTGGACACACATATTCGGTAACCTTTAATAGAAATAACTTATATTTAAATGGGTTTGGTCTTGTATGGGACAAATAACTTGTTGATGATGCAAATAATGTACACCGACTTAATGATCGGTATAAACATAACTAGCTATCCGAATGGCAGGAAAATACACGCAATGAATTGACGTTAAGGTTGAATCATACATTTTAAATATTGATCTAACGCAATTTCGTTTATAATAAGCTTCTTTTTGTAGTTAATGCCATTGTTTAAAGATTGAAGCCGTCATATGTGGGGATATTCGAAGATAATACCTTACATGTTTGTGTTGTGAATCTCTTGTAGAAGACGAATACATAAATAGTAAATAATAATAATAATAATAATAAATTCTTTATTTTAAGAAGATAACACATTATGCATTTTATACAAATTAACAAATGTAGAAAGTCATATTTACAATGTGGTTTTCTGTAACAAAACACATTTTTAACAAATCATTCATTCAATTATACGACAAGCACCATCATGTTAAAGTAAATAGTAAATACAGATTTTAAAAACAACATTATATTACATATTTCAGCATTCATACAGACATATTTGTATCCATAAGTATATATAAATTGAAATTGAAACAAATGAAAACAATGTTGTAAATACTTTTCTTATAACTTCGATATGTTGTTAAGTAAGTGCTTTTTACACTGGTATTTAAAAGTTAGTTGTAACTTAGTAATATTCTTAATATTTGAAGGCAGACTGTTCCAGATTTTAGCACTGCTATGGGTAAAGCTTGTTTTCAAGTTATTTGTTTTAGATTTCATGACATTCAAATTATTTTTACTAGCAGAACGTAAATTGTAGTGTTCGTTGTTTGCAAAGGACACAAGGTTACAAATGTAACTTGGTGTAAGGTTATGCTTACTTTTAAATACCAATAAAGCAATATAATAGTAATATCTTTGTTCAAAAGTCAACCACTGCAACTCAGAAAACATTGATTTAGAACTGGTGTGTACAGGTTTGTTTAATATAAGTCTAGCAACACTTTTCTGGGTTTTAAATATAATATTTTGGACTTTAGAAATCGCACCCCATACTGTACAACAATAGTCAAAAGTAGACATAATATACGCATTGTAATATAGTACTTTCATATCATGGGATACGTAAAATGATATTATTATAAGAAGATTAATTTTAGAATAAATCATAAAATATAAACCCACCATCCAAATACAACAAGATCAGTGCAGACGACTTTGAAAACACCAGGGAAAAAATGAATAAGTTCTATCAGATACCTAGATAAGGCGCAGTTTTCATATACCAAATCTGTATTTGACACTCTTACCCTAACTTTTGAGTACCCACAACATATGGTTTAGATAAATCATAAAAGGTGTGAAATTATCACATTACTCCATTTTATATAGATTTATTTACGATGTTTACATACAGAGTCCGTATTTGACACTCTAACCCTATATTGTGTGTACCCACATCATATGGTTTGGTTAAATTATAAGAGAGAGAATGTTCGGATATGACCACTTTACTCCTCCTTATCTAGATATCTGTACGTTATTTACATTCATAATCCGTATCTGACACTTTAACCCTATGTGTTAGTACCCATAACACATAGTTTGATGTAATCAAAAGAGAGATAATGTTAGGAAATAACCACTTTACTTCTTTTTATCTAGATCTCTGTACGTATTTTACATTCAGAATCCTTACTTGACAATCTATGTGTTAAGAACCCTAAGCATATGGTTTGATTGAGTCATCGGAGAGATATTGGTGGAAAAGGGTCAGTTTACGCCTCTTTATCTAAAGATGGGTATACAATACATATGAAAATTCGGTGGTAACTTCCTGATAGACTCTTCGTGAAGTAAATCCTCCTATAAAATGTCAAAACGTTCTACTTTAAAATACGCGAACCCTTGAATAATGTTCAATTTGATTTGAATATTTCAAATATGTTTACCAATAGCCCCGATAACTAATTACTAAATTACTTGTAACAATTAATCGGTACTTTATCTGTGTCAGTCAATATATAAAGGATCTATGATAATATATACATATTTTATTAAAAGCAACGCTTTTTTTAGGCGTATGTTTAGTATCTTACTTTAACCTGGATTACCTACCCCAAACACTGTATATGAGTATTGTACTCAGGGTACCACACAAGTTCGAATATAGTATATAGTATAGTATCTATCCCTAACCATATGTTTGAATATTGTACTTAGGGAACCTTACTAGTCCGAATCTAGTCCAGATAACCTTAGCCTACCACTCTATTTAAATATTGTACTCAGGGAACCACACGAGTTCGAAATTAGTACGTTTTATCTACCTCTACCAGGGTTATATAAATATTGTACTTAGGAAACCATACTAGTCCAAATATAGTCCAGATTACCTACCCCTATCACTGTGTTTGAATATTGTACTAAGGAAACCTTAGTTGTTTAAATCTAGTCCGGATTATCTACCCCTATCGCTGAGTTTAAATATTGAACTCAGGGTACCAGACTAGACCGAATCTAGTTCGGATTACTTACACGTATCACTTTGTTTGATTATTGTACTCAGGGTACCATACTAGTCCAAATCTAGTCCGGATTATTTACCCCTATCACTGTGTTTGAATATTGTAATCAGGGTACCAGACTAGTCCGAATCTAGGTCGGATTACCAACCCCTATTACTGTGCTTGAATATTGTACTAAGGAAACCTTACTTGTCCAAATATAGTCCGGATTATCTACCCCTATCGCTGAGTTTAAATATTGTACTCAGGGTACCAGACCGAATCTAGTTCGGATTACTTACACGTATCACTTTGTTTGATTATTGTACTCAAGGTACCATACTAGTCCAGATCTAGTCCGGATTAACTACCCCTATCACTGTGTTTGAATATTGTAATCAGGGTACCAGTCTAGTCCGTATATAGTCCGGATAACTTACCGCTACCACTGTGTTTGAATATTGTTCTTAGGATACCAGTCTAGTCCGAATATAGTCTGGATTACCAACCCCTATCCTTGTGTGTTTGATTATTTTTCTTCGAATACCATATTAATCAGAATCTTGTTCGTATTATCTACCCCTTTCACTGTGTTTGTTAATTGTACTCTGGGTATCTGATTCCAAATCTAGTCCGTATTACCTACCCCTATCACTGTGTTTGAATATTGTACATAGGGTTCGACACTAGTCCGAATCTATTTCATATTACCTACCCCTACCACTGTGTTTGTTTTAATATTGTACTCATGGTACCAGACTATTCCAAATCTAGTCCGGATTACCTTCCCCTATATTTGTGTTTGATTATTGTACTCATGGTACCAGTCTAGTCCGAATCTTGTCTAGATTACCGGATTATAAAATCGTAATTTAAAATGTTGGTATAAAGATTTTCGCAATGTTTGTCCAAGTAAATTAATCTTTACAGTATAAACAATTGCCAAATGTTTACATTTACTTTTGATCTGCAAATTTAACCATATTAAACCCTTAAATTGCTGTTCTGTATATATATATATAATTGAAAATGTACTTGTTTACGTTAATTATATTCACACTTTACACTTTGTATATATGTTTTGCTTATTGTATACGGGCCAGCGGCCTACATAACATTTGAATGGACTGTAGATTGTACACTGATATTCATAGTAGTACAAAAAAGGTCGGGACTAGGTCAGTATTGTAATTTAACTAATATGCCAAAAGGTCAAGATCAGGCCTTTATACCGTTATATGATAGTTTATACTAATGTTATAATAATAATATTAACAAATAATATTGTAGAAAGGTCAATATCAAGTCAATAGTGATAAACATATGTGTGTATAAAGTAAATGACCAGGTTGATAATATTAAGTATTACTATTTTAGAAAACTGTAAATATTAAGTAATATATATATATATACTTAGATCACTTTCAGTTTAATATCACCAAGTAACACTTGTGTGGATATGTCAGGATCAAGTCAATCAATACTGTTTAGAAATAGTTTTACAAATCTCAAGATCGGGTCAATATTATGAAGAAATACTATTACAGAAAGGTCAGGATATGATCGTTATTGTTAAATGAAACATGTGCACACGTTCAGAAGCACGGGAGTGTTGATATATTTAACATGTGTACAAAGGTTAGAATCAGGTTAATTCTTATTTAGTAAAAATATCTTAGAACATTGAAAGAATAGGTCAAAGTGTTAAATAAAATCAAGATAATATCAGCACGTAGTTCTTTTGTAGATATATCAGGATCAGTCTGTTAATATTGTTCAGTAATACTATTGTATAAAGATACAAAGGTCAGAATCATGTCAACATTGCTGCGTAATACAATTGCAGAAAAGTCAGGATTAGGTGACCATTGTTCAGTAATACATTTGATACACCATGTGTGTGGGTTAATGTGAATAAGGCATTTTCATCATTATTCAATTGTTTCACGGCGTTATCTGTATAAATTACTAATATGTCTTTCACCGGTTCACCAAATGTTATGTTACCCCAACATTCCGGACTGTATTTGACTAAACCTGACTTGGCATCTTATCAGAACGTAAATATCAAGAACATACACGGGCATTAAGAACAATGGTGCATTCTTTTCTATACATTTAAGAAATAAATAAAAAGTCTTAAATTGCTTAATGGTTTCTTTAAAGCAGGTAAAAAAAACTACATACGATATGGAAAAGAAACTTACTAAAATAGATCCTTTCCCGTCCTACTTACAACCCTCCTTCTCTTTTCTTACGTCTATGCATCACAAGCTAGTCACTTGAAAATAAACTACAAGCACATAGATAACGTGATCAAACATCCGTTCTCCTTAGTTCAAAATGAGGTTTGCACTTTCGGCAATTATGTTACTGGTTCCCTGTTGTATTAGCTGCACTGAATGTATTACGGGAACAAAATCAAAACATGAAGGACATTCTTTCGTTACCACCCTGATAGAGATCCGAATAATATAGTCTGGTGTCAATAAATCAAATGTGTAGATAAAAAGACGTCGTAAACATTTATCATTAAACTTTGGTTCGATTTATATTAGTCTGAAACACATATTACATTCTAAATATTGGGTCTATTTTAGGAATTTCATCTAACTAAACAAGGTATTAAGAAATGCGTCAGGGCCGTGTGATTAGAAGCTCGCATGTAAAACCGAACAACTACATGTATTTAAAAACCAAGCTCTACCACTGTACATAACGCCGTGACCTTTTCATTGCTTGATGTTTCACACCGCTTTCAATAATTGATCAGTTATATCACGGCTGACGTAACCAGTTCTACTTGTCCATTTATCTTGACATCAGCCATGCATTTTCAATGCTAACCCCGCAACCCTAAGTGCAAAGGAATGCGGCCATTAATACCATATTTAGTTTGTTTAGTATGACCCGGCCAGGGAGACACAGTGCATGCAGTTGTTTGCTGTATGGCCACTGAACCTTGTAGCATCCATGTTATAACAGTCCCGTGTTCGAATTGTGCTCGCGGTAGACAGAAAGGAGAGCCATTGCAAAATGCACATTTCCTTGCATTGTGCTTTTTAGTCATTTGACATCATTTGACTAATATAATCAAAGTACTCAGGAGTACTGAAAGTCGGGTTCAAATGAAAAACACCAGATATTGAAGAAATTCAAAGGTGTTGAAAGTACAAAGAAAAAATGGATAGTTGTATCTGAAGGAATCTGAAGGATTATTTTGATGTTACGTATAAATGTCATATAAAACAAATCATACTTTGTATTTTTCGCGCGTCTGCCAAATTCTCTATATATTACGGCCTCAACTCGTGCGTATGTGGATATATTTCGAACACATGTGAATGTTCGTCACAATACGCAATGACGATCGATCCAAGACTTCACTGATTGAGTTTTATACATTTAAGTTTGAATTATATAGATATGAAACTGGGATGAATGATGATTTAGAACGTTCCGTTATCTCTCAAAATGTAAACACGTAGGATATGTATGTACCGTTATTATCCGCGGTACAGAAAAAAGTCAATATTTTTGAAAGAGGATACTTTGAATTACTAGTGTCGCTTATGCGCCTAAGTTATGTCATACTGTTTTAGTAGTCTTATTTAAACTGTATTAGAATTGTTTATATTGGATTAGTCTTATTTAAACTGTATTATGCTTATTTATACTTTATTAGTCATATTTAAACTGAATTAGTCTTATTTAAACTGTATTAGAATTGTTTATCTCTGATTAGTCTTATTTAAACTGTAGTATGCTTATTTATACTGTATTAGTCATATTTAAACTGAATAAGTCTTATTTATACTGTATTAACACCTTCGGATTAAGTTACAGTGATTGCTAGAACATGATATGTTGTCTACCAAATATGAATTGAGTATGCAGAATAGACATACAATTCACAGACGACTAAGAGAGGACACTAAATACCACCTTGACTTAAATATATGCAGCACTCAACCCTTGTCGATTTGACATTTGACAATGCAGGTTCAGAAATGTACCCTTTACTGGATTAATCCTCGGGTAATTAGCGTCACACGTTAGTTTGTGTATAGTGACAACCAGTGAGCTATGTTCTGGTTCTGATGCAAGTTATGTGTCCTATGAATGTAGACATAAATCTCTGCTTGATCATGTACTTATACCCGTTAAATGCATTAATCTCGTACGGTAACGTAAAATGAGATGTACTTGTTGCACTGAAATTGTATATCATACGTTTAATTATCTTAGTACAGGTTAGTCGACATTTACGTGACAATACCATAAATACATCTTGGGAAAGTCTGTGTTAGGTAACAATATGTTGTAATTAATGGCAGTCTTAATATGTGTACTTCGAATGTTACTGGATTAATGTATAGTATTGTGTATCTGAGTAATTTACTTGATCAATATTCTATTGATATTTGCGGAATATCGGAGCATTGGCTTTTCACTTCCTATTTGCATTTTTTAGACAGCCTTCGCGAATATTATTGTTGTGGAAAAAAGAGTTTAATCCATCAATTACACAGTCATCGATATAATCAGATCGCGTTAAATGACCGCACAGTTATGTATGTAATACAAGTTTACCTGCCTAGCAGTAATCACAGCATGGATGAATTTTCTCTCACATTAAAATGTTGCGGGATTTGATTAGTTTATATGCAGACTGCGGTAATGAGTTGTTAATGGGCGATTTTAATGCTCATCTATGTGGTCAAATAAACATCAAAAACGTTGACAATAGAGGATTAATCCTCGGGTAATTAGCGTCAGACGTTAGTTTGTGTATAGTGACAACCAGTGAGCTATGTTCTGGTTCTGATGCAAGTTATGTGTCCTATGAATGTAGACATAAATCTCTGCTTGATCATGTACTTATACCCGTTAAATGCATTAATCTCGTACGGTATTGTGAAATTGTCGATGATCATTACCTTCATGTTTCTTATCAACGTCCGATTACTTTTAGAAATAGAATACCCGAATATTTGCATAGATACCACGTGCCTTATATCTTTCCGATTAAATCAAATAGGCTAAAAAAACAAAACATATTAACTTATTTACAGATAATTTATATTTCAGCTTTATAATAGGTAATATATCTGCATTACCGGCCGAGTGTGCATACACGTTCACTGGCCAGTTGTATGAAACAATCGTGGCTTGCAATACAACGTCGTCGGATTTATGTTTTCCAAAAGCTAAATTCTGACCGTATTTGAAACCTTACTGGTATGAAGAGTTGAAACAGTGAAGAGTTGAAACAGTGTCATGCAATTATAAGGCGTTACAGGAGTGTATGGTTACATGAGGGTAGACCGAGGGGTGTAGGATATCGTTAATATCGCGAATACAAACAAGCCAAATGTGAATATCGCAAAATGAATAGACACTGTTCCAAAACGTTTGTAAATAAAATCAACCAAGACATTGATGATGCTTCCTGTTGTGATAGTGATTTATTTTATTCTCAAAATTTCAACAGTTGCCAATGAAAAGAAATTAAACGTCTCTGTCTGAGTAACTCAAATGATATAACCGAAGCATGGGCAAAGCACTTTTCTGCTTTGTATTCTGATACTGACTGCAATCAATATTACAAAGATCATGTGTTGAGGGTAGCAGATATAGTCGTAAACTTGAAAAACAAAAGTGTCCCATCATGCAACAACTTCTCATCTGATGAAGTCCTAACGGCGAGGAAAGAGTTGAACAAGGGTTAAATGTGCTGTGTGAGTGTGTATACAATGGACATATCGTGGTTTAATGTCATTATTTGACGTTCTGGTTTAATTTGATGTACAGGTATGGTTATGTCCCTTGTAATATGAAGCTAGGAACTATGGTAACATTACATACAGTTTACGGAAAAGGTAAAGATATCCCGAATAATTATCAAGCGATTACGTTGTCTTCATCGATTTTGAAGTTGTAAGAGAAACTGTGACTCGGAAGGTTAAAAACTAGATTTAATAATCATATTCACCCGCTACAGGGGGGTGGGGATGGGGGGGGGCGGGGGTTGTAGGAAAATATGAATATTATGACGTCTTTGTAGTCAAAGAAAGTAGCACCTTCTGTAAATAAAAGAATAGTAAACTTTTCTCATGTTTCTTAAACGCCATTCTAGCATTCGATAGAGTTTGGCACGACGGTTTACTATGCAAACTATACCTACTAGGCATAGATCCTACACTATTAAAGACAGTAAAAACCATGCATTCGGAAATGTATAATCGTGTTTAATTGACTGGTCATTATTCTGTCTGGTTCCCAGTATTACAAGGTACCCTTCAAGGAGGAGTATTGTCCCTGGTTTTTTACTTGTACTATATAAATGAATTAATTGAAATACTAGTAACTAGTTATCTTTGTTTTAAGATCAATAACTATGATGTCTGTGCACCCTTATAGGAAGACGATATGGTGCTTTTTTTCTCTTTCGATATATTTACATTTAACGTATTGAAACATTGTTTCATTCGTAGAAATAAGGTTTGGATTATTGGTTGTAAAAACATGAAAGATATAGAAGAGCTTGTTCATCTTGGAATACTATTCACCGGAAAGCGTTATGGCTGAATACAGTTGGGAGCATGGCGATAATGGAAGGGCATGTTTGCATTATTGAGAGGTATCCCATACCAGTCATACTATCCATCATAATGTAATATAAAAGATCAGCTACATGTATCTCTGTCAAGAAATAGTCGGATACACATAATGTCATTAAAGGGACTGAACACCATAATGGTCCAAAATCGTTATATTTTATACTTATTCTAATTAATCCAAAATACGTCTATATATATATGTAACGGAATGTTGTAGAAGGTCGTACAAGTCTTGTTTTTCATTATTTCATAGGAAATAAGCAGTTAAAAAAAAAACGACCGCTCTGTGTTTTCCCGTTTAAAAATACCATGGAATTTCCTCTTGCTCATTTGAATTTGTGGATTCAATTCGGCATTCTCTCACACTATCGACTCACTACATTCATGTATGCGGGAGTGTAAGGAACAACAACTCTGGGAAGGAGATTGTCAATTTGGTTGTAGTGAAAACTTGATAAATATACAGCAATATTTTTATACTTACTGGGTTACAAACCCAGTAGATTTTACAATGCAAAATAACGAAAGATCTCCGCAATATTAATAGTGTGCATATATTGTAGTACATCAGTCAGCAAATCTCAATGCCTTACATGCAAAAACATCAAGGTAATAGCAATTTTTAACAATTTTCTTTTTTTTCGCTTTTTTCTCATATGGGATTCAGTCCCTTTAATGTGTAATATGATATGAATTAATGATTGCATGTTTTAGCGAGGAAGTAGTGACGATGAATAAAGCACATTTCAAGTTAATCAGTAAATAATCATCGTAGTCAAGAATCATGTGTGCCGCTTCAAGCAATATAAAACCAAGGTCTTACTGTCGGTTTGGCATCATCTGCTTATATAAATGTGATATGCTGTGTGAAAACGGTTAAAACAGTATTTTTATTCAAGCATCCAGAATGGTGTTTACTCTACTTTAAAAGTATTATAAGAATAGAAACCAAAATGGTGTTTACTCTTCAAAATCTATTTTGTTTTTCTCTGAAATCATGCAGTCGTAAAATTACCCCCGCGATATTTTACAGATTTATCGTTTATCAGAAAACGTGATCTGCAATTCAAAGACAATTATAAAATGTATCTACACAATAATTTGAATTTGTTCATCTATTCTAACTTTATTATTTGAAAACAATTTTGTGAAGATGGAAATCATCTGGAGAAAAGGATGTTAATATATCCTCCTGTATCATACATGTCAGTTTTAGACCAGTTTTTGATGCGTAAAAATATCAAAATTGCTGTGACGTGCACACTGAACTGAATGCAAATTGTATCTTTTGCAATATTTAAATATATTTTCACAGTTAAACTACATTCTAATGTGTTCTTGCTTGAATAAATGTAAAAAGCTTGTTTGTAATGAACAATGTGTAGGCATAATATAGATCTGTCGATCTACTTTTTCAATGTTCTGTAAATTGATCATAAACTGCATATATAGTTTTTGCTTTGAAGTATCTTAGCCAGAAATAATGATGATATCAGAATTAAACTTAACTCTATAATTTGTTTAATGCCACTTGATAAGATGTAATCATTTTACAACTGCATCTTTTTAGGAATCTATTTTTATTAAATAGCAAAACACTCTCACTCGATTCGGAACTCCCTGAATTACCCAAGTAAAAAACAATTAGTCCAGAAATGTTAATGTGTGTGACAGAAAACAAATATAAGATGAAAGGTGGAATATTTTGCCATTAAACTGCAAAAGTTTATTTTAAATTCTCAATTCTTTTATTCTAGCAGGCCTTGTTTCGTTAGTGATCCGGAACTCCCACGCTAACTGTATGATGTAAGAAATAAATATGACCCTATGCATAAATATCACTAAAATAGCACATAAGAAAGTAAATCTATTTTAAGAAGTGTTCTTCGAAGTTCTCGAGTGCAGATTCTTTACACATTTAATGACGTAATATCTTACGTTCCTATTAAATGGCATTCACTTCATTTTTTAGTGGTGAACACATTTGCAATTTAGACAGAATATTTAAGACTAATGGCTAATCAGTTAAAACTAACAGCTTGTTAGACTAAAAGAACCCAAGAAGAAACGTCCCCAGTGTATTCAAGAGACATATCGGGTGTCCAAAAAAAGGGAAGTTTGAACACATTTTCTAAAAGACTTGACTGGAAACACATATCCGTGGCCGAGACAGATTTATATGGGCATGCCTTGTGATGTGTGTTCTGAACACAATTTTAAAAAAGGTTTTTACAAGTGATAAAGGATGCGATATTCAAAAATGAATCTTATCAAGGCACATTGCATGTCAGGCTTGTAGCCAGAAATATCGACCCAAGTTTTAGGCGACCACATTAATGGTTTATATTGGTGTGAATGGATGGTTTAACACACAAGTGTCATAAACAAAATCGGTATGATGCTTGACTGAGTATTGATACTTATTACCTGTTGATTGATTATTTAAATGATCTTGATGTGTTCTAAATAGTTAATCTGCTGCTAACGACTTTGAAAACATTTGGTGAGAAAAGGAGAATATGTATACAACAGGTTGGCTTCTGGCTAAGGTATAGTTATATTAATGAGTTAGGAAAATTGTGAGAAAAGTAGGAAATGTCCTCTATCAAACAATACTTAAAATCTTAAGAATACCTTAAAAACCATGATATAGGATAATTTATAACAATGTTAAAACATACATCATTATGACATTAATCATTATCTAAATGTAGTGATTATACAACAAAAGAATCATCATCCATTCACACCTATATAAACTGGGGGGGTCTAAATTGGGGTCGACTATTCTTAGAAAATTGCGATAGAGAATTCTGGAAGCCGTCAGGACCACTGCGATGATTTAAAAAAATCCACACTGCAGCTAAACATCATTCAAGTAAGTATAAAAACATTTTGCATAACAGTTAAATCTTAAAAATTAGAAAATGCACAATTGATTTTAATTCAAAAGCATTGTGAGAAGTATAATTGCAAATTGTCAACAATTTGACCTTTTATCACAATGCTTTCAAACATCATATGCTGTAAGATCAAATGTCATCTTCATAAGATAAACACAAATGTAACTTTCATACCTTCTGGTGTATTAAACTTAACAGAAAGATTGTTTATATAGAGATATAATTCTTTTGTATCATCAGTAATTATAATAATCATATAGCAATTAAAATGTTGATTTATCTTTGATTGTCAACAATATCTGTATAAACCCCTCAATGGCTACTTCTTCTGAACAAAAGTGGGGAATTGGCCCCTTTACAAAAAATTATAGAAGCATCTTTGAAAAATGTAAAAAAATTACCATAATACAACGGAATCCTCAAAATCTACATAATTCTAAAAAAAAATGGAATTCAGTGAAGATTGGGATTTTCCGCACAAATTGGGCCAGAACTGGTTTTATCTCCAGGACATTGATCGTGATTAAAATAAGATTAAAGCTTCAAAATTGATGTAAGAAAGATAAGTTTAAAGTCATTGTTTTAAATAAATAACCCAGATAAGACTGCACAGAGGTACAAACTTTTCTAAAACAAAACTGGTTGCAAAGTCCAAAGCTTGGCTTTTTGACATAACTAATATGCATGTATATTGTTTTCAATGTTGGTCTATATTTTAAATATTAGGCTATTTAAAAAGAAAAAGAAGAAAAAGGTATAAATAGTGTTTGTAATCCCATTTTTTAATTTATCATTTTATTTTATATAAAGACACTTTTATTTGCAGTTATTGTCTGATGTCATTTATTAAAACAGCAGTCAATCATGTTCTGCATCAAGTTTTATTTTTAAAACAGAATGGATTTAAAACATCAATACAATCATGGAATAACAATTCTTAAGGCGATTACTGGAGAGGAAAATTCATATAAGCAGTTAGTGATCTACCCCTTGGTCATTGGTACCTGTCATCATGCATCTTTGACTGTGGTGTAATATTCTTTCCGGCATACACATCAAAACAGTAAATGGATTGAGATCAACCTATACAATCATGGAATCACATCTGTTATGGTGATAATGGGAGAGGAAGTTCATATAGGCAATTATTGATATACCCGTTGGTCATTGGTTCCTGTCAAAACAATGAAATTTGCGTGCATCTTTGACTGTTTGATAATATAAGTTCCTGCATCAACATCAAACAAGGACATATATTTATAAAAACCCATTTACTGATGGAATTACAGCTGTTATGAAGATGACAGGAAAAGAACTTCAGCTGATTACTACATATAATACTAATGGATTCATATAAGGTAATGTTTATTAATAGATAAGTTTATCAAAAATCATATCAAGCTTGTTTTATCAAATTAAATATAGTATATAAAGACAGTCCTGTTTTTTTATTGCACAGTTTGTGTTTTTTAGGATCACGTTTTGTCTGATGTCCTTCGGTCACAGGTCATCAACAATTGCCTTGTGAACAATCTACAGGCAACATTTTACAACATCCAATATGAATGAAAGTTTATCAGAAATCATCTCCATCAAATCTTGGCACAGTTATAGACTGGGTCCTGTGAGGTGAAACACTGGGTTTTAATGTCAATTTGAAGGAACATATTGAAAACACTCTGGATGCCTTATTTTAAACTTAAGCATGTTGAAATGTTTTCAGAAAAACTGTTTTGATGATAGCAGTTTGAAGCTCTGTCATAATGTGTGTCTGGACAATATCTAGACCTAGAAAGAATAAGAGTCATGGTGGGTCAAAAACTAGGTCACTAGACCAAATTGAAGGAACGTTTTGTTAACACTCAGACATTTTGAATGCTGCATTTTTAATTTTAATATTCTGTCAGAATTGGTGTTTTGGTGAAATCTAGACTGAAATATAAGTAATGTTGGATAAAAACAACAATGAGGTCAAAAGAAAAACATTTGAGAACAATCTTGTAAACACGCTTGACCTCAAGGTTTAATTCAGCATCTTGAAATTTTGTCAGAATGTTAACCTGATTATTATTGATATATAGACCAAGTTCAAATACTAGTCAAGTCGGTTCAAACATAAGGTCACTAGACCAAATTAAAGGAAATTCTTGTCATTACTCTGACAGCTGTTCTTTTAATGTTAGAATGTTGAAACTTTAGCAGAATGGATGTTTTGAACATTGCTTTTAACACAGTAACTATGTCACTAAGTCGTATTGAAGGAAAAACTTGTTTTCACTATTGTTATTTTTTACCTTACTGTATTGATTATGTTCATATGATGAATTGAATGTTACAATTGTAGAAGATTTGACTTTGCACCAAAATATAAAGTAGGAATAGTGTACAACAGCAGTCTCAGTTCCGACAGCTTGAAACAGATTCCTTTATCATGGTAGTCACATACCTACATGTTAGACCCATTATAGAAGCTGTGCTCGTGATGAGGCTTTGCTTTCTTCATATTAGAAACCAGTAATATGTTTACTCTACTTCAACAGTATTATAATTATAGAAACCAGAAAGATGTTTACTCTTCTTTCAACTTGTTTGGTAAAGAATGGAGACGTATGTTACGACAATGTTGACCTGAACTTGACCTCTGTATATTATTGTGAGGTACACAAAGTTTAGTCCAGAGCACGGCACATTTGGTAAATACGGGAGACGTATTACTCGATAATGTTTACTTGACTCTGACCTCTGTGTATTATTGTGAGCTACATGCATTTAAATCTGGAGCATGGCTTTCTTGGTAAAGAAGGGACCAGTATTACTCGATAATGTTGACCTGACCCAGGCTTCTTTGTATTATTATGAGTTACCTGAAGTTTAGTCTCGATCATGACTCGTTTGGTAAAGAAGGAACCCGTCTTACTCGACATTGGTTTTTTTTACCCTAAGCTAGGTGTATTATTGTGAGGTACACGAATATAAGTCGAGAGCACGGCACCTTTGGTAGAGAAAGGAGACGTACTACTCGACGATGTAGATTGACCCTGTCATATGTGTATTATTGTGAGGTACACGACGTTTAGTCTAGAGCATGATTCATTTGGTAAAGAAGAGAAACGCTTTACTCGGTAATGTTGACTTGACCCTGAACTATGTATATGTTTGAGAGCTACACGTTTATCAGTCTGGAGCATGGCTTGTTTGGCAAAGAAGGGATACGTATTACACGACAATGTTGACCTGTCCTTGACCTCTGTGTAGTATTGTGAGCTAAACGAAGTTTAGTCTACGTGTGAATGTACTCAGTTGCCTGACACTTATATTGTGAGTAGTACTGGTGAGGAAAGTCCAGAAAACACACGCAAGGCGATCTAGACGCCGTGATATAACTAAAATACCGTTGAAAACGGCATTAAACTAAAAAATAGTAATAAATCAGTAAAAAACCATGTCAATTCAAAGTTAGTTCAGTCGATAATAACGGGGTTTATCAGCTCGCACGTTTATCCCTTTGGTCAACACATATCAGTATTTAGCTCATGTTTTATGTAATTATAATCATGAGACCCACGAAAATTGTTTATAGTACACAGATTGTTATGCACGGTCGATGTCTGCTTTCTGGATACAAAACCAGTTCTCCCGCCGATTGTGTTGAGTTATCCCAAAGGCAAAACACGTTCTTCGCAGGATTCTAACTCGGGACCTTTAATACGAGAGACCGACGCTCTACCACTGCACCAGTGTTTTCTATTTCGAGTAACTACTCGCTTGTGCCAGGATAAATAGACCAGTAGCACTAGTTATTCACGTTAAACTACCGAGACAATACTGAACAATTGCTTAAAGCTGTATGAAACACAATGCAAACAAACAAGACTCAATTATATATCCAGGGTTGCTGGTCTTGAAAAACGGCTGTCTGGCAGGTGTCATGATACATGGACAAGTAGTACTGGTAACTTACCAGGAAACGCTATGATATTACTCCAACAATGATGAACTCAGTGTAAATGCCAAACAATTAATACATTAATGACTAAACGCTGGACAAAATGAAGAATTACCGGAATATAGTAAACGACCTAGATCATGTAAGAATTGTTATGAGGAAATTCTAAAACAAGAGAATCAGTAAAACTTTATTATTTATAAAATACATGATGTTATGAAAAATGTTTTGATTGTTCAAATTATGCAAAGTATACACATTGTCAACAATCCACGAGATTAATTATGCTCAATGATAGTAGACCCATTCAATCTTACAAATTTACCCGAAATTACAAATGTGTCTGCCTATTAGACAAGCCCGGTAGCTCGGGTAGCACGGTTGGTATCGACTACGGCTATTAATGCAGTTATTGTTAGTTCGAACCCACAAATTCATTGTGACAAGCGTCACTGTGCTAACAACCACCATAGCACAGTCGGTATCGACCAGGGCTAACAATTTAAATGTCCTAAGTTAGATCCACGACAAGGTCGTACATTATTTCTGATGTTTGACGAAAGTCAGTATTGAGCTCATTGTGTATATAATGAGTGATTACGAGTTTCGATGTTGTCTTAAAGTTTACGAGATTGTACGAGACGCCGATGCTATAGCACACCACAACTGTCTTTTACGTATTTGTATGTTAGGACAATCTTAACTGTCAATGTATTTGCAAATTGAATCAACGAGAAATTAAGACATATGCCAGCCTCTGCTTAAGGAAGAATAACCTTATTTGGCTTGTTGAAATCGCTAATGTTCCAATAGCATTACCTTACGATTGTGGATAGATGTCTATAAACTGTTATTAATTTAAACGACCTCAAACGTAAATCGTTTAGACTATATACTATTTATAAACATTGACCTTGTGAGACTACGCACTGTTGATAAATACCGACATCGTATGGATATCGTATGGATATCCTCGAGTATCATTTCATTAAAAACAGACAACATTTGACCACCGCATTTTCCAGACCTTAGTTCGTAATTCATTTTTATGGGGATTTTTGAAAGAATGAAATTATAACCATATAAGCCAATTACAATTAAGAAGTTAAAACTAGCCATTCGCAGAGAAATGAGAAAGATTTCACCCGAAATTTGTATGAATGTGATTAAATAATTAAACAATAACTTTACGTCGTAATAGAACAACATTGACGTTATATAAAACATCCGTTGTAAATGTTGATAAGTAAGTTCTATTGAAATAAATCATATACTTTGTGATATCTAATTTAGATATATCTAAAATAATGCTAAAGTTACAAGACGTTAATGGTATCATTCATTATGAATCGCCCTTTATCTTATATTATACATTGACGGTACATTAACTACTTTGTAACGGTGCAGCGTATTCTACAATGAGTGTTGAAACTTTGTACAACACAGATATACAATATAATATGTTTCTGTTTACACATATTCTCTTGTTAAGTTCGTTGTTTTAATAATTGTGTCTGTACAAGTGCCAAATGAAATTATTTTGTTAATATTGTCTCTTTGTAATACCTAATACCGAAACAAGATGACCAAAACAAGTCAAGTGAAGTCAAATTGACTGGTCTCGATTTTTTGACGAAGCAGATGTTGCGAATTGATAAATACGCGAATTCAATAAAAACAAAAAGAAGCTGATTTTTTAAACTAAGACGATTTTTTTTAACTCGTGAATTTAAAGTGTTTGACAGTAAACAATACTTACGTGTTATGGTTGCCATGATGCTATACCTATTTGCATGTACACCCTCTAGTGCCAAATGAAATTATTTTGTTAATTTTGTCTCTTTTTAATACCTAATGCAGGAAAAAGAAAACCAAAACAAGTCAAGTGAAATCAAAGTAACAGGTAAGTATTATAAGGTAAGAAGTGGTATAACAATGTTGCATCGGTTTCGATTTTTTTGAAGAAGCAAATGTTACAAATTGGTAAATACGCGAATTCAATAAAAACAAAAAGAAGCTGATTTTTGAAACAGAGACGGATTGTTTTTTACATCGCGAATTAAAGTGTTTTACAGTAAAGAAAACCTACGTCATACAGTTGCCATCATGCTATACTTAATTGCATGTATAATATCTCTCAGTAAAATTAACGAAGCCATCTAATTATATTTCTAAAAGCGCTTACGTATATCATGTTGACATTACACATATTTATAATGTAAACAAGGTATTGATAAATGCATCCTAACACGATGACCCTAACTTCAATGTAAACCCTTATAGATCAATACACTATGATGTAACTTTGGTTTTAATCATGCTTACTCTCAATGACCTCCCTTTATAACTTCATTCAGTATAGTTAGCATATGCCATTTAGCTGCATTTCTGAAGAGCCTTTCCTTCCATGATCGGCCTAGGAATTGCCATGCGTCTTGAAAATTGTTTTCCTGTAAAAATATCCATCCCAACAGGTTAAACCCTGTCTCTCTGTGTCCAAGATTGTCGTCCGTCTTTAGAACGTGTAATAGTTTTTGCATAGCAGTTCCTTTTTCTTCTTCTTTCCTTCTCTAAGCATATAGTAAATACAGTAGAAAATACAGATATATTTGTGAATCTACCGTAATCCAGTTGAACCAGTATTGATCTTTTTCTTCAGTTTTCGATCGAGGAATTGAGAAAACATTGCGGAACAACTCGTATTGAAGAGCTTCGTGGACAAGACTGACTTGAGATGACAGAAATACCATACAGTGTATGGTACATTTACGTCTTAATTCGTTGATTGAAATATTAGTTAAGCGTATCTTTTCAACGAGAACCGGATTAACACAAGTTGTATAGTGGTAACAGTGACACACAGATATCACATATGGTTTTAAACTATTTTCACATGACATCAGAATACACTTACACTCCTCTTGACTCTGTTCAGATTGAATATGTAAAGATGCTAAAGATAACTTTGACGAAATAAGATCACAGTCACTAGATTCTGATATGACATTTGGAAGAGATGTTTTGGACATATCTCCTCGTGATAAGTACTGTGAAAAAAGAAATTGTTCATATTGTAATTGTATATGTGGAATTAAAGAGTCAAGTACCATTCTTACATCTCTTGTAGTATGTTCTGTGACATCGTTGGTATTTCTTAGATAGAGGAGAAGTTGATCCGTCTCATTAAGATAACCTGTGTACGTGTTAGACGACATGTGTATGTGTTGCAGCAAGCTGTTCCTAAATTTGTAGATTATTCCTGTCTGAGAATTACAGACTCTGAGTTTCATCCGAAGTATGGTATACTGTTGAGCCAGACTACATTCTAGTTCAAGACCACATATTTTTGATTTCAGAAGTTCACCAACATTGTCACAAGTAAGATAATATAAAAACCTGACATCACTCTCTAGTATGTCGTTTAGAACATACTCTATTTTTTTTCAAAGTCATAAGGCTGAGCTTATCGAACATATTCTCTTCTGGAATGAAATAATTGGGACAATGTTTTGTCTTCACCCAAAATAAAAGACGTTTAAGACACAGCCGTGCACACTGTATAAGGTTACCATACTTCCAAATATATCTTGGTGAATCTTCAATTATATAAAACAGACTTGTTTTACAATGATATGATGAGATAGATTTACCGACCTTTGATTCAATGATATCATGCTTTATTATATTGAGGAGAACGTAACACTTGTGTTGTGTTTCGTTCAGACCTGACATGAGTTCACGTTCTTGAAGTGAGAATGAAATTCTCCATTCGAAAGACTTATCGTCACTATGAGGATGTCCAACACCAACAAACAAACAACCATATGAACCCATTGCCTTAAGTTGTTTTTGTGATGGCCAGTCGAATTTACGTGTCCTGATCAACCAGGAATTGGCGAACATAGGTATATCTCGACACCTTAATGCATATACCGTATCAGTTTGACACACATCGTTAGCACCAAACTTTTAAATTTAGATTTTTGACTAAATCTAAATCTAAATTTTTAGTTCACTTTTTGGATTCCCGGAGATTTAGATTTAGTCCGTATTCACCAACGCGTTTTAAACCGATCTCAATTTAGTCCAGTTTGTAAATGTCGTAAGAGACCGCGCACCGACTCTTGTTCCCGAATTAATCTAAGAGCTGAAATAAAAGACAGTACCATTAATTTATAGTCTATTTATAGATTTTCATATTTATCGTTATTTCACAAAGCTGGCATCTCAACTTTTCAATCCACATAACTATGCATTTTCTGTTCAAATGATCGGCAATTCCTGTTCAGTATAATATCTGCCTTTTTCACTATGTTGCGTGACGAAAACTTCGTCTGTCGCTATTATTGTAGTTCGATTTTGTCGTTTTCGATCATCTGTCATTTTCATTCATCCTTTTGTTTTTCGTAAATATCGCTAAAAGTGTCGTCTATGATTACACATACTTGATTCAAAGTTTACTTTGAGGACAATTGTCATCCATAAATGCAGACGTGAAAAGAATTAAACTCTATAAATGTCTGTTTCAAGGTAAATTTCGCCGTCTACTTGATTCGTTCTTTTTCGCTTTAAAGCGTCACTTTCATGAATATCGCGGTAAACACGATTTCGGTGTATTGCCTTGCCGACATGTTTTTTATCACGGATGCGATGTGAACTTACAAACAAACTGTGATCGAACTGTAAATTTGGAAACAATTCAACTCTTTTATCAACTGGTTGATTCCTTTTTAAACTGGAATGACTTGTACAAAATGTGTCAAAACCCCAAATTGTTGACACTGTTCAAACGTGTTTACATTTATGCAGGGACGTAGATAAGAACAGCTCGCAATAACTAAATGGTGCTTTTCAAAGAATCTAATATATTGGCAGCTACTAGTGACTTCATTGCTCTGAAGAACCTAATCAATTGACTTGTTGGCTACAAATAATAGTAAGCCTTTCCCATTTGCAGACATATTTTGATGTGATTAGAGCAGACGAATTAAAAAAAAAAAAATACAGATAATTTTCATTATGAGCAATTTCTTCTACACTACAATTTATGTTTAACTATTATTCAAATATGTACATGCATTTATAAAGATTTTCCATTTTTTTTTTAAATAGATTTTTACTAAGTATTTATATATTACACATAATTACAAATATTTGTCATTAGTAGAAAAGTGCTTAATATCTTTGTGACATCTTTAAATTTAGGGAAAGGGACCAACGGTTAATGATGAAGTCAAACAGAATTCTTTTCATTACATCAATTCTTTATTTGCATCAAACTATAATTTTGACAGTTAAACACTTGTGTCTACTTAATAAAATATAACATATTATTGAATATTGTTTTGTGAACAAATATCAAAATAGCACATGTTTAATACATTCAATTATACAACATAGCATTTGAGGAAACTTTTCCTCAATTATAACATTATACAAGAGCTGTCCACAAGACAGCATGCTTGACTATTTGGCCATTTGATACTATAGTCAACAGTTGTTACCGAGATAGTGGCTTGATAGTATAGAACTATAAATCAAGTTAGATAAGTCTTGTTTGAATAGTATCTGCTGTTTGTGAGAAAAGGCATTACATGCAAAACTCTAACCCAAATTTCTAACTTCATCTTGGACTCATGTAGTTGCACTTTAACCAGAATTTTTCTAGATATTTCATATTTTTCCTTTTTTTCTTCAAGCAGTCAGCTTTAAAATAAAATATACGTTCAGACATATTGTTATTAACAGTCTTAATCATACCAAAGGTTACAAAATAACCCTCTCCAAAATACAACAATTCTGCCATAGACAACTTTAAAATTGTCTATGCAAAAACATGGAAAAGCTCTTTAAATGATAGTACAACATGAATTGTGTTGAAAACTCTGCAGCAAAATGAAACATGGCTCATGTTGAACAATTGCTCCCTTTGCCACAATGTTTTCAACAGTCGTCAGTTGTAGATGCATCTGAATGCCAGGTAGAAAAGGTTTAAGATTTATGTTGTGGTAATGAGATATCTAAATAACAATTCATTTAATTAATTTAAATGGTCGATGAACCAATATTTATATTTAACATCAAAATATATTTTTCAAGCACTAGTTGAACAGTTTTTCAATTAAAATTGAAACTTGTTCTTGGTGACACTTTCTGGCACCTCTGCAGCAAATATTTTTTGAAAACAGTTTGGCAACAGCAGATTTTTTTCCAACTTTATTCAATTATAACTATTATTGTTCTTTCATTTACAGAGTTTCCTTATTTTTGAATACTGGCAAATGCATTGAAACAGAAAGTAATTTGTTTTAGATTTGTTGTATATGGGAAAGGGTTAACATTAACAAAATAGGGTCTATGTACTATATATTCTGTTCTTTAACAGAATTTTAAAAAAATACATAATATATTTGCTTCACAAATAATTGAATTTAAATGTTTGAATTTAAAAGTACTCTTATTCTTTTATGGAACAAATTTAAGACTTTACATCAACAAATTTATTGTTCAATAAAGAAACTAGCCTTTTTAGGCCTCTGCAGCAGCAAATGTTGTAGTCAATTTGATAAAAGGGGTAAATGCTCATCATAAGCACTGTTTTCAATTCTATTCACTAACAGATATTTTTTCATATCTTTGCTTAACAAAAAATTGACTTAATTGTTGTAATATAAATATAATCTAATTCTTAAATCTAAATGTCATGATTTTACAGTTTGAGAAGTAAATTCAAGTAAATGTTCATACACGGGTTGAACATTTCAAAACAAATGAAACTAATTCCTATACAACAAAGCTGCAGCACATGACCTTTGACAGCATCTAGGTAAAATAGAAGATCTCCCTAAATAAAGTTATAATTCATGGACATAAAGTAGAAAGTATTGTAGCAAAAGGAAAAATTTCTCATGAGCAATTTCTCCTTTTGTCACAATGGTTTCAAAAGTCGTCTGCTGCAGGTGTTAAAATGCATATGTTTCAAAGAAATGGTTAACAAAATATTGACTTTAATTTTTGTACCCTAAATGTTAATTAAAGTCCCTGATTTTATAGTTTGAAAGGTAAACTTTTTCCAACATACAACACAAACCTGCATTTAACAACTTTAAAATCTTCTAAGGCAAAGACATGTTTAATGAAAATCTCCTTAAATGAAAGTATGATCATGGAATAAAGTTGAAAACATTGTGGCAAAAGGAGACATTGCTCATTATGAGAAATGTCTCCTTTTGACTCAATATTTAAAATAAATGTGTCTGTAATCGGGAAATGGTTAACCTAAAAGAAGTTTTCTTTTCGCCATAACCTGATTTTTCTTCTCAACACAGAGTGTTGCCTCTGTTGTAACATATTTTGAAAAACATTAAAATTTCAAAAAGTAGAAATTCTGTTAACCAAGCAAATCCTCTACTTTCCTCACATTTTCAATTTTGCATGTTATTTTGAAAAAATCTAGGCAAACGTTTTGAAAATGTCTATTTATGTAAGAATTAATTATCATCGAGAAATCATTAACTCATATATATGAAAACATTTTGTAAAAAGAAGAAACTGCATATTATGTTTTCAAAAGTCATATGATGCAGAGGCCTCATAGCGAGGCAGATTTGTGAAATAATTGTGGGTTTTGTGGTAAAAGCACTAAAATTTGCACAAATGACGTTAAGGACATACTAAAAGATTTTAGATATAGTGCCAAGCTGAATTTTTGCTGATAAGCCCATAAAGTGCAAAAATCCAAGATGGCCGCCATCCGAAATGAAATATGTGTAAATTGTCATATCTTTGTAAGTAGTTGACACAAACACATAAATGATGAGTCTTTTTGTATGTTTTCAGACATAAGGAATCAAATGGAACTATTATTAAGTTGATCAAATGCATATAAAGCAAAATACTGGCCAAATTCATGTTAAAATTTAAAATGGCCACCATCTGAATTGTGAATATATACGAGCGGTCGTATCGTATCGAATAATGTAAATAGCATTTGTTACGAAACTTCGTTGATCCGAAAGTGTAAGTATTAGTCTCGAGTTATCGTCCTTTTATGTTCTTCGAGCAAACCCCTACACTGTCCAGCCAATTCAAAGCGCACAGACATCGGTGCTGAATATGGTACTCTTGTTGATAATTTTAAAAGCTTTCTACAGATGAGCAACCGGCCATTACCGATTAACATAGATAGGCTCGATGAATGAGATGGCATTGGAAGCACTCTTGCTTGTAATCATGCCCAATAGCACTCATCATGCCGCTTGAACTGTTCAGCCAGTCGTCTTGCCAGAGTCGAAGTAGTAACTGCCCCTCCTACTACATGTAGCGATGCATCTGGAGGACTCCCGTATATGCTTCGGCAGGCTGAATTCAGAAACCCTCCAAAAGAGAACAACCGTTTCTTTTGCGGTGAAGTTGGAGATGAAGCTACGCATCTGCACGAAGCAATGACACCACGCATCACACACATAGTTAGGCAATGTGCATTGAAGCTACAGGACCAAAAGTTAATCTCGCAATTCAGCCATAGCGATCTTGTGGCCGAAGAAGCCAAGTATAACGCCAATTGCCTGGTCAAATTGTACAATGCGAGCAACAGGTAAAACAGAGGAGGATGAGAAATAGAACTTCGACAGAGTATCATAGCTTCGGTGGAACTTTTGGGGTACATAGAGGACATGAAATTGAGTGTGAAGGACAAAGCACCTGTCTTCAAGTTGGTGGATCTTCTGCAGCTTTACACCGACAGACTGCTAGAGTTAGGAGTCGAGATAACTGGACGTATTCATTCCACCGACCTCAAAATTCGGATACTCGCATACATGCCAGGGCTTCAAGCATATAAACATGGACAGGTTATGTTGCTGAGCTTCAGCGATGATGTAGGGCATGCATTGCGAGATGCATGCTTCGACGATTGTGATGATGCAGCCATTTGTTTAGCAAAGGCGGCCCGAATAATCCAACGAGATATGATCGGAGTAAGCGTACAATTTGATGGTAGTTCCTTCCCACAGGGTTGCCAAGAAGAAGCTTTGCCCAAGTCGCTTGTTGCACTGGTTAGCATGCTCTTGGATGGACCAACTATTACGAGAAGAGATGGTGACGAATCCGGACAAGCAACGTTGAGTATTGCTCAATTACTGCAGTACAATAGCTCTGTGAGAAAAACGCGGAGGGTCCACTAATATACACCACAGTAATAGCAGGGAGACTCCTGTACCAATATATATTGGTATGATGATACATGGACATACACGTAAGCGAGAACTCATAGACACTTTGTTCCACTTCGGCTTATCAATTTCCTATGACAATTCAGCAGCCCAGCAGTATGAATCCGAAGAGGTTGTGTGCCCCCTTATACCGCGAAAAAATATGTTCACCACAGCTGCTGTTGACAACCTATACCACAACCCGAGCTCAACAACTGCTCACGGTGCCTTTCATGGCACAGGCATTTCACTCTTCCAAAACAGGAAAACAGAATCTGATGGAATCGTGCGTCAAAAATCAGAAATGCAACCAGGCCTACAATCAAACAGATACCATCACTTCCTGAGTCATATACAGAGCTGAATCCGGTGACAGCAAAGAAGGATCTGATCATCTCTCCGACTCAGGGAATACTGACCAGTGACTGTGAACTTGTTAACACTGCCATTGATTGATTGATTGATTGATTGGGGTTTAACGCCGTTTTCAAAACAATTTCAGTCATATCACAGCGACCAGTTCACCTACTCATGCATTTCCTGGCCTTCCCACACCAGTACACCACACAACATGCTTTCCAAGCAACAGGCTGCTTTTCCAAATAGACATAGCCCATTGGTGAAAGACGAATGACGCAGTGACTTTTGTCAAACGTCGGCAGAGCTGGGATTCAAACTAACAACCCCTCGATTGACAGCCCGCATCGCTACCGACTGAGCTACCGGGGCCATGGAAGAGGAGAAGAAGTAGCAGAACAATATACGTAGACTTGTAAGTGAAGGGGTCCAGAGTGTTGATGATCCAATCTGTTGGGCTGCATTCCATTATAATGAGCAGCAATCACATGACTTTGAGGTCACTATCGGATCTCTTCTGCCACTGTTTCCGGACAACTCGAAGTCTGTGGCAATGATTCGTCATGCGATGGGTGTCGTACAATAAGCTGTACACCTCCTGAATCCTGGACAGGTGCCTATGTTGACAATAGACCAACCATTGTTTGCAATTGCCGAATGAGTATGAGGAAGAGAAATTTGTCATTCTACCAGGTGGCTTACATATGTAAATGGCTTCCTTGACAACTCTTGGAGATTTGCTCGATGGTAGTGGATGGACACATGCTTTGGCCCAAGCAAATATTGCTACAACTGGAACAGCTGAATCATTCCTGAAAACAGCGCATGTCACACGGACGAGACATGCACACCAAGTTACAGCCATTGCATTATCTATACTGTTGCACAAGGCTTACGATGTATACAGCTGTGAAGAGAGTGAACCAGAATCATTTGACGAATGGGGCGTCAAGCGAGTTCAGGCGTCTCCACAATTTCAATACTGGTCGATGATCATGCGACTGGAGCTGCTAGTATTGGTGTATGTAAAATCTCTTTGTGATTCCAAGTTTTCGCTTTATGTCGCTGTACTTAAAAAACTCGCACCCTGGTTTTTCGCCTCGGACCACACACACTACCCTAGATGGGTGCCAATTCACATTCGTGACATGATGTCGTTGCAGGATATAGTTATCCAGTTTGCTCAAGAAGGATTCGTTGTGCACAAAACAAAGCGACCATTCTCTGCAATCGCAATCGATCAAGCACACATAAAAAACAACAAGATCGTAATAGGAAACATTGGGGCAGTGTGATTGTTGCAAAATCAAAAAGCTCTACTTCGTTGGATGGTGGCGGGACAGGAACTAGCGAGGGTTAATGAAGAATTTAAAGTCAATTGTCTGGATCGAGGTATAGGGAAAACTAACGGGACCAATCTTAAGCACCACGAGCATACTGTGTCTGCACAAGTCAAATTTGCCAATGAGGTAAGTGCTCTTGTTCAAGTAGTTGAAGATATGGGAAATCCATTCATGGAGAGAGTGACGACCTCCTGGATCTTGACAGCCGAGACATCGCTGATCCAGCAATAGTCGAAACTGTGCGTATACTAGAGTTGACAGACCAAGACCAGTGTGACAAGTACATGGCCGAGCGAGTGATAGAGCGAACCACACCTGTGTTTGATCCTATCAGTAGAAATCAGATGCCCTTGTTCAGCCGACCACCATCGAGAGTTCCATCGAAAGCAAAACAAACCATCACATCACTAAAGAGTGACTTTGCGCTGATCTCAAAAGTGTACATTGCTTGTCAAACCTGCCACGGAGACTTGGACAATTTCTTCGAACATGAGAATCCCCCCCCCCTAACCCCCCCCCCCCCCCCCCCATCATTGTCATTGCTTTGAAAACTTCGGTTTGGGACGAATTCTGACCTTCAATAATGTCTGGAAAGGTTATGCACATCATGTGGAGAGGATCCATTTGTTGACGTCACCATATTGGATGGTGGTGCCATCATCAATATGCTGAAACCCATCGGTGTGAAGACGTTCCAAGAATATGCTACACAGGTGTTTCTTCCGTTCATCAAAGCGCAGCTGCGAAACGTGACCAGAATTGACATCGTTTGGGATGTGTACCTGGAAGACAGTCTGAAGTCCATCGCGAGGGAGAATCGATGAAGATGTGTTCGGCGGCGTGTTGCACCTTCCAATACAATCCCAGGAAATTGGCAGGAGTTCTTGAGACTGGCAGACAACAAGACTAAACTATTCATCTTCTTGGCACACCAGGTGGTTGAAAACCTATTTGGAGAGAAGGAAGTATACACAACATGTGGTCAGCGTGTACTGTGCTCTCTAGTTCACGAGGACATCTCATCTCTTGAACCATGCGCACATGAAGAGGCGGACACCAGGATGCTCCTTCACATAGTGGATTCAGCCAACAAAGGGCACATATGTTCTGGTCCTGGCAGTGTCGACCGTTGTGTGCCTTAAAGACACCGAAATATGGGTTGCGTTCGGCACTGGCAAACACCTGAGGTACATTCCTGCGCATGACATCGCCAAAGAACTTGGTAGTGGAAAGGTACATGCACTCTCCATGTTCCATGCCTTTAAGGTTTGTGCCTTTAAGGGTTGTCACACGGTGTCGTGGTTTGCTGGCCTGGGAAAAAAGACTGCATTCGACATTTGAAAGTCGTTCAATGAGGTCACACCTGTATTTTCTACCTTGTTGACGGACCCATCTGTGTTCAACGACGATTGCATGTCTGTGTTGGAGACATGTTGTACATCTGTACGACCGCACTTGCACAGAAACTACCGTGAACTCAGCCAGGAAGCACATCTTCACTACCAAAGATAGATCAATCGATAACATACCACCAACAGGAGCAACCCTGCTACAGCACACACAACGGCCTATATACCAGGGTGGATGTGTGGGGACAGGCACTCATCCGTTCTCCAGTTGTTCCATCTCCAGAGACATACGGTTTGCGAAAGAGTGCGACCCGAGGCTGGCAACCATTCTGGACACTACTGCCAGAAGCGATGGCCTCATGTTCTGAATTGCTGCGATGTGGATGCAAAACGGGTGTAGGGGACTTTGCAAATGTGTCAAAGCTGCTCTTAAATGTACATCACTCTGCCACTGCAGTGGGAACTGGGACCACAATGATAGCTGCTAGAATTATGAAATGTTGTATAAATTTGGCCAGAATGTTGCTTTATATCAACTAAATTATAGTGCCATTGGATTCCTTATGTCTGAAAACATACAAAAAGACTCCTCATTTGTGTTCTTGTGTCAACTATTTGCAAAGATATGACAATTTACGGATATTTCGTTTCAGATGGCGGCCATCTTTGATGTTTGCACTTTATGGGCTTATCAGCAAAAATCCAGCTTGGCACTATATCTAAAATCTTTTAGTATGTCCTTAACGTCATTTGTACAAATTTTGGTGCTTTTACCACAAAACCCACAATTTGGGTAAATATTGACACATATCTGCCTCGCTATCAGCAAATGTCTGTGTATATATATATGGGTTAAAATAGCATAGTAAGTGTTAGAAAGTATTTAACAGAAACATCACTCAAATGATACACTGTGACTATGGCAACAGTTAATGATATTGTAAGGCCTATTTGGGGCTGGCTGTCATCTCATCTCCTTCAGTTCATGATTTCTATATCATTTCTGTCACCATTCCCAACTGAAATTAAAGAAAAATACAAATGCCATAAAATGCTCATGTTTAAATATTATAATATTATACAATGATTGACAGTTAAAGAAAAGATACATAGATCTGTTTAATCCTTTCCCACATTATGCATCTATAGGTGGGAAAGGGTTAAATTCAGTCATTTTCAATATGGAATTTTGAATTACATATTCTTTACATTTGTAAATGTAAGTTCACTTACTAAATTGAGTTGAAAGTACTGTGGCAAGAGAAATTGCTCATGACAGACAAATCTGCTACAGAGTCATAAGAAAGCATCTGTATGTGGAAAAGTGTTAGCTATAGGTGTATGGTGTGAAATGAATTGTGAACTAACCAGTTTATGGTCATTATTTTGAAAGTATTGAGCTGTGTCAAGCCTTTTTGAGTTCTTAATGACAGATGCATCCTTCCACAAAAATGGAAATGTAGCTCTACTTGTTTTATATCAGTATAACAGTAACAGGCAGCATTTGAGAGCATTACTACTAGGAAATTGGGAATAAATCACAAATAAATATGTGAATATGCAGCACCCTTGCTCAGGCTATGGGTATTAATATTCAGATAAAGATAGAAAATATCCGAACAACAGACATTACATATCCTACCACAGTCCCTACAATGAAATATGTGAATATGCAGCACCCTTGCTCAGGCTATGGGTATTAATATTCAGATAAAGATAGAAAATATCCGAACAACAGACATTACATATTCTACCACAGTCCCTACAATGATACGATTTTTGAATATGGGATGACAAAAATGGGCCGAGACCATCAGAGTACTAAATAACACTCATCAGTCATATTTCCTACTGCAACAATAATCAAACACAAAACAAAAACACTCGACTGTCTGATATGAACACAGTCCAATTTTAAATGATGTCCTCTTCAAGTCATGCAAATAAAATGCAGGTGAAACGATTTGCAGTTTGGGTTAAGAGAATCAACCCGTGACACAAATCAAGAGCAACAGATATTATGAAATCACCCCACCCATTGATTTAGTACATCGATTGTTTCATTGAAAAACTTACCAGTTTAAGATTGGCCGCTTTAGGATTGATGTTGGCTGTACGAACATTATAGACATGCCCACATTGTCTCTCTTGTCGGTCTTTCGGGTTACATGATCATTGAAATACGTTTCCTGAATTTCTGAATGCTAATCACTACATGAGTTCACATCATTTTCGTCGACTCGAGACTGTTCGTTTGTAATTCGACATATTTGATTATAAATATCCTTCACTGGTATCCAACTTTAAAGCTTTATGTGGCAGTATAATACACCTAAGTGTCGTTTTCTCCCCAGAAAATATCAACAATCCAGCATCAGCGAGGGTCCGCTAGCTCAAAATTCCAATTTTGACACAGGCCGGAAGTGTGTCCTTTTTTTCCGCTAGAAACGGGAGACAACTATAAATGACTCACTTAGAAACCCTTTTCGACCCCAAATTTTGGTTTTACCCTTATTAAAAGTCAATTTGAAATATTCTAGCGGTGGGCACAAAACAGTCGCCATTTTGTTTCCAATTTAGTCGGCCAATTTAGCATGCCCCGAATGAATGAATGAATGAATGGTGTTTTAAGGCCCGTCGACAACTAAGGTCATTTTGGGCGCTTAATGATTTACTTACTATAAATTATGAAATGATTGAAATATAACTAACCAGTTTATTAGACAAAACAATTAAACATGATGTACGCGATATTTAACATTAATATAAAACGACATGTAAAACAATGTAAAACAGAATTTAGGCAAACAAGCCAAACACTGCTATGAAATACTTAACATAAAGATAAACAATATCTGAGAAAATGCGGAACAGGATCTGTAAAAGTAATACATGTGCAAAAGCACGATTTAAGAAATAATCATATCTTATTAAAAATATTAATTTCCCTAAGGAAATCAAATACAAGTTCCGGTTTGACAGACTCAAAGAGCTGACGCATACTTTGAGCCTTGAAAAATCTATCACGTATTGGAGCGAAATCAGCACATTCCAGAAGAATGTGCTGTACTGAAAGTTGTGTAAAACATGGAATACACTGAGGTGCTTCCTCACCCTTCAGTAAGTACGCATGAGTTAACCATGTGTGCCCAATGCGTAAACGAGCAAGGACAATTTCTTCTCGGCGACAGGATCTAAAAGCTGGCAGGCACTCACCAAGTACTGACTTGATTGAGTGCAGTTTATTATTTACTTGCTCAATCCAATCACTTTGCCACTTATCGTGAAGTAAAACATTTATTAAAGGTTTAAAATCGGTATAAGGTATTTTAAAAGGTAAAATATCTTGTAAAAGAGCAGACTTTGCTGCCAAGTCAGCATGTTCATTACCGTGAATGCCCATATGACTGGGGATCCAGCAAAATACTACATGTGCTGTTGCACAAATACGCGATAACTTAGAAAGGAGGTCAACAATAATAGGGTTATCTATTTTGTCATTCTGAAGTGCCTGCATAGCAGACAATGAGTCAGTAAAAATAATATATCGCCAATAACCGTCGGATTCAATATGGTCCAAAGCCAAATGAATTGCCTTTAACTCGGCAGAAAATATAGAAGCATTATTTGGCAACCGAAATGTTATCACATCGCCATCATGAACTGCAGCGGCAGCAGCCTTTTTTCCGTCCTTAGAACCATCTGTATAAATATGCTCAAAGTTATAATATGTATTTTTAATTTCCATATACTTGGACTTAAAAACAATAGGATCTGTGCAGGCCTTTTTATCAGTCGCAAGATCATAAATGAACTAGAATTGTTTTGACAAAAACATATGTCTCCCCCTCAAATATCTGTCAAAATCTCTCAAAACATTCCAACCTATAAAGCAGACAAACAAAAATTTGACCAAGATGGACAGTACTCAATTTTTAATTACTAATGTTTTGTCTTGAACCTATATTGTCGAGACGCAAGTTGTGCACGTCGCCTTGGTGAGGTGAACATGTGACCCAAGTTTCATGAAAATCCTTCAAAACGTCTTGGAGATATTGAGTGGACAGGAAATAAAGCCTAAAACCTTTGAGCTTCAAGCGTGACCTTGACCTTGAACCGGTATGGTCGAGACGCGGGTTCTGCACGTCGCCTTGATGAGGTAAACATGTGACCCAAGTTTCATGAAAATTCTTTAAGCTGTTTTGGAGATATGGAGCGGCACAAAATAAAGCCTCAAACCTTTGACCTTCAAGCGTGACCTTGACCTTGACCCAGTATGTTCGAGACGCGGGTTCTGCACGTCGCCTTGGGGGTGAACATGTGACCAAATTTTCATGAAAATCCTTCAAGCCGTCTTGGAGATATTGAGTGGACACGAAATAAAGCCTAAAACCTTTGACCTTCAAGCGTGACCTTGACCTTGAACCGGTATGGTTGATACGCGGGTTCTGCACGTCGCCTTGATGAGGTGAACATGTGACCCACGTATCATGAAAATCCTTTAAGGAGATATGGAGTGGACACAAAATAAAGCCTCAAACCTTTGACCTTCAAGCGTGACCTTGACCCAGTATGGTCGAGACGCGGGTTCTGCACGTTGCCTTGATGAGGTAAACATCTGACCCAAGTTTCATGAAAATACTTCAAACCGTCTTGGAGATATGGAGCGGACACGAAATAAAGCCTCAAACCTTTGACCTTCAAGCATGACCTTGACCATGACCCTATATTGTCGAGACACGGGTTCTGCACGTCGCCTTGATGAGGTGAACATGTGACCAAAGTTTCATTAAAATCCTTCAAGCCGTCTGGGAGATATGGAGCGGACACCAAATAAAGCCTCAAACCTTTGACCTTCAAGCGTGACCTTGACATTGACCCTATATTGTCGAGACGCAAGTTCTGCACGTCACCTTGATGAGGTGAACATGTGAGCCAAGTTTCATGAAAATCCTTCAAGCCGTCTGGGAGATATGGAGCGGACACGAAATAAAGCCTCAAACCTTTGACCTTCAAGCGTGACCTTGACCTTGACCCTATATTGTCGAGACGCGGGTTCTGCACGTCGCCTTGATGAGGTAAATATGTGACCCAAGTTTCATGAAAATCCTTCAAGCCGTCTGGGAGATATGGATCGGACAAGATTTTGGGGACGAACAGACAGACAGACAGACAGACAGACAGACAGACAGACAGACATCAAGGACAAAAACAATATATCTCCCCTGTATACAGGGGGAGACATAATGATGGACTATTTCGAGTCCAAGGTGGAGAATCTGAAATCTCCTGCCTCGCGATGTCCTCAAGATCAACATCAAGCTTAGCGACTTCGGGACCGTAACGGATACCAAAAGGCGGTATTACCCGTTCCTTCTTTAAAAATAATTCCTTGTATAAAGGTTTAAAAACAACTCTATGAGTGGGATTTGAAGGGTTAGACTTGAGTTTTAAAAGATACTGCATAGCTAGTTTTTGTCGACGTAAATATAAGGGTGGTTCATTGGCTTCTACATAGAGACGTTTGACGGGCGAAGTTCGAAAAGCGCCCAGGGCTAGCCGTAAACCCTGATGGTGAATGGAATCAAGTGTTGCAATGTATGATTTTCGTGCCGAGCCATAAACAATACATGCGTAGTCTAATTTAGATCGTATTAATGACCTGTAAAGTCTCAAGAGGACTTTACGGTCAGCACCCCAATCCATGTGGGATACAACGCGTAAAAGATTTAATGCTTTCTGGCATTTATTTCTAAGATATTTAATGTGAAGAACAAAAGTCAGTTTTGAGTCAAACAATAGACCAAGGAATTTAAATTCAGGCACAACTTCAATACGAGTGCCATCTAGTGTTAAATCAGGATCTAGGTGGTGTTTACGAAGTTGACAAAAGTGCATACATTTGGTCTTGCTTTTAGAGAATTTAAAGCCATTTTCGTTTGACCATTTTTGCAAATTATTCAAAACTTGTTGCAGTTGTCTTTCAATTGTATGCATATGCTTTGATCTGTAGCAAATACAGAAATCATAAACATATAGAAAACATTCAACTCCTGGGTTAACAGATTTGATAATGTTATTAATCTTCACACTAAAAAGTGTTACAGAAAGAATGCATCCCTGGGGAACACCCATTTCCTGTTCATGTGGATCAGACAAAGTATCACCAACACGAACTTTAAACTGACGTTCATTTAAAAAAGCAGAAATGAAAAAAGCAAGGCGACCTCTTATGCCGTAATCATAGAGGTCATTCATAATACCATATTTCCAGGTAGTGTCATATGCACTTTCTAAGTCAAAGAAGACGGAGACAACGTGTTCCTTTTTAATGAATGCTTCTCTGATAAAAGTTTCAAAACGGATCAAATGATCCACTGTGCTTCTATGTTTACGAAAACCAGACTGGAAAGTAGTAATAAGTTTGTTCTTTTCGAGAAACCAAACAAGTCTGTCGTTCACCATTCTTTCCATGGTTTTACATATACAGCTAGTTAAGGCTATAGGACGATAATTCCCAGGATTAGTTGTATCTTTACCAGGCTTGGGAATTGGAATAACGATGGCCTCTTTCCAAGACCTCGGGAGATTTCCCGTTCGCCAAACCTGATTATAGACGTCAAGTAAACAAGAAAGGGATCGGAAAGGTAAATGCTTAATCAGTTGATAGTGTATATCATCTGAACCCGCAGCGGTATCATGGCACTTCTTGAGAGCCGATTTTAATTCTTTTAACGTAAATGCTTTATTGTAGGCCTCTTCATTTTTCGATTTAAAGTTAATTTTCCGTTTCTCCCTCTGCTGTTGAAATTTTTGAAACTTTGGAGAATAGTTTGAAGAGGACGATTTTTGTGCAAAGGAATCTGCCAACGTATCGGCAATATCCTTCTTTGAAGTAGCAACACCGTCTGAGGTGTTCAGATGATTAACACTAAGCGAACTGCTCTTTCCTTTTATTTTCCTTATCATGTCCCATGTCTTTTTGACAGATGATCTAGAATTTAATCTAGATACATACTGTCTCCAAGACGCACGTTTACTGTGCTTAATTGTTTTACGAGCTTTTGCTCTAGCTATTTTAAAGTATACATGATTTTGATGGGTTGGCCTCAGGTTAAACTGCCTTAAAGCCGATTTGCGTGTTCCTATAGCCTTTTTGCAATCCTCATCAAACCAAGGTTTGCGAGGGTGCTTTGGATTTGTCGAAGTTTGGGGAATTGCCTCTTTAGCAGCCTGATACATTAAAGATGTAAATAGTTGTGTAGGGTCATCACATTCCAAGAAAGCATCCGGATTAATGGAACGTTCACATCGCATCTGGAATAAATTCCAGTTCGCTTTGTGGAGCCTCCATCGCCTCGGACGCCCCTGGACAGATGGCCCAGTTTCAGTGATAATTATAGGGAAATGATCACTTCCATGAAGGTCGTCTTCCACCTTCCACTTAAAGTCAACAAATATATCAGGACTACAAATAGAAAGATCAAGAGATGAGTAAGAACCAGTAGCAGGATGCAGATAGGTGTGAGATTTATTATTCAAAATACAAAGGTCATGTTTAAAAATAAAATCTTCTAATATTTGGCCTTTGTTATTGGTGTCACTACATCCCCACAACTTATTGTGTGAATTGAAGTCACCAACTATCATAAAAGGTGTTGAAAGCTGACTGACAAGCTCAACGAGCTTGTCTGTATCAAGAGGTTGACTTGGCGGAAGATACAAAGAACATAGGGTAATTGTTTTGCTCAATGAAATTCTTACCGCAGTCGCCTGCAGAGTTGTAGTAAGTGAGACTAAGCTATGGGGAACAGAGTTGTTAACAAATATTGCTACACCACCACAAGCTCGAGCACTTGCATCGCAAGTTTTATGATAACATGAATGATATTTAAGAGAAAGACAATCAATATCTTTTAAAAATGTTTCTTGTAAGCATATAGCTACTGGTTTCTTTTCATTAACTAAAAGAGACAATTCTTCAAAATTGGCTTTAAATCCACGACAGTTCCACTGGATTATGGAATTCATTTCGATATAGGTTCACAAATTTTGATCTCGGCTATCGCAGTATGCCAGGAATCAATATTTTGATTCCAGTCATCTGTTGTACCCGACCATGGATTAGGAGGCTCAGTTTCCTGTGTCTCCATGTCATCCAATGTCTGATAACGATTAGTGATTTTAGGTTTAGAGTCACTAGCTCTATCTAATTGGACCTTATTTTTTCTAGTTTTTTGTTTCTCGAAGCCTTCAGAATCGGGCTTTGAGTGTAATTTTAACTTTGGTTTGTTTTGTTGGTTTGGTTTAAGTGAAATAATTGAAGATTTTTTCGTATCAGGTGATTTACTTGTATGGTTTGAATTATTGTTTACAACTTTAGAAGATTCCTTTCCTTTTGAAGAATCAACTTCCTTGGAAGAGGACCCAACCCCTCCAGGAGAAGACTCAATCTCTCCAGAAGAAGATAATTTAATTTCTCTAGGAGAAGACTCAACTTCTCCAGGAGAAGGTGACCTAATTTCTTTAGAAGAAGACTCAATCTGTTTAGAAGAAGACTCATTTTCTTTCGAAGAAGATGCAGTATTGCTACAGGTGTCTTTGTTCATTGATGGTAATGAAGAAAGGATAGAAGTAGAGGGCTGTTCATTTGACATAATTGCTTTTAACTGTAAACTGATGTCAGGAAACTTTTGAGATAGAACCTTCAAAAGGCGATGGCATGTAGTACATTCTTGTGAGGGTGGCGGTGTATTGACAACAGGCCTGATAGTAGTTGGTCTGGAGTTGTTTTTGGTGACATTAGCATATGAAACAGTCAAATTGAATCGGGTTTCAACAATTTTCTTCGCCTCAGGAAAAGAAAGACCTTCTTTACACTTGACGGTAACAATCTCCTTCTCCCGTTTCCACACAAGGCAGGAGCGGGAGGTAGAATAATGCTCACCACCACAGTTTGAACATTTAAGTGTATTTTTACATTCATTTACATCTGCATCATGTTCTGAACATAATGCAGTGCAACGACGGCAAACCTTGTCTTCTGTAGTTTTTCGGCATTTTGATTCATGATGGCCATACTTATAACAGGTGTAACATTGCAATGGGTTAGGGATGTACATGTCAACAGGGACATTCAAGTATCCAACTTTAAGGGATCTTGGCAAAATAGCTGTATTGAATGTTAGCACCAAGGTGTTTGTTGGTCTCTTGATACTGTCCCTGTAGGAAGTCATCCTTCTGACATGGACGACCAGTTGGCCGGCCAGTTCAGAAGCAATTTCCTCCTCAGAAACTCCTGCAAGATCTGGGCATCTTATAATTCCTTTTGACGTATTAAGAGTATTATGGGCAGAGCATTTGGCAGAGATATTGAAAAAGGTTTTTAATTTTAAGAGGTTGTCTGCATGTGCTTTCTTCTCAACTTCAATGAGGAGAGCACCTGATTTCAATTTTTTAACAGACTTAGGTGAACCAGCAAGAGAAAGAAGGCATTTCTGTATAACGAAAGGTGAAAGGGAAGATATAGGCTGTTCGGGTAAATTTGATTCAATCAATAAGAATCGGGGGAATGAAGGGTTTGAAGTGTTGCCATTTGGTTTGTCGATATCGGAGTCCGAGTCCATTTCAGTACGTGTGCGTTTTTTGGTTTGAGGATCCATATCCAAGTTTTTATTTTTCATCAACCGCGGCCCCCACCCGCCACGGAGTCCAACAAGGGAACACGATATATGGAGCGGAAATCCAGCTCCTCGTGTCAGGGGTCCACAGATGGTATAACTAGATACCGCGACAAGGAAGAACATGGATGTGTCCCCCATATCAGGGATCCGCCATGCAAGTCAGTGCCCCCGACCAAAACATCCGCGACACCCAATTAGCCCATTAGCCTATAAAAGACGAGGCACAATAAACTGTAAACGTTATGCAAATTAAATATGACACATATAATATAAAGTTGGTGTATATGAAATGAAAGAAACGATCGGATGGAATATTTTCAAGTGAAAAAAAAAACTTATACGTAGATACATGCACAGATATTTATGACATTTTAACACCATTACAGTTAATATACATGTATTTGTAAGAAAAGAAAAAGTGTGCCTAAATCTTATATATGACCAGCAGTTTGCACTAGACCGGGCCCATCTAGGCTCCCGTTTACACCGAAGCAGAGGCCAAAGCAGTGTGTTGGAAAGCCGGAGATCCCTGCGCTTCCCTCAACTGCCAGGATCCTCGTTTCCTGCTTACGAGTATCCACCCACGGCAAACAGGCGGGTCCATTAGGGGACTTCTACCCCTTGTAGGACGGACAGCCGGCGTATTCTAACCCCCACCGGCAGGGGGAAGCATGCCCCGAAGCGGATTAAATATTTAGTCCGAAAATCTAAATATTTCGTCCGATTTACAATTTAGACGCGTTGGTGAATACGGACCAAATCTAAATCGACGTAATTTAGTCAGATAATTTAGATTTAGTCCGAAAATCGAATTTAGACGCGTTGGTGAATACGGGCCCAGGTCTGTCTTCGTTACAATATATTGTATCAATATCAGAAGCTAAACCGGGTGTAGTTGTTCCTTCGCACCTACTTCCAACAATATATTTAGATAATACGTTTAAACGTGTGTCACAAAATAGACCTATAAACTTGTAGTGTATTTCATGTAACAAAGCATACTCCCAATATTTCCTTCTCATGTACTGAGATGCGCCTATATCATCAAGTACTTCATGCAGACTCTTAGAAAGATCATCTTCATTGGTATTGTCCATTTCTCGTCTACCTGTAATAAATATTAAAATAATATTTTTTGATTGCTAAATGCCTGATTGACAAGCAATAGATCTACACATGTTTGACAAGAACCACATGTAACCATTTTCGCCTGTTGATTTCTTTCTTGAATAATGCATGAACCCTCACCCCCCCCCCCCCCCCCCCCCCCCCCCCCCATTTTCTTTGGATTAGTTTAAAGCTTAGAGGTAACTTTTTTAAATGATATATGGTATTCTACATGAGAAACGCTTAAAATTTGTATATTTATATGGAAACAAAGAAGCAATTGATTTGATGTATTGTAACCTAAAGAGCTTTTGGCTAGAAATTATTGAAAGTCAATTTTGTGTCAGCTGCACATATTGAAGCATTCTAGTGTACTTTACGGGGTAGGATACAGTCAAATTGTTGTTTGAAAAACTAATAAATTGGATGCCTGGAGTGGAATATAGGCTCATTGGGGGTATTCAGTCATTAGGTAATAACCACTTTGACATTTTCTATAAGAAATGATGTTTTTTAAGCTATTTAAACTTTTCTTTGATTGGGTTATGGCCTAACACAGACATATACATGAAGTTTGGTCATGTGTTTCTTTTTTTTTTTTGTCTTGAAGACCCGAAATTTGCTCGAGCGCAAACAACTTGCCGGACTCAAGTCGGAACACCTTGGTTTGTGTGGCATAGGCAATTTGGAATTTCTTTGAAAATAATTGCCTTATTGTCCTATTATTTATTATTTTGCTTTCATTTTATATATTGCCCTGTAAATTACACAAAACCCAGGTCTCTGAGGGTAAATAAAGTGTCTAAATGAGCTTCAGAGTCCACAAAAATGACAGTTCAATTTTGTGTTTTCTGCAAAAATGTTTGGATACAGTCAAACTGGTTAAAAATGATGATACTGGTTGCCTAAAAAGTCTGAGAATATTTCATAGATATTAAGTTTTATCATTTCTATGAACGTTTGACACAGCAAAACCTAAATATGTGATGTTTTTTCTTATTGTTCCTTTGCAAAGACCTATGTAATGCGTGAAATGTATTCTTATATCCATGATAAATATAATTTAAATTAACATTTTCAATTGCAAGATAGATGTAAATTGAGGCGAATAGTATTTTACTTCAATTATATCAAGACAAGGCGATATGTTTTATTCTACTTTTAACAGTTTTAAAATAATATAACAGGGAATGGAGTTTCAGCAGTAGCATGGTCGTCTCACGACAAATGGTTTCTCAAAGAAAATTACAAATGGACATACCAACTTCGACACATTGAAATGGAAGAAAGCATTATAGTTATACCACAGAATGGTGTTTTCTCTACTTTCAACAATATTATAGTTACACCACTCAGAATTGTGTTTACTCTACTGTCAACAGTATTACGGTTACACCACTCAGAATTGTGTTTACTCTACTTTCAACAGTATTATAGTTACACCACTCAGAATTATGTTTACTTTACTTTCAACAGTTTTATAGTTACACAACTCAGACTTGTGTTTTCTCTACTTTCAACAGTAGTATAGTTACACCACTCATAATGGTGTTTAATCTTCTTTCAATAGGTTCACACAGTGTGTATATGAAATGTAGTGTGTCAATATGATTTAACCTATAATCCTTAGCCATAATTGTCAAACATACATACCATTTCAAAAGCATTTCATTAAGTACACACACGATATTTACGCAATCACGTGCTGAAGAACTATAGAAAAGGGTTATATACATATTTCATTTCTTCAATCCTTATTTGATCACCAAAACATATGCAGTGGGTTCCTACAATATAGGATTTGATTGAGCAATACAATCTATCTTGTAGAGCCAAAACCAGTGTACTCAATATTATCTACTCTGAATGAACTCACCTTTCTATTGGCAAACAGTTATAATTCCATTCACTGTTATAATTGGCGTAATCCTCTTGATATCAGAACTGTCGCTATCCGGAGCTCTCTGTGTTGTTTTATCAACACCGTTACATAAAGCCGGCACAAACCCGTCACCCACTTAGTTATAGTAACAGACAAACAGATGTATTTGCCATGTTGGAGAGATCCGAAAATCCATCGACCGTTGTAGATTCAATAGTTTATATATATGCAAATACTCTGACGTATATAATATGTGATAATTTGAATGTTTTATGGGATTTACCTTTCGCTTAAAATAGTACATTTTTAATATCAATACAACAGGTGATGGAACTCTGTAAAACGAAGGTTGGTTTTCGATTGATAACCGGTATATTATACGTATTACTTTACATATTGTAAATTTTAAATCGGACCTGTTCTTTTTGACAAGAAGATTTTTGAAATTTTGGCAATTTTCACCTTTTCTGAATTCGCCTCATCTAAAGTTCTACATATAATTTAATTATTTGAAATGTTTTGAAAGAGGTCCACCTAAGAAACTATCCCGTGAAATTATGTTGAAATCAGTAGTTTGGTTTAGGAGTAGAAGTTGTTTGTAGACAAAGGTGAACAGACGGACAGACAAACAAAGGGACGCCGGACGAAAGACGATCATAGGCTAAAAAGGATAAAAAGACGGCACGGTTAATAATTACGTGTCAATTGTGTGATCTTTTTTTCTAAAACTATGATATGTCGTATATGAGTGATATTGTTTTTTACTTGTACAATATACTGAAGGAATTATCTTTGCTATTGTTTTATACTTGTTTACAATATCAGTATAAAGATAATGGAGCTATTCGATAGAATATTCACCAATTAACCTTGCGGTGAATCACATAACACGGCCGTTTTAGAAGGATATTGAATTTTACAATATACCGATTAGCTGAAATATTATTTAACCCTTTCCCGATACCTTTATTATACTCTTATAACTGTGTTGTATATTGGCTTTACGCTTTGGTGTGTTATACGGCCTCGGGGGTGTAATGATTGTGGTCCGCTTCGATGTTAGAGGTCCCGGCATGGATCCCCGGCCAGGTCATACCAAATGGTAGTTGTGGCTCTCTCTGTCAGGATAAATTAACCAGTATTACTGGTAACTTACCCAGGAACCACCGTCATATAGCTGAATTGGTTTTGAAAGCGTCGTTACATATTTCTGTTTCAGTCTATATTGATTGCAAATATGGTCATTGGCAGTTTCAGATAAGGTCAGATCACTCGTGTTTCAAACATAAAACATCATTAAACGTTTTACGTCACAAATAAATGGACGTTTTGGACTGTGTGTCCACGAAAGATATAGATCTGCTTACGCCAGTGTGAAGCTCATTGCTTTTCGAACCAGGTCATTTCAACTTTGCATAAGCTTCTTGTGAAACGTTGTGGATCAGCGATAGTTCAGCTGATACGACTTTGGAAATCGAGTTCGAACCCATACAATGCCGTGTATTTTTTCAAATGATAGAAAAAAGTCATGTCTATCTCAAAGTTTTCCAATTGTAGTTATGATTGATTCGAAATATCGGCCACTTATTTAGTTTCAGAATATATAGTACAACGGTTCTAACTCACTATCGATGTCTGCTTCCTGGAGAGCGTAACAACTGCTCTTAACTTTCGTGTTAAGAATTCTCAAATGTATCAATGGATTGTGCAGACACATTTTACCCTCTTCTCAAGGTAGAATAACTCAAATGGTCTCGTTAGAAACTGGTATTGTTTGAATGCCATTTTCTGACGACTTCGGACAAAACTCTCTTTTTACCTGACATACGAGTCACGTTTAGCTGGTTTTATGTCCCAATGAATATGCATCCCCCTCGGGTGCGAGAGCTCGGGGATTCAATTTCCTATTGGGTTGTACCAACGACTTTAAACAAAGATTGTGAGTCTGTCTTTCCGTACTTGGCGCTCAGGATTGTTGAGTAAGCATAAATACTCGCTGGTGCCAGGATAAATGGAGTACCGGTAATTTACCCAGGAATCGCCGAGATAATACTGAACAATTGCTCAAAGCGGAATAAAACACCATGAAAACAAACAAGAATCGAATAAATATACATGTATCTACATACTAAAAGATATTATTTGTAAACATAATATAGTATATGACGAATATGTGTAATGAAAATTAATTCAACTCGAACACATGTATACAATAATTATTTGGACCACTGCACTAACAAATAGATATGTGCGGTACTTAGTAAAAGTATTCTCCAATATAACTTTGTAAATCACCAGACAGGGACATATTCATAATCTATGAATCTAGCCGTTGCTATGTCATTTTTTTTGTACATATATCCACCCCAACAGGTTAATACCTGTGTCTCTGTGTCCAAGATTGCGGACACGCATTATGTTTTGCATAGCCGTTTCTATTTATGTTCATTGTTTTGTTTTATAATAACGTAAATACTGTAGAAAAAAATGCAAATATATTTGTGAATATACCATTATCAAGTTTAACCAGTAGTCCTGCCTCATATAAAATATCGATCCAGGTTGTGTGAATTACATTACGGAACATCTCGTATTGAAGAGCTGCATAGACAAGACTAACTTGATATGAATGAAATACCATACAGCCTGTGGTACAGTCTCGTCTGAAGGCTTCAAATGACATGTCAGTAGCTCGTTGTTTTTCAGCGAGATCAGGTTTAACATAAGCTCTAGGATGACTGCATTCACAAACAGATATCACATGAGGTTCTAATGTATTTTCACATGACCCTAGAATACGCTTACAAATTACAATCATCCTCGAACTGTTCATATTGAATATAGAAAGTAGCTAAAGATAATGTTGAAGTGATAAGGTCACAGTTACTAGTTTCGGATATATCGTTTGGAATTGTTTCGGACCGCAGTGACAAGTACCGGGCAAACTGACACTGATCATATTGTTATTGTGTATGTGGAATTATAGAGTTAATTGCCATTCTTACATCCCTCGTAGTATGTTCTGTGACAAAGTTCGTATTTTTCAAATGAATCAAAAGTTGCATGGTATCGTTCAAATAATCTGTATTTGGGATAGACGACTTATTATCTAAAAACTCGTTCCTTACAATGTAGACATATGTTGCATTATCGATGTAGACGTCTTTAATCGTAGCGCTCGCATTTCCAAGACCATATTCCAGTTTAGAAATACTAGTTCTATATGTTAGCAGTTTGCCTACATTATCGCATTTAATTAAATATAAAAAGTTAACACCACTGTATATAATGTCTTTCAAAACTAACTCTGTTTGTTTTAAAGTCAGTGGATTGAGCATATCGAACATATTTCCCCCGGAATGAAATACTTCTTGTCCTTAACCCAAAATAATAGACGTATAAGACACAGCCGCCACACAGAATAAGTTTACTTTCCGTCCACCAATGTCTATGAGACGTTTCAATTGTATAAAACAGACTTGTTTTACAATGATATGATGATGTAGATTCACCGATCTTTGCTTCAATTATGTCTTTCTTTATCATCTTGAGGAGAATGTAACACTTGTTTTGCGTTTCGTTTAGACTTGACATGAGGTTACATTCTTGAAGTGAGAAGAAAATTCTCCATTCGATATAAGTGTTGTCACTACAAGGATGTCCAACACCAACAAGGAGACAACCATATGAACCCATTGCCTTAAGTTGTTTGTAAGATGGCCAGTCGTATGTCCGTGTCGTGTGTAACCAGTAATTGGCTGACCTCGGTATATGTCAACATCTCAAGGCAGACACTATATCCTTTTGGTAAACATTACAACCAGCCGAAATAGTGTCCGCTTGACCGTTCCGAGTGTGTTTTGTTCCAACATTCAGTTTGATATGTTTATAGCATACTTTACCTTTCTGATCAAATTCGTGATCAGGTATGCCTTCTGTTAACATGTCAGCCGTAAGCGGATATTGGTTTATAACAATCTGAAGATAAACATCCCTGATGCTTAGACTCGCACAAAACAAGTCTGTCTTCGTAATAATCTATGTTATCAATATCGGAAGCTAAACTGGGTTTAGTTGTCCCTTCACATATACTTCCAACTAGATAGAAATATCGTTTGTTTGAACTTGTATCATAAAATTGACTCATAATCGTTGTCAAAATTTCATGTATCATTGCGAATTCCCAATACTTCTTTCTGGCGTATGCTACATGAAGATATCTCAGACAGATAATATGACGTAAGAGTTTATTGACTTTAAGCTTGACTTAAGCAGCCATTGATCGAAGATTCAAAATAAGTCTATCTCTGTCTCTGTACAGTATGTGTATTTGTCTCTTATTTTCTCCCTCTCTATCAACGTCACGGTATATATATATATATATATATATATATATATATATATATATCTCACACATCCGTCTACTTTCGTATATTCAGTAAGGTGCACATTTAAATGAACACTTCATTGTAAAGGCTCTTAACAAAAAATGTTTTGGTACCTGTTTGTTTAACGGTTTGGATAATTATCGAAATTCAACCCTTTAAAACGGTAGATGATGTGTGTATCTGTCTAACACGACCGTTACACATTAGCGTACATTTCTATGTAACAGGTAGTCGACGAGTTTTTTAACCGGTTTGCGTAATGGTCTGGATTATTAAGTTATAAAATGCAAAGTCTTTACAAACACTGGGTCCAAACCAGTAGCCTACATGTCCCGTAGAAAATAACTAAATTGTGTGATTTCTTCGTAAATAAGTCATTTATGTTGTAAGTTTTGTATTTGGGTTTCTATTAATATCGAAATACATTTAAAAAGCATGCTGTGTAGTACGAACACGTTTTTGAAAAGGTTTCATTTCATTTATTAACTCCTTATTTGACCACCAAACCTATGTTGTGGGTAACAATTATATGTATTTAAATACTATGAGTAGTATAAGATATACAGTATAGTCCATATCCGTTTACTCCATTGTATGCCCTGTTCTCTGCGCTGATCTGAGTTAAAAGACCTACCCGGCTCCCCAAACACCGACACTCGATTCAACCCTACAACGGTATACGGTGATTTATATGTGTCCAACACGACCGCTTCACACTTTCGTATGTGTCTATGGAAGAGATAGGTGATGGCTTTGCAGCCGGGTTGTTTAACGGTTTGTACTGTTACACCAGCGATACGCAACCCGATTGAACTCTTTTCACTGTATTGAATCTACAACGGTAGACGGCGATTTGAATTTGACCAACACGAGCGCTAAACGACTTGGACTATTATACCATCGATACGCAACCCGATTGAACACTTTACACTGAATTGAATCTACAACGGTAGACGGTGATTTTTATTTGTCCAACACGACCACTACACACTTTCGTACGCTCCTATGGAAGAGATAGGTGACGGATTTGGAACCCATTTATTTAACGGTTTGGACTATTATACCATCGATACGCAACACGATTGAACCCTTTACACTGTATTTAGGCTTCAGCGATAGACGGGGTTTGTGTCTGTCCAACACGACCGCTTCACACTTTCGTACTTTTATATAGAAGAGATAGGTGATAGGTTTGAAACCGGTTTGTTTAACGGTTTGAAATATGACACGATCAATACGTAACCCGATTGAATCCTATACCAAGTATTGAATATTCAACGGAAGACGGGGATTGGGATCTGTCCAACACGACCGCTACTCACTTTCGTACGTTTCTATGGTACTCACTTTCGTACGTTTCTATGGAAAATATATTCGATGGGCTTAGAACAGGGTTGTTTAACGGTTTGTACTGTTACACCAGCGATACGCAACCCGATTGAACTCGTTATACTGTATTGAATCTACAACGGTTGACGGGGATTTGTATCTGTCTAACACGACCGCTATACGCTTTTGTACGCTTCTATGGAAGAGATAGGTGACCGGTTTGGAACCAGTTTGTTTAACGGTTTGGAATGTTACACCATCGATACGCAGCCCAATTGAATACTTTACACTAAATTGAGTATACAACAGTAGACGGGGATTTCTACTGTCCATCACGACCGCTAGATACTTTCGTATGTTTCTATGGAAGAGATAGTTGACGGGTTTAATACCGGTAAATGTAACGGGTTAGGTAATGTTAGGTAGTCAAAGTACAAAGCCCTTTCTTACAGAGTAATGCAGTCAATGCAAATCCAGATCAGAGAGAATGATCAGTGTAAATTTGATCTACTAATGTCCAATGTCATGTCGTTGATTGACCGGATACGTCCCTCATTGTCATGTTTCTGTGTGTCAAAATACTTTAAGAAACAATATACTTTCCTCATACGCCGTCATTATGAACGTATGCATGAGTAATTTCTGTTAGAGGTAGACGACGGGTTTGGAACAGGTGTAGATGTCATGTTGGAAATATATAAACATCCGTCCACCGTTGAAGACTCAATAATGTATACATTTGCATATACACTGACGTATATACTATTTTGTATTACGGATGTTACCCTTTACTTAAAATGTTCGATTCTTAAGTAAACTGGTTCCTCACTAAACATCCATATACATGGTAGGCATCAATATCGCCAGAAGACTGCAATCATTTCTTTTTACTCCATATCATAAACAAGGTTTTGCCATTCAGTCATCGTGACATTAATTTGTCGTTGCTGTCAAATACATTACATTAACCTGCCTCAAACCCGTCACCATAATATGTCATAGATAAAGATACACAAGTGCAGTACTCATGTTTAAATGATCAAAACATCCGTCTACCGATGAAGATTCAATAGAGTATATATTTGCATATAATGTGTATTACGGGTGTTATATGTACCCTTCACTTAAAATGGTTAATTCTTCAGATCAATAAAACGGGGATGGAACTCAGTTTCCCGAATATTGGTGTTCGGCTTAAACATTTGGTACCGGCTTATAAACGATAATAGGCGGTTTTGGAGACGAAATGCATCGTTGTATACGACGTCCTTGTGTATTCGTCCGTTCAACCGTTACATTAATGTCATCTGAAAAGGCATGCCATTTTTAAGGCTCATAATGTTGACGTTGCAATCTGCAATGTTTGTATTGTATACGGATGCAAAGAGCCAAATTATAAAATCGCAATCGTAACAAGAGAGCCAAGATGGCCATACATCGATCACTTGAGTGATAATATAGTAGCAAATGCTGCTGTTAATAAAGGTGAAATCTGATCAAAATTAGTACTGAACTGTAAATGAAACAACTTATCACTAAAGGACATTTGTCATAACGCAGTACATCTTTGAACCCATTGAAATAGAACCACCAAAAGAACATTACTTTGAAGGTCCATTGGTCTAGATGTTGTTTAAAGCTAAATGTTCGTTTTTCCAATTTTCTGATGCCACCCAGCAGCTATCTTTTTGAACCAATCAATATGGCTTGAACAAATTATGCAAAGTGTTACAAAAGAAATATTTCTGTTAAACTATTTTGAAATCAGACGAGAAATCTAAAAAGAATGGGAATTTAAATTGTTGTATTGTTGCCCCTTTTCTGATTCCGTCTGGTGGCCAGGCATGTTATTTAACCCATCGCTATGGTTAGATTATTTTTGAAGCGGTTCGCTTAGGGACCATTTCACTAGAATAATTTGAAAGTTGATGTATTGTTCTCCCTTTCTGATGCAGAAGCAACATTCATATAAGGTTGGCTGAAATTGGTCCAGTGGATAAGTAGATGTCATTTGAAGCTAACCGTTGATTTAAACCTTTTTCTGATGCTATCTGTATGCTATGTCTTTCAACCAAGCATGGTTACCTGGAAACCTTATGTAGAGCAATACCGAAGGATTATTTCTACACATTTATCTTAAAACTTTCAGGAAAAGGGAATTTTACGAAATGTTTTTATATTCCCTCTCTGATACTGCCTAGCTGCCATGTTATTCAACCAATCAGTATGGCTTGAACAATTTGTGTAGAAGGTCACCAAAGGCACAATTTTGTCAAATTAAATTGGAATCCGACTTGCGTATTCAGAAGAGAAGTTTTTTAAAGGAATGACCCTCCCCCATTTCTGATCCTGCAGCAACCGAATGAATCTTGGATATATTTTGAAATAGAATCGCCTAAGGATCATTCTAATAACGTTAGGTTAATTTTTTCGATTGCATTATGAGGAGATATTGTTTAAAGCTAAAAGTTAGCGACGACTTACGACGGAAGAGAGTGACCAGAATAGATCACATTGAGCATGACGTGTAGGTGATCGAAAAAGAAGCCTGTCAGATGATATTGGTTGGTGGTGAATTGAGTTTAATCAATTTCAATTGATTTGTCCTCAATTAATTTGACTGTTACCATGTCGTCCCCATAACTAGGTATGTAGATTGGCGTTAGAGCACCAGTCTAATATTACTTTTCAAGACATTTGTCTTACTAGACGCTATTTAGATAGACAGGGTACGTCCATAAGTGTTCGTGGGTTGATGAATATAAGTAGACACGATAAATTCTTAAATGTTAGTAGTTTGGTGTATGTAGACAGACACGGTACGTTTATATATGCTCGTGGGTTAGTGTGTAAAAATAGACATGGTACGTTCGAAAGCGTTTATGGAGAGTTGTATATAGGTAGGCATGGTACTTTCTCAAATGTTAGTGGGTTTGTGTGTATAGGTAGACATGGTACGTTCTCAGGTGTCCGTTAGTTGATGTATATAGGGAGACAGTACGTTCGTTAGTGTTCGTGGGTTGATGAATATAGGAAGACATGGTACTTTCTTAAATGTTAGTGGGTTTTTGTATATAGGAAGACATGGTACGTTCTTAAGTGTTCTTGGGTTAGTGTATATAGGGAAACACGATCCGTTCGAAGGTGTTTGTAGGATGATGTGTATAGTGAGACACGGTACTTTCTTAAATATTAGTGGGTTGGTGTTTATAGGTAACCACGTTACATTCCTAAGTGTTCGTGGGTTGGTGTATATAAGGAGACCCAGTCCGTTCGTAAGTGTTCGTGGGTTGGTGTATATAAGGAGACCCAGTCCGTTCGTAAGTGTTCGTGGGTTGTTGTATATAAGGAGACATGGTACGTTGGTACATGTTCGTGGGTTGGTGTATATAAGGAGACCCAGTCCGTTCGTAAGTGTTCGTGGGTTGGTGTATATAGGTAGACACGGTACGTTCGTAAGTGTTCGTTGGTTGGTGTATATAGGTAGACACGGTACGTCCGTAAGTGTTCGTGGGTTGGTGTATATAGGTAGACACGTTACGTGCGTAAGTCTTCAATGTTGGTGTTTTATCTGGAAACTGTAAGTACGTAAGTTCTGGTGGATTGGTGTATAACGGTAGGCATGGTACGTTCGAAAGTATTCGTGGATTGGTGTATATAGGCAGACACGGTACGTGTTTAAGTATTGTTGGGTTGGTGTATATAGGTAGACACGGTACTTGCGTCAGTTTTCGTGAGTTGGTGTATATAGGTAGACACGGTACTTTCGTAAGTGTTCGTGGGTTGGTGTATAAATGTAGACACGGTACGTTCGTAAGTGTTCGAAGGTTAGGGTATATAGCAAAACTGGATTATATGACAATTCACGAATGTATATTTTCTACATTTTCTCGAATAATTAATGATCACAATAGCATTATACAAAGGTTATCATCAGGTCAATTATGTCGAGTAATAACAACAGACAATCCGGTCGCAAACAATCAGTAAGTAAATAAACAATCGTAGTTTAATGCATTTGAGGCAAACGACAGTTTTGCCACAGTGTTATCTTAGTTATGTAAAGCAGTCTGCTGAACATATTATTGTATTTCAAAAAGGGTGTTAAAATCGATAATGTATTTAACTTTCAAATAAAAATTGGATATTTTCAAGTTTAAAATTACACTTAATCGATATTTGGTTGATTGACTACCACGTGTTACCTTAGTTTTCCATTGAATGCAGAGCTTGAAAACCTTACATGTAAATCAGATACTTATTCGAAAAATATTGTGTGGAATAGGTACATTTGATTGTTTCTTAATGTTATCTTTCCTTGTTAATCATGGTGTTAAACGTGGTCTGCTGCATATTCACCAAAAGTCGCTGGAGCGATCAGGGGACGATTAAATCGTTACCCGCATACAAAGTGGGAAAGGGTTAAATCATTGATAAAGTAAATACATTTTCTACTTGAAGCTATGTTGACCCTTTTCTGAAAGCAGACGCCTCCCCAGACCTATTTTCCCTTTTCCCTCTTTGTGTTCAACTCTATTCTATATTTATTTTGTCATTTGTAGAGTGTTCCCATTGTTGTGCAAATATAATGTCTAAGCCGTCTGATGCAAATGGGTTAAATGTGATATGGGGTTTTCAGTGAATGTATAATTCAAAGAAGGCGAACACGCATTAACAAATATGGACGCGAAGAAATAACTCGTTATGTAGAAGGTTTAAATGTGTAAATAACCTTGTCATTCAGGTTTGAAATAGTTAACATTTTCGTTGATATAAACTTACATAGGCCTCTTCAGCAGGGTTAAATTTATAAATAACCTTGTCATTCAGGTTTGCAATATTTAATCTTTAACCTGATATAAACGTAGATATGCCTCTTCAGCAGACGATTTTTGAAAACATTGCGGGAAAAGACAAATTGCACCTTGTGAACGAGTTCTCCCCCTTTAACAATGTCTACTACTCTGAATGTGAGCGATTTCTCCTTCTGCCACAATGTTTTTAATTGTATCCAACGCATATAAGTTCTAGAACAATTTCATAATTCTGCATATATTTCGATTTCAATTTTTGATGATGAATTGTTGTTTATTGGAAACTTTTAAACTATGTTTTTTTTCATAATGTTTACATGTACTTATAACTACAAACAAAATATTATAAAGGAATGGAAATTGATAGGTTGTTCGGTGTGAGGGTGACCGTTAATATCTTTTGGTAGAAAAACAAACAAATATAACAATTCAATTTTTTTATAATCTTTCCTTCAATTATTCGGATATTTCAAAATATTCAATTGTCATTATGGAAATGCCTCTTTATGGGTTACATTTGGTGCGTCATGGGGACATACTTTTATAAGATAAGTTATGGATTTGCAGATGAATTCTTTTCTTTATAGCCTTCTATGAAATAAATATTTTCCAATGATACTCACCGTCAATATACCATATTCAACTGAATTCACCTACGACAAAACTGTATGCCTATCAAGCCCGTCCGACTTACGTCCCTTTCACATTATATCTTACACGAACAAAAAACTCACCTTCAGTCTACAAGATTCAACTAAATTCACCTACGACAAAACTGTCTGACTATCAAACCTGCCCAAATTACGTCCCTTTCAACTTACACCTTACACATTACACGAACAAAACACTCACCTTCCATCTACCAGATTCAACTGAATTCACCTAGGACTAAGTTCTCAGGCTATCAAGCCCGTCCGACTTACTTCCCATTCACCTTACACGGCAAACTAACCTGAAACACACTGCGGTCTCGTGTAGATACTTCTGTTTCAATGTCAATTGAACACAGACGAGGTCCTTCGTAGGTTAATATCAGGTAAAATCACTCGTGTTTCAAACATTAATCATCAGTATATATGTATCGTCACAGGAAACGAACACTCGTGACTGTTTGATAACAGATCTGTTAGTTCGGGAGCGAAATCATATCTAGCTATGTTCTGTTCAAAAACTTGTCATTCAAAAAATGTGATAACTTATAGAAAAACACGCTATAGAATCATGATCTCTAGCTTGGTTATGACGAGGGCTGTCAATCAAATGGTCACTAGTTCCAATATATACTCGGTTGTTCCAATATCATTTTTAGTTGTCTGTTTGTTGAATCATTCCGATGATTGACAAAGTCAATATTTATTTTATCGATTTTTAGTTAAAACATACGACAAAGTGAAACAAAATTCTGATTTAGTCTTAAGTTTAAAATTAATTATGGTGATATATTTATTAATCATGCTCAGTGTCGGCTTCCCGGAGCCGTAACCAGTTTCGCGTTGTTTATGTTGGGCAATCTGAAATGAAGAACAGGTATTTCGCAAAAGTGTAACGCGAGACCTCCGGTGTCTTCTACATTTTTGTATAGTATTAGGAATAAGAACAATTGAATCTTACAAATTAATTGCAGTTTGTATGACATCGGATGTGTGTGAAGTTAGATCGGCCATCGGTGTTCGATATTATATAGGAAACCGAACGCCGACCTGGAATATCTAGGTCGGCTATCAGTGGGGTTTTTATATAGCAAACCGAACGCCGACCTAGAATATCTAGCTAGGCCATCGGTCAACGATTTTATACAGCACTGAGCATCGACATAGAATTTCTATATCTGCTATCAGTGTTCGAGTTTATATACAATGTAGCTCGGCCACTGTCGTTTGATCCTATGTAGCAAACCGAACGCCGACCTGGAATATAGATATCGTGTCCATCGTCGATCGATGTTATATAGCAAATTGATCGCCGGCATTGGATATAAAGCTCTGCTATCGGTGTTCGATTTTATATAGCAAACCAAACGCCGACATGGAATATAGAACTCGTCCATCGTCGTTCGATGTTATATAGCAACTTGAACGCCCGATCTGGAATATAGACATCGTCCATCGTCGTTCTATCTTATATAACAAATTGAACGCCGACCTGTGATATATAGCACTGCTATCGGTGTTTGATTTTATATAGGAAACCGAACGCCGTCTCGAAAAATTATTTAAAATCGGCCTGACACTTTCGGAGGAGAAGATTTTTAAGTTATCACTATAGCCATATAAGGCAAAATAGCCCTACCCTCTGGCGGTCATGTTTTTCTACCAATCAACATGGCTTGAAGGAATCTGATAGAGGGTCTCCCAAGGAACATTTCTACAAAACAAGAGGGCCATGATGGCCCTGGATCGCTCACCTGTTTTTTTTTTCTTTTTTTTACTTTAGCTATATAAGCCCCTCGCCCTGGCGGCCATAGTTTCCGACCAATCATCTTGGCTTGAAGGCATCTGGGGAGGGTCACCCTAGGAACATTTCTACACAATCATTTGAAAATCGGCCAGACACTTTCGGAGTTTTCACTATAGCCATATAAGGCAAAATAGCCCCGCCCCCTGGTGGCCATGTTTTTAAGGAATCTGATAGAAGGTCATCCAAGGAACATTTCTACAAAATTATTTGAAAAGCGGCCTGACACTTTTGGAGGAGAATTTTTTTAAGTTTTCACTATAGCCATATAAAACAAAACAGCCATGCCCTCTGGCGGCCATGTTTTTCAACCAATCAACATGGCTTGAAGAAATCTAATAGTGAGTTACTTAAGAAACATTTCTACAAAATTATTTGAAAATCGGCCCGACACTTTCGGAGGAGAAGATTTGTTAAGTTTTCACTATAGCCATATAAGGCGAAATAGCCCCGCCACCCTGGCGGCCATGTTTTTGACCAATCAACGTGCTTTAAAGGAATCTGATAGAGGGTCAACAAAGAAACATTTCTACAACATCATTTGAAAATCTGCCAATCAGTTTGGGAGAAGAAGAATTTTGAAGTATTGTTTTATTTCGTTGCCATGGAAACAATAATTCTGCATGGATCCCATGAAGGAATTCTGGTAAGATCATTGAGGGGATGCTTTCAGTGAAGTTTCATCTCAATTGACCCAATGGTTACTGAAGAGAAGATGTTAACGCACGACGCACGACGGACGCCGGACGAAAGGCAATCACAATAACTCACCTTGAGCAAAGCTCAGGTGAGCTAAAAATATGAAGATGAAGAATTTTAAATTTTCACTAAAGCTATATAAGGCAAAATAGCCCCGCCCCCGGCGGCCATGTTTTTCGACTAATCAACTTGGCTTGAAGGAATCTGATAGAGGGTCACCCAAGGAACATTTCTACAAAATTATTTGAAAATCGGCTCGACACTTTTGGAGGAGAAGATTTTTTGAGTTTACACAGAATTGTGCATGGATCCAAAACATTTGAAGGAATTAGGAGAGAACAGTGAGAGGATGCTTCCTATGAAATGTCATCCGAGCTAAAAATGACTTTCCCTTCTTGCGCTCAGGATTGTTTGGCTAATATCAATACTAACTCGCCGTTGTCATCATAAATGGACCAGTAGTACTGACAACTTACCAAGGAAACGCCGTGATATAACTGAATGATTGTTGAGAGCAACGTGTAACACCATGCACTGAAACAGAAAACAATCGTATATGCAATCATCTAAATTCTGGGGGATATTCCTTGAAAACACGTGGTGTATACTATTTGACGAACATGTATTGTAACAAGAAGGCCATGAGGCCCTGGAATCGCTCACCTGTGTATGGGCTATGTAAGACATAACTCGTTCAGCGCCAATGGCAATATCATCAAGACAAACTTTCTGACAACATTTCAAGCTGCTCAGTAAAAAATGCAACCTCTATAGTGTTAACTAGATTGTTCTACAATTTGGCTTAGTGACTTAGTTGTTGACCTGACCTGACCCATATTCGAACTTACCCTAGATATCATAAAGACAAATATTCTGACAAAGTTTCAACATGCTCAAGCAAAAAATGTTGCTTCCAGAGCGTTAACAAGATTGTTCTTTAATTTGGCCTAGTGACCTTATTTTTGACCCGACATGACCTATATTCAAACTTGGCCTAGTTATTAGTCAGACAAACATTCTGACAAAGTTTCAACATGCTCAAGCCAAAAAATGTGGCTTCCGGAGTGTTAACAAGATTTTCCTTTAATTTTGCCTAGTGACCTAGTTTTTGACAGGAAATGACCCATATTCAAACTTGGTCTAGATATAATCAGGACAAACTTTCTGATAAAGTTTCAACATGCTCAAATTTAAAATGCGGCTTCAAGAGTGTTAACAAGATTTTCCTTAAATTTAGACTAGTGACCTAGTTTTTGACCCCACATTACCTATATTCGAACTTGACCTAGATATCATTCAGACAAACATTTTGAAAATATTTCAAAAATGCGGCCTCCAAGAACAAGATTTTCCTTCAATTTGGCCTATTGACCTAGGCATAACCCATATTCAAACTTGGTTTAGATATCATTAAGATAAGCATTCTGACAACATTTTAAGCTGCTGAAACAAAAACGGCGGCTTCTACAGTGTTAACAAGATTTCCCTTCAATTAGGCCTAGTGACCTAGTTTCCAATCCTATATGACACATATTCGAACTTGACCTAGATAGTATTAAGACAAACATTGAAACAAAATTTCAAACTGCTGAAGCAAAAATTGAGACCGCTAGTGTTAAAAAGATTTTACTTCAATTTGGCCTAGTGACCTAGTTTTTGACATGATCTATATTAAAACTTGGCCTAGATACTACTAAGACAAACGTTCTGACAATGTTTCAACATGCTAAAGCAAAACATGCGGCTTCCAGATTGTTACAAGATTTTCATTTAGTTTGATATAGTGACCTAGTTTGTGACCTCAAATGACCCAGTTTCGATCTTAGCCTAGATTTGATAGAGATGTATGTTCTGATAAACTTCCATGATGATTGGATGCAAAATGTTGCCTCTAGAGTGTTAACAAGCAAATGTTGACGACGAACGACGAACGACGGACGCCGGACAAAAGGCGATCACGATAACTCAATAAAAATGAATTAACCTCAAACATATGAATTCATTAATGTAATTAGAAAAAAATATCGATACGGTACCTTTGTATAGCCATCAGTCATTGCATTTGTTTTAAATATAACTAACTGAGTCCATATATCAAACGGGTAAAATTCATCCGGGATGAGATGCTTTTTACAATCGTTGACAGAGTTTAACACAAAATATATAGGTAAAGTGAGCATGTACACACCTACGTATAAGATAACACTTCATTGCATTGGGTTGATAGATAAAGCATTCCTATGGCTGACTTATTCAAGTGTTGGTACGTCGACTTTTATCCAGTATAGGTCCCTCGAGTTATGTTAGGAATACGCTATAAAACATTAAAATATTAAACTTGTATATACTTTATATTCTGATTACATACAAACAACACTTTAATTGTTATTGACAAATCGGTCGTATACAAAAAAGCAAAGACCCTAAGCTTCACTGGTCATCAGTTTAAATCCAAATAGATAAATAAACTGACGTATTTACGTTTCCATCATGCTATCTCTCATTTCCCTTAGTGAAATAGCACATGCCTTTTAACTGCATTTTAAAGGGCATTACTTATACCATGCATACAATATACATATCCAATATGTAAACCAGGTATTGAGAAATCCGTCGTAAACATAACACGGTGACCCGAACTTTAATGACCATCAGTTTAAACCACAATAGATAAATACACTATGAACATCTTTGCTTTCCATCATGCTAACTCTCAACCCCCTCCCTTTATAACTTCACTCAGTAAAATTAGCATGTGCCATTTAGCTGCATTTCTAAAGGGTCTGATTTTCCATGATTTACAAAAATATCCCCATGCGCATCCTTGTAATTCGCAGTAGTTTGCCTGTAAACTATGACATATCCATCCCAACAGGTTATATCCTGTCTCTCTGTGTCTAAGGTTAGGGTCCGTTACTAGAATGCGTACTAATTTTTGCACAGCCGTCCCCTTTTCTTCCCCTTTCCTGTTGTAAGAGTATAGTAAAACCTGTAGAAAATAGAGATATATTCGTGAATCTACGATAATCCAGTCTATCCAGTGGTCCTCTATCATTTCAGTTTCCGATCCAGGTTCTGTGAACACATTTCGGAACAACTCGTATTGAAGAGCTTCATGGACCAAATGGGCCTGACATGACATAAAAGCCATACAGCCTATGGTACAGTGTCGTCTGAAGTCTTTGCTCGACATGTCAGTCACTCGTAGTCTTTCAATGAGAGCTATATTAAGGTAAATTCCCTGTGTGTTGCATGTACACGCCGAAATCACATAAGGTTCTAAACTATTCTCACATGACACTAAAATACGTTTACACTTCTCATCCAGCTTCTTAGATTGAATATACATAGATGCGTGTGCTAACTTTAACGAGATAAGGTCACAGTCTGAACTAGTTCCTGCGATTATATCTGGCATCGTCTCAGGCAACAGACGCTTGGCAGGCATACACTGGTCATGTTGTAAATGAATATGTGGAATTAAAGAGTCAAATGCCATTCTCACGTCTGTCGTTGTGTGTTCTGTGACATGGTTCGTGTGTTGTAGATACAGCAGAAGTTCCCTCGTCCCATTCAGGAAACATGTAAATGTTTTATACGACAATTGCAACCTTCTCAAGAACATGTTCCTTACTTTGTATACTGATCCTGTAGTAGCATTACATAAAGTATATTTGGATGTATTATTACATACCAGTTCAGAACCGCACATTTTAGCTTTAAGCAGTCCACCTACATTATCACAAGTAAGTGAATATAGAGGGTTGACACCACCGTCTATCAATTCGTTTAAAACCTTCTCTACATTGTTCAAAGTCATTGAGCTAAGCTTATCGAACATATTATCTTCTGGAATGAAATAATTTGGGCAATTCTTTGCCTTCACCCAAATGAAAAGACGTTTAAGACACTCCCCTGCACAATTTATGAGGTTACCATCCGTCCAAATATGGCTGTGTGTATTTTCAATTGTATAGAACAGACTTGTTTTACAATGATATGATGAGATGGATTTACCGACCTTTGATTCAATGATATATTGCTTAATCATCTTGAGCAGAACGTAACACTTGTGTTGCGTTTCGGTTAGACTTGACATGAGATTACGTTCTTGGAGTGAGAAGGAAATTCTCCATTCAACAGAATTATCGGGACTATGAGGATGTCCAACACCAACAAGGAAACAACCATATGAACCCATTGCCTTAAGTTGCCTATGTGATGGCCAGTCATATTTCCGTTTTCTGTGTAACCAGGAATTAACTGACTTCGGTATCTGTCGACATCTTAAGGCATATACTAAATCCTTCCCACAACTATCGCAATCTGCCGGAATTGTGTCTGCTGGACCGTTTCGAGAGCTGTTTCGTCTAACGAATTCGTGTCTTGAAGGCTTTACACAAAATCTACCTTTTAGGTCAATGTAAAACCAGTTATGTTTTAATTCAACGTAAGTTTGAACTGAAACTGGACATTTGTCTTCAATAATCTGAAGATGAACATATCCAGGTTTGGTGTTTTCATCAGTTAAAATAAGATACGAAATTCCCCGTTGTTTAGATTCGACTATATTGTCTACTACATAGCTGTCTTCCTTACAAATTATACAATCAATATCGGAATTTAAACCGGGTGAAGTTGTACCTTCGCAAGCACTTCCAACAGTGTAGTAAGATGCTGTTTTAGATTGTTTGTCATATAATTGACTTGCAAATGTATCTGGTATTTCATTTAACATAGCAAACTCCCAATACTGTTTTCTGGTGTACTCAGATACTCCTATTACATCAAGTACTTCATGTAGACTCTTAGACAACTCTTCTTTGGCCATTTCTCGTATATCTGTAATTAATCAAAAGCATGCACTTAAACTTGTTTGCTACGTGTAACTAGACTGAACATTCATATTAAGTTTAAAACCTTCGTTTCAATGATAATTTATATATGAAATTAAAGATGTATAACTATTTCAATATAATTACAACTTGTTTGGCGCATCGAAACGTCATATATCTACGTAAACAAATCAATCATCATCTGTGTGTATCTTTTTAACCGAAAAGAAATTTGTCTCCCTCGCAAACGAGGTATTTATATTAATGTGATTATATATTTTATGTTGTACCTTCTAATGAAATATTAAAGCGACAGAAATCCAGATGACCAACTGTCGTAGTAAATCCGTTATCAAGATAATTAGTGTTATATCTGTATGTAGGGCATTGAAATATGATCACTGACATATTGCATAACTCAAGAAATGCCGGGATAATGCTGTTTTTACTATATTTTCAATGCAAATTCTACCCTGTGACTCACGCGGTAAGTTTATGGATATATTTATCTAAATCATCACTTGAATTCAAGAATCGTCACATGATTAAATAAAAACAAATTAAAACCGAACACCATTATGCCTTTTCAAATAGTACCAGCGCTCGAAAGAGACAGAAACTCCATATGATAAAGCAAGTGAATCTATGTATCAACGCAGATCGATGGAGAAACATAAAATATATCAAATCGGAGCTGACGACGACATGCCTGTACTTTCTCGAATTGCTCGATAAAGTACGCTACAGGTAAACAATAAGTGTAAAGCACATGGCGAATCATCACTATCGACGCAATATTATTGGATTTACATGTTTTAAATTAGACCATCTCAATATCCTTTAACCCTTTCCAATAAACAGACGGTTTCCGAGACGCCTCAAGAGCAGACGACTTTTTGGCCGGATTGCTTAAGCAATTCCGGTCTATAGATTGGCGATGTCCGTCGGTCCGTCTGTCTGTCTGTCTGTCTGTCCGTCAACATTTTGGTTAAAGTTTTAGGTTAGGCAAAATGGTTAAAGTTTCTGGTTAAGCAAAATCTCAGCACAAGAAAGGGTTGCAAACTTGAAACTTTGCCTGAAGGTAACCAGTAACAAGTTCTATTGATTTCTATTGTTACTTTGACCTTGACCTTAGTTTGTCGATTTTCAAGGTCAAATTGCCGACAATCCGGCCTTACCGTCTTCAGCGGTTTCTTGTTTAAATTTTGTATTCAGTTAACATCATTTATTTGGTAACATTTCACTATAAATATGACAAAAATAATTAGATGTTAAAATGTAGCCATCAAGAAAAAATGTTGTGTACTCTTCTTTTAACAGTATTATAGTTATACCACTCAGAATGGTATATATACTTTACTTTCAACAGTATTATAGTTATACCACTCAGAATGGTATATGCTCAACTTTAAACAGTATTATAGCTATACCACTCAAAATGGTGTGTACTCGGCTTTCAACAGTATTATAGCTACACCACTCAGAATGGTGTATACTCTACTTTCAACAGTATTATAGTTACACCATTCAGAATGATGTTTACTCTGTTTTCAACTTTATTATAGTAACACCATTAAGAATGGTGTTTACATTACTTTCAACAGTATTTTAGTTATACCACTGTAACAAATCTAGCTGTTTATGAGAAGAAAGGGTTGTGTAAACAGTAAAGTTGTAAAGGGTTGGGGCTTTAAGTACTCATCACTTGATTGTACTTTTCATCGGGAGAATCGTGTTCACTCGTGCGCACATGTACACACCATATAAAAGCCAGCCCTGTGTTCCATAGTCACCAAACCCAAAACCTGTTTTGCGAAACCTATATAGGTTTCGTCGATAATCCGTGCATTAGTCGGTAAACCAAACCTGTTTGACGGGAGTACATGCATAATACAGGTAGGTTTCGTTCCGCTCCATAAACAAAACGTGTTTACGTTGTGTTTACTATGGAACACAGGGCTTGTCTACGTATATTAGTGAGTGAGAGTCTTGCAGTGAGAGAGGAAACGTGAAGATATTTGTGACAGAAGAAGTTCTCTACAAACTATGTTGAATGTGTGTGGTTGTTGAGCAGGTCTTCTCGCCTCTTTGGACTTAGAACTTTGTTTATACTTCTTACAACAGTATTTTACCTGCACCACTCAGAATAGTGTTAACCTCACGTTCAACAGTTTAATAGTTACATCACTCAGAATGATGCATACCCTACTTCAACAATATAATACCTACACCATTCAGAATATTTCATTATAAAATTTCAACAGTAGTATAGCTATATCACTTAGAACGGTGTTTACAACAATGTTATACCTACACCACCCAGAGTGGTGAAAATGCTTTCAAAGGCAACTGCTGCAGATTTTTTGTTTGTGGAAAAGGGTTAATGTCACAATTTAATATTTTGTCAATTGCTCCTGTCTGACTCTCTCTGGGTGTCTGTGAGGTTCCCTGACACTCAATCTTATGGATTTGTTGTCTTTCTGTAGATCAGTTTTAGACATCCAACAACATATACACCCATGCAGGAAAAGCATCATGATTACGGTGAACCTTTAAATATCACTGTGAACATTTCCTGCGAGTTCCGTTTTCTATGCCAACGCACAGTGAACTCTCTGACCTCGCTTTAATATACCCTTACACGCACAGACAAATACATTAGGAATAACCCGTTACATTATCTAAGAGAGACAACTCTTTAGCATGTATTGTATATTGTAATACGTACTATATTAATGATGTCCCTTTATGTATATATTGTACTCTGTATAACTGTAATACTGTAGAATTGTATTGTCACTCTCCTTTTGGTAGTCTTTGAATAAACTCATTGTAGTTATATCAGTTCAGTAGTTCTTTATATATTATCATCACAAGTTATATAATATAATTTTAAAGTAATTTCGACAATAGCAAATTAATATCAACCTTACACTCGGTGTGGTCTTATCCGAATGTGCACTGTTTCCAAATTTGCACCTAAGCTTCTGACAAACAAAGTAAACTTTAATTTGGTAGCATGTACCAATAGGCAGTTCTTATATACACAATGAAGTTGTTTTATATCTGGAGCATGACTAATTTGATTTACATACACAATTAAGCTGTTCTAAGTCTGGAGCGCCCGGCCGGGTAGCTCAATTGGTAGCGTATCTGACTCGTGATCTGGAGGTCACGGGTTCGATACCCGGTTGCGGCGACATTCTTTCGGGCGATGTTTTCCATTGCCTCTCACCTCTGATCTATGTGAGAAAGTAGTCAGTGGCTTCGAAAGAATGTTGTGTAAGTACTGGTGTGGGAAAGCCAGGAAAACATGGGTAGGTGCACTGACCGCCGTGATATGACCAAAGCTGTTGAAAGCGGCGTTAAACTCCAAACAAACAAACAAACAAACTAAGTCTGGAGCAAGGGCTAATTTGGTAAAGAATGGAGTCGAATTACTCGACAAATTCTTACACACATAATCAAGTTGTTTAAAATCTGGAGCATGACTCATTTAGTAAAGAAGAAGGATGTATTCCTCGACAAGTTATAAAAAATACCATTAAGTTGTTTTCAGTCTGAAGCACGGGCTCATTTAGTAAAGAATGGAGTTGAATTACTCGACAATTTTGTCCTGACCTGATCTCTGTGTATTATTGTGAGCTAACATAGTTGGAAGCCGCCAGGAGGCGGCTTCCTGTAGGGATGCTTTTAATTGTTGGTCAAGGAGAATATTTAGACCTGCCAGCGTGACCACATATCTTGATTTCTCTTTGTCCTTTCTAAGTACATTAATTTAAGGTAATGACTTTTAAAACATCCCTTTTACACTCTATATACATGTGTGAGTTTTACAAATTAAAAACAAAAGACAAAGGCCAGTATATTAATTGAATGTATGTACATTTTTTTTTATTTAAGAGAAATGCATACTGTATCTACTCTAGACAGTAAAATAGAGAACCCTTCTATTGAATTTGTAAATGTAGTCTGGTTCCTTAAAATTACATGCTATGATATACTACGCAGTAATTAGACGAAGAAGCCTCGTCCCGTATTCACTAAACTTTTCAATTTAGATATTTGTCTAAATCTAAATCTTAATATTAAGTCCACGTTTTAGATTTAATCCGTATTCCCCAACGCGTTTTAAACCGATCTCAATCGGGTCTAGTGTGTAAATGTCGTAAGCGGCTACGCAGCGACTCTGGTTCCCGAATCAAGTTAAGAGCTAAAATAAAAGACAGTACCATTCATCTATAGTCTATTTATAGATTTTCATTTTTATCGCAATTTCAAATACATTTTTCATTTGCTTTGCTTTTAATAATCTGACTTTCATGTTCAGTACATACTGGATTCAAAGTTAACTTTGAGTACAATTGTCATCGCAAAATGCAGACATGAACAGATTTAAACCACAGAAATATCTGTTTCAAGATCAATTTCGTTCTTTTTCGCTGTTGCAGTTCCACATTTCATGAATATCGCGGTAAACACGATATCGGTGTATTTTGCCTAGCCAACAACATGTTTTATCACGGATGCGATGTGAACATTCAGAATACTTAAATGAAATGAAATCTTCTGGTTCTTACAAACAAAGTGTGATCGGATTAACTGAACTGTATTTAACTTATCACTGTAAATGTAGACAGCATTTCAACTCTTATATCAACTGGTAAATTTACAGTTTGAGAAATAAATTCAAGTAAATTTTCCAGCACTGGTTTAACGTTTTAAAAAAAATGAAACTAGTTCCTATGTTAAGCCTTTCCCTTATACGTAGCACATTAAGTAAAAATTGGAACATCTTGCTAAATGAAGGTATAATTTATGGACATAAAGTAGAAAACATTGTAGCAAAAGGATAAAATCCTCGTGATCAATTCCTCTTTTTGTCACAATGTTTTCAAAAGTCGCTGCAGCTATTGTCAGTCTTTCGGATTACGTGTACATAGAAATGCGTTTAATTGATTTTCTGAATGCTAATTACGACACGAGTTCACATCAGTTTCGTCAACTCGAGATTGTGCGTTTGTAATCCAACAGCTTTGATTTTCAATTGCTCAATTTGCCACAATAATTTCATTTCAATTATCTTACTATCATTTATAGAGATTTTTTTATATTTTGTACTTGATGATTTCAAAGTCTGTCAGAGTAAACATCATTGAAATCATTGTGGCAAAAGAAAAAATTGCTCATAATGAGCAATATCTGCATTTGCCAAAATAATTCAACACTTTTCAATTATCATACGATCATTTATAGAGATTTATTTTTACTTGATAATTTCAAAGTCGTCTACTGCAGATTTTTTTTATGTGGGAAACCCTTATCCATTATCATGACTTACCGATACAAACGAAAAACAGATTTTCTGTGTGTCAGCATTATTTGATAAAACATTATCATAACAGGGCGTGTGTTCAATACAAATAGTTGATTGTTTTTGGTACTAATTTAAATTTATCATAACCTCTTGTCCATTTATCTTTAGTATTATATGTCACTTTTTATGATCAGCTTAACTCTAAATTATCTCATTCACTTAAAACACAGACCATGCCAGGTTAAATATCTTACATAAAACTTATATCTTCAATAATCGATATCAGCATTATTGACTACAGATTAAATTGTTCTAATGTTTGTGGATTTAAATGATCTTTTTTCTTATTTCTTCATGTGAAACGAAATATTGCGGCTTCTCTTTGATGATTTGCATCAAACATCCGTCTTGTTTAGTCTGGTGTAAGCCTGTAAGGCTCATTTGGTAAAGAATGGAGTCGAATTATTCGAAAATATTGTCCTGACCCTGACCTCTGTGTATTATTGCTCTTTACGATAACTAGGTTGTCTACCCTTGAATACTCTTCAACTGCGCATGCGCATTCATGCGAATTTTACTTCCGGGGAATACTTTCGGTTCGTAAGTAAAGCGAAAAAGAACAACATCGCTAACACTATGGAGAATTTGATGAAGAAAGTTATTAAACAGCGGAAGAAAATGCCGAAATATTGTTGTATATGTAAAGGAGTCCACCGTGGTAAAGTTGTTGACGACAGAACGATTTCGTTACATCGATTTCCGCAAAATAAAAGACTGAAACGCACTTGGATTCAGCGATGTAAGACTGTAATGAGGACGTTTAAATGGTCGGAACACAAACGTTTGTGTAGTGAACATTTTATTGGTTTCGGAGGTCCAACAATGCAGTATACCCTTCCGTCTCTTTTCCAAACTAAAAGTGGATTGACAAAGGATTTTCCAACATGGGTATGTACACTGGTAGCCAGAAATGTTCGACCCCCAGTTTCATAAGAATTGTTGACCCCAGTTTTATTATACGACACTATTATCTGTTTGTTTTGGTTTGAATGGGTTTTGTTCACACACGTGTCATAAACAAAAGCGGTATCATGTTTAACTGATTATAATTACTTTGTTCCAAATAGTTAATCTGCTGCAGACTTTGAAAACATTCAGTAACAAATATCGACACTCACTATAAATAAAAAAAAATAAAAAAATCAATTCAATTTTATTCAGCATTTACATGTCTCTGTCGTCTGGTCAATATAAATGTTAACAGTGAACAAATATGGCAAAATAAACAAGAAAACATACAAACAATATTTACGTAAATACATTTTGTGTAGACTGATAATTCATAATGTAATACTTTTTTTGGGCATTCTGTATTTTTTCTTTACGGAAGATTAAATGCATCTCGTAAATACTTGGCAATTTTAAATATCATTTTGTTCTGCAAGTGGGTTTAGAAAGTCATCCCTAACAAATATATGTATTACTTGGTAGAACTTCAATCTCTACAACCTACAAAACACTAATCTTATCCATCATGATAATAAAGGTTTTTGCTATGAATAAAAATGACATATCTCTGTTTATTCTCCTGCAGAAACTGGCTGAAAACCAAAATGATATTGATGAAAATGATGGCGAAAGTGCTGAAAACCCCATGGACATAGATGACAATCATGAAAAATGTAGTGTGGTAGAACAAGCACATCTAACTCTTCCCTATGAATGTCATTCAGTCGACATATCACTCCATCTTCATGATTATTGCCATGGACAAGTATCCGCTACAAATATACCCCATAGCAGGTATGTCATATGATATGTTAACAAGTGGGACAGTTTATGTTGAAGTTTAAATTATATCAATACATCAATTATAATGGAATTATGGGGATTAAATGAGTCAGGATTAATATGCATGTATAATATGACAAGGCAGGACAATCAATCACAGGGCTTCTCTGCAGTCTGATCTGGAAATACATTGTTTGTTTATGAGAGAACTTCTGAAAACATTGAGGAAAAAGGAGAAATTACTCAAAATGAGAAATCATCTTTTTGTCACAATGTTTTTATCTCTAATCAATACTCAATCATATGTTTATTTATAGATATTTCCATGTTTTTCCTACATGAGTTCAAATTCGTCTGCTACAGATTTGTTGTATACATGTGGAGTACAAATGATTATTTCAGACTCTAATTAATAAATGATATGCTTGCCCTTCCAATTTAGTTCTTATTGAATTTATTTGTTTAGGGTCATTGACACCCAAACAGAGTGTGATGCAAAAATCACAGAAGTACAGACATATCTAAGTTACGATTATAAAACTGTTCATTCCACTTCACAAACTGAGACGTTGACCAACGACTTTGGTGTACAGTGCAATCTGCCAGTTCTGACATTTGATGACATTAAACATAGTGATGACATGGTCAGTTTCTACACTGGAATTCCTAATAGGGTGGTGTTTGAGTCACTTGTTGATGAAATCAAGGAAGAAGCTGAAGTCAGAACATCACGACGCAAGTGCAATTACAGTCTCTTATCTGGAGGAAGACCTCGATCTCTTAGTGTTTTAAATGAATTTTTTATGGTATTAATGCGTCTACGTCTGGGCCTCCTTCTTGAAGATCTTAGTTTCAGATTTTGTATCTCAACATCACAGTGTAGTAACATTGTTGAAAGATGGGTTAATTATTTAGTGGTTCAGTTATCATTCCTTGTTGAGTGGACACCAATGGAGATAATTAAAGCAAATATGTCAAGATGTTTCAAAGAGAAATTTCCAAATACACGAGTAATTGTTGACTGCACTGAACTGTTTAGTAAGAGCTCAAATTCACTCTTATTACAAAGTTTGATGTACAGTGATTATAAATCACATATAAAGCGCTTGTCGGCATAAGTCCTAATGATATTGTGACATTTGTATCAGATTGTTGGGTCGGAAGTACTAGTGACAAAAAAAATACTCTAAAAAGCGGGTTATTGGATCTTATGGAAGAGGGAGATGCCATAATGGCTGATAAAGGCTTCACTTTATCAGAATTAACATCTGCAAAAGCTGTAGAGTTGATAATCCCCCCATTCAGAACGAAAGGTAGACAGTTTACTAAGCGCGAGGTGTACCTAACTAAAGAAATTGCCTCCTTAAGAATCCATGTTAAAAGACAGATGGAAAGGATAAAAAACTTTAGAATTTTGCAAGGTAATATCCAAATTACTCAAGGTAGACACATTTCAAAATTGTTTAAAATATGTACATATTTAACAAACTTGTGGCCCCCACTTATAGAAGATCAGTGAAATTGAAGCCTTGATTCATCCTGAAACCCTATGTTGTGGTACTCAAAAGAACTGTCTCATTGAGACAAATCTGTTAAGTACATGCAACAAAGGGTTTCACCTTGAAAAAAGGAAATCAGACCAGCTTTGGCTCATTATGAGTAATTTTCACATATATTTATATACATTTTAATGACACAATGTAACTAACTGTAAATAATGATACTTTTAAAAAAATCTAAATTTTATTTTTGAATATTTTTTATTATATGATTAAGCCATTTATATAATGAGTTAACTTTGAAATTCACAATATTATTCTCATTTAAAATGTTATTCTACTTTTGAAAACTATTCTAAATCTAATTTGGAATAATGTTCTAAATTAGAATAATATTCAAATTTAGACTGTCACTCAAATTAAGAATATTATTCTAATTTAGAATTGTTACCACAATGGTTTAAACAGAAGACTATGCAGATGCATTGTGAATTTGTTTTCTTCAAAAAAACAGCTTCATACCTCGCTGGACACGTCTTGAGTACAATTATGGAATGAATGACTCAACAAAAAACTTATCAAGTTTAGAACACATGTTCAACCAGAACGACTCAGAGTATTTAACCCGCTGGATGCTTATCCCAACACATGTCCACACAACAAAGTCACACCACTTTCTTCCAGTAATTCCCATCTGACCTTGTACCTGATAAAAGTATCTACTGGTTTCCTTAGGGTGCACATTTCCATTTACAATATGGCAGAAAAAGTCTTTGTCCTGGCAACATTATTCTGGTGTCTGCATGAGCCATACCTTAGATGCAGGACACTTTACCTCCAACAGACCTAAACTGTCTTCCCAATGTGGACAAAATACTAGCCCATCTGGACTGGTTCCAAGATGTGGCTTTTGTTCACATACAACCAGACCACATCCCTTCAATCTTAATCCTTTATGGTCTTTCTTCATAGATTTAAGGTAGACTTTCTTCGCAACTTTTTCATGTTTCCTCCCATACTCGGTATACTGACTCTTAAATGTACTATACAAAATTTGTTTAATAAGTCCATCTGGAGGGATGCTGTCCTTCCGAAGTTGGAGGATGTTAAACGCTCCTTCCTTGCTTCTTGCCACTCGCTATTATTCTGTCCCCTTGTTAATATCTCTGTCAGTTTCATAGCCTCAGCACTCTGACATAGTTCCTTGAAATGGTCCCTGAAAACTTTCTGACAGGAATCACTTTTCAAATTAAGAGAATCCTTAAAATTGAAGGCCACACAATTGAGGGAAGGCATGTCAGGTTCATCAACTTTCTCAGTAGCAAAGTTCTTCAGCCAGCCAACATTCAACTTTGCACTCATAAGCCTTTCTCGGAACCTCTCTGTATTCACGGTACATCCATTAACTCCGTTCAGATGGTGATTTTTATCCACAGATAACTTCCGGCTGGATACACTGAACGCCCTTTTCTTACTGAAGACTAAATCATCTGATTTTTTTGGAGAAAGTCGTCGCTTCCGTGGTGCCGACAGCATACTAAAATTCCTCCAGGTACAGGCTTTTGAAGTGGGAGCTAGTTTTCTTTTCTGGTTAATATCTGCCAAACCATACAGAAGGGCACCAATATGGTTACAGCATTCACCTTCTCTGAAAAAAAACTTGAAAGTAATATAGATATTCACATTTGAATTAACCCTTTCCCATTTACAGACGCTTTCTGATGCCTTTGCATTAACCATTCATGTTTGAAATCGTCTGCTGCAGATGTGTTGTATATGGGAAAGGGTTAAAATGTGACATCATAATTATTATTGTTAACCCTTTCCTACATTTAGCACATTTCGGCGTGCTGCAGTCGCAACTTTTGAAAACATTGTAACAAACTGAGGAATTGATAATGATGAGCAATTTCACCTTTTGATACAATGTTTTCAACTCTATGCATTATTATACATTCATAATTAGAGAATTTTCATATTTTAATCTTGATACTTTTAAAGTATATGCTGCAGGAGCACTCTATGTTGAAAAGGATTAACCGATTCCCATATACACAGATTGTTCAGTTCTTATTTTTCCGCAATGTTTTCAAATGAAGATTGTTTCAGGTACATCCAAATGTGCCAAAATGCGTCTGCATCCAAATGCCTCTGAAGAAGGAAATGGTTAAATATTATGTCAAGCTTGTGAGATATTTTGAATGATCTGCAGCAAACAGCATTTGAAAAGGTTCACTTGCAAAAAACCTAAATGGCTCCCTTTGCCACAATGTTTTAAACTATAATTAAAAAAAAAATGCAATTTTACAATAATGAGGAGGGTTTTAATCCAGTCATGGTGAGTTTGAACCTGGACTAGGCCATTGATTTTTTTCACATGACTGACAAAGTTCATTTATAGTTGTGAATATTTATCATATGTTTTATGTCTTCCACCAGTTGGTTTTAAAAAAAGTAGCCAGTAACATTGTTTGAGTCTGTCTAAAGAAAAAACAAAATTATCATTTGATCTAATTTTGTTCAACAATATTTAAAACAAAACCTACCCAGCCGTACAGTTGCAGAATGCAGAGTGTATACAGCCTGTAACGTTTGATAGAAGAACCCATGGTTGGTATTCTGGGGATTTTCTCTTGTCTGCTGTTGGAAATGAGGGAAGAACCGAAGCTCGGGCGTAGCAATGACTAGATTCTTTACTCACTGTGTTGATCTGAAGAAATAAAAATCATAAATGTAAAATACAATAAAAATGTTATTGCCTGTACATGACATCATTTAACAGTCAATGTTGTCAAAGTCATTATTAGAAATAAGCAATGTTGTGTGACTCTGAAGTGAACAGGACGCTTCTGTTTATCTAGTAAACTTGAAAATATGTAAGCAAAAATATGGAAATTCTCAGTAAATGAAAGTAAAATGACTTGAAGAAGTTGAAAACATTGTGGCAATAAGACTAAGAGAAATTGCTCGGTTTAAACAAATTCTCCTTTTGTCACAATTTTTTTCAAAGTCGTCTGCTCTAGAGGCGTCAGAAAGCGTCTATTATGTGGGCAAGAGTTAACCCTTTTCATGCTGCACTTTAAACTGTCAATAATTATCAATCATACTTAACAATATGGCAGATATGCACAATTTCAAACAAAAATTGTCAAACACAAAGATCAGTCTGTATGTATGTCTATGTGCGGTTGTACTGTTATCCCTTTCTGTGTTTTTTGCTGCTAATTTAGCTCTCTCTCTCTCTATTTAGTATAGTTAATCATACCATGTCGCGTTGAAATTGTAAATATATGACTTTTGTTATGACACTCATGAACCTGTCAGCTTGAGTAATAAAGTTCATGTTATGTTATGTAAGAACATTTAAAAAATTAGGGGTGAGGTCTATGAATACAGGAACTCAAGAGGTATAATGATGCCACATATAAATTCTCATTTTTAATAGTTTTATCCTGCATAACTAAAACAGGGACACTAATTGCAATGTTGTTATGTAGTGGCTCTGTACTATATATTGTCCCTGAATAAAACAAGCAAGCTAAAGTAGAAATGAACTAAACTTGATAATGTTCACCATTTACATAATATAAATCACAATTTACACATTCCGATCATAATAGATAGATAATAAAAATAAAAACACACATACCTCTACATTTTGTACATGTCCATCATCGTAAAACACCCTGGATTTTAGCTGGCGCTTGGAATTCAGTTTCAACACAATGTAGTTGTAAATATCCTTTTCCTCAACGACTGGGAACAATTCAATGTTATCCGACCACTTTTCTAGAGTCCATAGAGGTTGAACTTCTTTCCCAGAAGGCAGAATAAACCGCTCGGTGTCCCTCTTCGCCTTTTCAATTTGATCTCGCTTCTCCAGTTCACGTTTATCCACTATCGACAGCTTGTGGGCGCCTAAAATTCTCTCAATGAGTTCAAACTTCCGCCCTGACACATTTAAGTTACGGTTGGCTAAGTACCGCTTTAAATCTTTCACCAAAAATGAGGTCAACAATGAATTGTTTTCGCACGCCTCGCTGATTGCGTTGTTTAGGTCCGACATTTTGTAAAAGGTAGTCCCCGGAAGTAGCAAATTGAGTAACGTCCCTTTGAAATCAAGGGACGTTACCTAGTTATCGTAAAGAGCAATTGTGAGCTATACATAGTTTAGTCGTGAACAAGGCTTATTTGGTAAAGAAGACAGGCGTATTAATCGACAAAGTTTACCTGACCTCTGTGTATTATTGTGAGGTACACGTAGCATAGACTTGAGTATGACTCATTTCGCAAAGAAGGTTGATTTTAGTCCGGAACAAGGCTCATTTGTTAAAGAAGGTAGACGTATTACTGGACAATGTCGACCTGACACTGGCATATGTGTATTACTTTGAGGAACACGCAGTTTAGTCTGGAACATGGCTCATTTGGTAAAGAATGTAGACATATGTTGCAACAGTGTTGCCATGACACTGACCTCTGTGTATTAATGTGAGATACACATAGTTTAGTCTGGTGTAAGGCTCATTTGGTATAGAAGGGAGTCGAATTACTCGATAATTTTGTCCTGACCCTGACCTCTGTGTATTTGTATGAAGTACACGTATTTTAACTAACTTGTGAGATGATTGACACACAATCTTAATTTCTTGAAAATACGTGAATTTATAATATGAATAGTTAAGCGAAGGTCAGGATCAGGTCAAATAAATTGAGTTATAAAAGTAATTTTACGCAGAAGTTCAGTTAATGATTTTCGAACAATGTACACCAATATTACATTGAATAAATGTGCATGCTTATTTTGATCTTCAATGCTCACATATGGTGTTTCGAGCCATATAAACTCTAATATACAGTCGCACAAAACAGGATATATGTTGGTGTAGATACACATTTAAAAATCGCGAAACTAAATAACAAGAAGAGTATACAGAGTCACCTATACAATTATATGGATACTCTTATTTGACATGTTAAACCAACAGGTGAAGTATAATAACACCTTGATAAATATACATCATGATATTTAAACCCCAATCCACATACAACAAGTTTAGTGCAGATGAATTGTAATACACCAGCGTAAACGCTTTATAAATGACAATTGTGTGGGAAAAGGAGACATTCCTCCTAATGAGCAATTTTCCTTTAATAAACTACAGAATAATGCAGAATGAAGAAATGGACATGCATACACCAGATCTTTAGATAAAGTTTTAACAAATCTTATTTGACACTCTAACCCTATTGTATGAGTACCTACTTACTTTTAAGTCCCCACAATTCAGGGTTTGGTTGGGTCATAAGAGCGATAATGGTTGGAAAAGACCGGTTTAGTCCTCCTTACATAGACCTCTGTACATTGTTCACATTCAAAATCTTTATTTGACACTCTTTTCCTAAGTTTTGAGTACCCACAACATAGGGTTTGATTGAGTCATATGAGAGATATTTGTGAGAAAAGATCAGTTTAATCCTCCTTATTTAGATATCTGTACGTGTTTCACATTCCAAAGCTTTATTTGACACCCTTATCCTATGTTTTGAGTACCCACAACATAGGGCTTGATAGAGTCATATGAGAGATATTTGTGAGAAAAGACCAGTTAAATCCTCCTTATTTACATATCTGTACGTGTTTCACATTCCAAATCTTTCTTTGACACTCTTATCCTATGTTTTGAGTACCCACAACATAGGGTTTGATTGAGTCATATGAGAGATATTTGTGAGAAAAGACCAGTTGAATCCTCCTTATTTAGACGTGTGTACGTCTTATTACACTCAAATTCCGTATTTGACAATCTTACCCTATTGTTTGAGTATCTACTTACCATAGACTTTACGTACCCATAGTATAGGTTTTGGTTGAGTCATAAGAGCGATAATGGTAGCAAATACCAACTTTCTCCTCCTTATCTAGACCTCTGATTGCCTTGTTATACTCAACTTCCTTGTTTGACTCTCTTACCCTAAGTTTTGAGTATTCACAGTATACGGTTTGGTTGAGTCAAAAGAGAGATAATGGTAGGAAAATATCATTTTACTCCTCCTTATTTAGATCTCTGTACGTTGTTTACATTCATAATTCGTATTTGAAACCCTAAGTTTTGAGTACTAACAGCATGGGGTTTGGTTAAATCATAAGAGAGATAATGTTGGGAAATTACCACTTTACTCCTTGTTATCTAGATCTCTGTACATTTAGAATCCTTATTTGAAAAGTGTACTCAGGGATCTACACTTGTCCGAATCTAGTCCAGATTACCTACCACTATCACTTTGTTTGAATAGTGTACTCAGGGAACCAGACTAGTCCGAATATAATACGGATTACTTACCCCTATCACTTTTTTTGAATATTGTACTCAGGGAACCAGACTGGTCCGAATATAATACGGATTACTTACCCTTTCACTGTATTTGAATATCGTACTCAGGCATCTACACTAGTTCGAATCTAGTCCGGATTACCTACCCATATCACTGTGTTCGAATATTCTACCCAGGGAACCAGACTGGTCCGAATCTAGTTCGGATTACTCATCCCTACCACTGTGTTAGATTATTGTACTCATGGTACCAGTCTAGTCTGAATTTAGTCCAAATTACCGGATTATATAACCGTAATTAAAATGTTGGTATACAATTTTCCGCAATGTTTGTCCAAATAAATATTTTTTTACAGTTTAGAATAATTGCAAAAATGTTTACATTGTATTTACATTTCAAAATGATTTGATCTGCAAATTTAACCATATTAAACCCTTAAATCGTTGTTATGTACATATATATGTTACAGTCAATCTGTGAAATCAGCCATTTAATGAAATGGCTAAAAAAAATAGCCTTTTTGTGAAATGACTAATTCACTCAGTCATTTCATGAAATAGCTAAATATTTCAGGCTTTTCATGAAATGGCTGAAATTTCAATGCCAATGTTACACAGATTGGCTGGTGCAATTTCAGCCAATCTGTGTATAAGATGTTATATCATGAAAAGTTTAGTTTGTTTGATAAAATGAATATACAAGCATGTATATCTTTATTATATTCATAACATCCTTGGTGTGATTCTTGATTGTGATGAACAAAACATGTACACTATTGCTATTAAGTCTGGAATAATAAGTTCAAAATATGCAAGAAATCAATTTGATCTATGTCCGCAAAACCTCCTGACTAATTGTGACGTTAACACGGAATGTACAGTAACACTTCGCCAAGCTGTGAAAGCAACCACATCAGGTGGGCAAGGGTTTTTTCGATGTGATTGTGGAAATGGTAAAAAACAATGTCAAACCAACAGATGTAAGGGCTTTAAGGCTGGTAAAATGTGTAATAGCAGATGCCACAGCAGTCTAAGATGTAATAATAAATAGCTCCATGAACATTGTATGTGATTTCGAAACTGTACATTACTATATTGTGCTTTTATCATGCTAGCTGTTCTTAGTTAAGTCTAAAGCGGAAATAGACAATATTGTGCATGTGCAAAACCTTTTATAAACAAGATGTATTTGTGAAACACTGATGTCCCCGAATGGCAACATCTAGGTCAAAGGTCAAGGTTGCCAGGTCAAAAATGTTGGTACTGACAGAAAGGTCATGTCACAAGGAATACACATGTGAAATATGGTAGCCGTACCTGTTATGGTTCAAAAGTAGTGGTCAAGGTTAAAGTTTTTATCGATAATGGCAACATCTTGGTCAAAGGTCAAGGTCGCAAGGTGAAATCTTTTGAAACTGACAGAAAGGTCATGTCACAAGGTATACACATGTGACATATGGTAGCCGTACCTGTTATGGTTCAAAAGTAGTGGTCAAGGTTAAAGTTTTTATCGAGAATGGCAATATCTAGGTCAAAGGTCAAGGTTGCAAGGTGAAAAAATTTGGTACTGACAGAAAGGTCATGTCACAAGATATACACATGCGAAATATGGTAGCCTTACCCGTTATGGTTCAAAAGTAGTGGTCAAGGTTAAAACAAATTGAGAATGGCAACATCTAGGTCAAAGGTCAAGGTCGCAAGGTCAACAATGTTGGTACTGACAGAAAGGTCATGTCACAAGGAATACACATGTGAAATATGGTAGCCGTACCTGTTATGGTTCAAAAGTAATGGCCAAGGTTAAAGTTTTTTTCGAGAATGGCAACATCTAGGTCAAAGGTCAAGGTCGCAAGGTCAACAATTTTGGTACTGACAGAAAGGTCATGTCACAAGATATACACATGCGAAATATGGTAGCCTTACCCGTTATGGTTCAAAAGTAGTGGTTAAGGTTAAAAAAAATTGAGAATGGCAACATCTAGGTCAAAGGTCAAGGTCGCAAGGTCAACAATGTTGGTACTGACAGAAAGGTCATGTCACAAAGAATACACATGTGAAATATGGTAGCCATACCTGTTATGGTTCAAAAGTAGTGGTCAAGGTTAAAGTATTTTTTCATGCAGACAGGCCAAAAACTAGATGCTCACCGAATCGGTGATTCCGGGGGCATAAAAATAAATGATGCTGTTAACATAAGTCTTAGTATTGTTTCTTAAAGGTATATGTCTTATATTTTGTTCCTATCGACCAAAGACGTTTGATTTTAGCCATTTCATGAAATGGCTGGAGCAATTTTCTAGTCAGCTCATGAAAAGCCTGAAATATTTAGCCATTTCATGAAATGACTGAGGGAATTGTTCATTTCACGAAAAGGCTATTTCTTTTTTAGCCATTTCATGAAATGGCTGATTTCACAGATTGACTGTAACATATATAGATGCAAATTTTATATGTTTACGTTAATGATATTCACACTTCACACTTTTTATTTGTGTTTTGCTTATTATGTACGGGCCAGTGGCCTACATACCAATGTTTGAATTAACTGTAAACTGACAAGATTAGGTCAGTATTGTAAAGTAACTCATTTGCTAAAAGTTCAGGAATAGGTATATACTATTAATTTATACTATTTTGGTATGGTCAAGATCAGGCCAATATCGTTGAGTGAAACTTTATACTAATGTCAGAATCAGGTAAACATTATCAAGTAATACTATTGTAGAAAAGTCAACATCACGTCAGTATTGTAAAGTAATACTATTGTCAATAATTCAGGACCTGCATAATACTATTAAGTAATACTATTATGTAAAGATGAACATCAGTCCAGTACTATTCGGTAATGTGTTTATACTTATGTCAGGATAAGAATAATACTATTAAGAAATACTTTTGTATAAAGGTCAGGATCCTTCCAATACTATTGGGTAATATGTATATACAAATCTCATAATCAGAATAATACTATTCAGTAATACTATTTTGTAAATATGGAGAACAGTCCAATACTGTTGGGTAATATGTTTGTACTAATCTCAGAATCAGAATAATACGAAAAAACCTATAAATTGTTTTTTTCGTTCATAGGTACAGTTAAGAACATCATAAAATTGACAATCTGAGCGGAACGTGATTGGATCGTAAGCGTGATTGGAACGAATTTGGAACGCTGTATGAGCGGAACGGAATTTTGCGCTCAGAACGAAACAATCATACTGAACGAAAAAACCCAATCACATGAATGCTTCGCTCAATCTGAGCGGAACGGAAAAAAGCAATCACAATGTTATGAACGAGTGAACGCTTTATGAGCATAATGGAAAGTGAGCGGAGCTGAAGGGAACGGAGCGGAGCGTGAACGGTAAATTTGTCAATTTCAAGATGTTCTTACAGTTAAGAACATCATGAAATTGACAATCTGAACGGAACGTAATTGGATCGAGAGCATGATTGGAACAAAAAAGTCCAATCACATGAATGCTTCGCTCAATCTGAGCGGAACAGAAAAAAGCAATAACAATGTTATGAATGAGTGAACGCTTTTTGAACGGAATGGAACGTGAGATTTTTGTTTTATTTCAATAACCCATGAAGCTTTCTGAAATGAAACTGGCCAAATCCATGGGGGCCGGCATTTTGGGTATGTATAAAATGAGACGAAAAACATGGATTGAAAATTGTTGTCGTCTTTTTAATCATTTTTTTTAAATCAATAATTTGGGTATGTATTCAATGAGACGAAAAACACGGATTGAAAATTATTGTCGTCTTTTTAATCATTATTTTTTTTAATCGATATTTAAGATCATTAAAGTGCTGTGTTATGTGGGAATTAACATTTGTACGTAAAGTTAAAAATAAACGGAACTCTGTAAGAAATGTGTATTCCTGTTCGTCAAAAAAACGACAGCATTAGTCTTCCTTCTTACGCCCGAACCTAAATTTTGACTGTATCGTGGCAAAAAAGGATGTGACGTCATTTCCGTAACACTTCATCTTTGCGTAACGTAAGTGAAGCCACGTCGTTTCCCGCAAAACAAGTGGTATCAACATGAAATACCCCAAATTACCATACATGAGCTATTGACTCACTCATTCAAAGTATAATTATTTATCAAACATTGTGTCAAAAGGATAACTTTCTCATAAGGAGCAATTGTTCTTTTGGCGACAATCTTTTCCTAAATCGTCTGTTGCAAAGGCCTCAGAAACCGTCTCTAATAGGGAAGGGGTTAAGTAATACTATTGTAGAAAGGTCCGGACCTGGTCAATATTGTTAAGTAATACAATTGTAGAAAGGTCCGAATCAGGTCAATATCGTAAAGTAATACAATTGTAAAAAGGTCCGAATCAGGTCAATATCGTTAAGTTATACTATTGTGGAAAGGTCCGGACCAGGTCAATATTGTTAAGTAATACAATTGTAGAAATTTCCGAATCAGGTCAATATCGTTAAGTAATACAATTGTAAAAAGGTCCGGATCAGGTCAATGTCGTTAAGTAATACTATTAGAGAAAAGTCCGGACCAGGTCAATATTGTTAAGTAATACAATTGTAAAAAGGTTCGAACTAGGTCAATATCGTTAAGTAATAAAAATGTAGAAAGGTCCGGACCAGGTCAATATCGTTAAGTAATAATATTGTAGAAAGGTCCGGACCAGGTCAATATCGTTAAGTAATACTAGTGTGCAAAGGTCCGGACCAGGTCAAAATCGTTAAGTAATAATATTGTAGAAAGGTCCGGACCAGGTCAATATCGCAAAGTAATACTGTAAAAACGTCCTGACCAGGTCAATATTGTTAAGTAATACAATTGTAGAAAGGTCCGGACCAGGTCAATATTGTTAAGTAATACAATTGTAGAAAAGTCCGAATCAGGTCAATATCGTTAAGTAATACAATTGTAAAAAGGTCCTGATCAGGTTAATATCGTTAAGTAATAGAATTGTAGAAAGGTCCGGACCAGGTCAATATTGTTAAGTGATACGATTGTAGAAAAGTCCGAATCAGGTCAATAGCGTTAAGTAATACAATTGTAAAAAGGTCCGCACCAGGTCAATATCGTTAAGTAATATTATTGTAAAAAGGTCCGAATCAGGTCAATATCGTTAAGTAATACAATTGTAAAAAGGTCCGGATCAGGTCAATATCGTTAAGTAATACAATTGTAAAAAGGTCCGGATCAGGTCAATATCGTTAAGTAATACTATTGTAGAAAGGTCCGGACCAGGTCAATATCGTTAAGTAATACAATTGTAAAAACGTCCGGACAAGATCACTATCGTTAAGTAATACAATTGTAAAAATGTCCGGACCAATAGTGTTTATTATAATTGATATCTTATACACGTGTATAAAGGCCAGTATCAGGTTAATAGTATTAGGTAACACTATCTTAGGACATTTAAAATCAGGTCAATAGTGTTAAATAAAATCAGGATAATATCAGCAAGTACTACTTTTGTAGATATGTCATAATCAGTTCAGTTAATATTGTTCAGTAATACTATTGTACTAAGGTCCGGAACAGGTCAATATCGTTAAGTAATACAATTGTTAAAAGGTCCGGACAGGGTCAATATTGTATAATATAATTGATATATTATACTAGCGTACAAATGTCAGAATCGGGTTAATTTTATTTAGTAATACTCTCTTAGATAATTTAAAATCAGGTCAATAGTGTTAATAAATATTTTCCAGTATCAATATTGTAGAAAGCTTTGGATCAGGACAATATCGTTAAGTAATAATATTGTAAAAAGGTCCGTACCAGGTTATTATCGTTAAGAAATAATAGTGTAGAAAGGTCCGGACCAGGTCAATATTGTTAAGTAATAATATTGTGAAAGGTCCGGACCAGGTCAATATCGTTAAGTAATAATATTGTAGAAAGGTCCGGACCAGGTCAATATTGTTAAGTAATAATATTGTAGAAAGGTCCGGACGAGATCAGTATCGTTAAGTAATAATATTGTAGAAAGGTCCGGACTAGGTCAATATAGTTAAGTAATAATATTGTAGAAAGGTCCGGACTAGATCAATATCGTTAAGTAATAATATTGTAGAAAGGTCCGGACTAGGTCAATATCGTTAAGTAATAATATTGTAGAAAGGTCCGGACTAGATCAATATCGTTAAGTAATAATATTGTAGAAAGGTCCGGACTAGATCAATATCGTTAAGTAATAATATAGTAGAAAGGTCCGGACCAGATCAGTATCGTTAAGTAATAATATTGTAGAAAGGTCCGGACTAGATCAATATCGTTAAGTAATAATATTGTAGAAAGGTCCGGACCAGATCAATATCGTTAAGTAATAATATTGTAGAAAGGTCCGGACTAGATCAATATCGTTCAGTAATAATATAGTAGAAAGGTCCGGACCAGATCAGTATCGTTAAGTAATAATATTGTAGAAAGGTCCGGACCAGATCAATATCGTTAAGTAATAATATAGTAGAAAGGTCCGGACCAGATCAGTATCGTTAAGTAATAATATTGTAGAAAGGTCCGGACCAGATCAATATCGTTAAGTAATAATATTGTAGAAAGGTCCGGACCAGATCAATATCGTTAAGTAATAATATTGTAGAAAGGTCCGGACCAGGTTAGTATCGTTAAGTAATAATATTGTAGAAAGGTCCGGACTAGATCAATATCGTTAAGTAATAATATTGTAGAAAGGTCCGGACTAGATCAATATCGTTAAGTAATAATAGTGTAGAAAGGTCCGGACTAGATCAATATCGTTAAGTAATAATATTGTAGAAAGGTCCGGACCAGGTTATTATCGTTAAGAAATAATATTGTAGAAAGGTCCGGACCAGATCAATATCGTTAAGTAATAATATTGTAGAAAGGTCCGGACCAGGTTATTATCGTTAAGTAATAATATTGTAGAAAGGTCCGGACCAGATCAATATCGTTAAGTAATAATAGTGTAGAAAGGTCCAGACTAGATCAGTATCGTTAAGTAATAATATTGTAGAAAGGTCCGGACTAGATCAATATCGTTAAGTAATAATATAGTAGAAAGGTCCGGACTAGATCAATATCGTTAAGTAATAATAGTGTAGAAAGGTCCGGACCAGGTCAATATCGTTAAGTAATAATATTGTAGAAAGGGTCCGGACCAGGTCAATTCGTTAAGTAATAATAGTGTAGAAAGGTCGGACAAGGTCAATATCGTTAAGTAATAATAGTGTAGAAAGGTCCGGACCAGATCATATCGTTAAGTAATAATATTGTAGAAAGGTCCGTACTAGATCAATATCGTTAAGTAATAATATTGTAGAAAGGTCCGGACTAGATCAATATCGTTAAGTAATAATATTGTAGAAAGGTCCGGACCAGATCAGTATCGTTAAGTAATAATATTGTAGAAAGGTCCGGACCAGATCAGTATCGTTAAGTAATATATAGTAGAAAGGTCCGGACTAGATCAATATCGTTAAGTAATAATAGTGTAGAAAGGTGCCGTACTAGATCAATATCGTTAAGTAATAATAGTGTAGAAAGGTCCGGACTATATCAATATCGTTAAGTAATAATATTGTAGAAAGGTCCGACTAGATCAATATCGTTAAGTAATAATATTGTAGAAAGGTCCGGACCAGATCATATCGTTAAGTAATAATATTGTAGAAAGGTCCGGACTAGATCAATATCGTTAAGTAATAATATTGTAGAAAGGTCCGGACTAGATCAGTATCGTTAAGTTAATAATATTGTAGAAAGGTCCGGACCAGGTTATTATCGTTAAGTAATAATATTGTAGAAAGGTCCGGACCAGGTTATTATCGTTAAGAAATAATATTGTAGAAAGGTCCGGACCAGATCAATATCGTTAAGTAATAATATTGTAGAAAGGTCCGGACCAGGTTATTATCGTTAAGTAATAATATTGTAGAAAGGTCCGGACCAGATCAATATCGTTAAGTAATAATATTGTAGAAAGGTCCGGACTAGATCAATATCGTTAAGTAAATAATATTGTAGAAAGGTCCAGGACTAGATCAATATCGTTAAGTAATAATATAGTAGAGAGGTCCGGACCAGATCAATATCGTTAAGTAATAATATTGTAGAAAGGTCCGGACTAGATCAATATCGTTAAGTAATAATATTGTAGAAAGGTCCGGACTAGATCAATATCGTTAAGTAATAATATTGTAGAAAGGTCCGGACTAGATCATATCGTTAAGTAATAATATTGTAGAAAGGTCCGGACTAGATCAATATCGTTAAGAAATAATATTGTAGAAAGGTCCGGACCAGATCAGTATCGTTAAGTAATAATATTGTAGAAAGGTCCGGACTAGATCAATATCGTTAAGTAATAATATTGTAGAAAGGTCCGGACTAGATCAATATCGTTAAGTAATAATATTGTAGAAAGGTCCGGACTAGATCAATATCGTTAAGAAATAATATTGTAGAAAGGTCCGGACCAGATCAGTATCGTTAAGTAATAATATTGTAGAAAGGTCCGGACTAGATCAATATCGTTATAGTATAATATTGTAGAAAGGTCCGGACTAGATCAATATCGTTAAGTAATAATATTGTAGAAAGGTCCGGACTAGATCAATATTGTTAAGTAATAATATTGTAGAAAGGTCCGGACTTAGATCAATATCGTTAAGTAATAATTATTTGTAGAAAGGTACCGGACTAGATCAATATCGTTAAGAATGTTATTGTAGAAAGGTCCGACCAGATCAGTACTCGTTAAGTAATAATATTGTAGATACAGGTCCGGACTAGATCAATATCGTTAAGTTAATAATATTGTAGAAAGGTCCGGACTAGATCAATATCGTTAAGTAATAATATTGTAGAAAGGTCCGGACTAGATCAATATCGTTAAGAAATAATATTGTAGAAAGGTCCGGACCAGATCAGTATCGTTAAGTAATAATATTGTAGAAAGGTCCGGACTAAGATCAATATCGTTAAGTAATAATATTGTAGAAAGGTCCGGACTAGATCAATATCGTTAAGTAATAATATTGTAGAAAGGTCCGGACTAGATCAATATCGTTAAGTAATAATATTGTAGAAAGGTCCGGACCAGATCAATATTGTTAAGTAATAATATTGCAGAAAGGTCCGGACTAGATCAGTATCGTTAAGTAATAATATTGTAGAAAGGTCCGGACTAGATCAATATCGTTAAGTAATAATATTGTAGAAGGTCCGGACTAGATCAATATCGTTAAGTAATAATATTGTAGAAAAGGTCCGGACCAGATGAATATCGTTAAGTAATAATATTGTAGAAAGGTCCGGACCAGGTCAATATCGTTAAGTAATAGATATTGTAGAAAGGTCCGGACCAGATCAATATCGTTAAGTAATAATATTGTAGAAAGTTCCGGACTAGATCAATATCGTTAAGTAATAATATTGTAGAAAGGTCCGGACCAGATCAATATCGTTAAGTAATAATATTGCAGAAAGGTCCGGACCAGATCAATACGTTAAGTAATAATAGTGTAGAAAGGTCCGGACCAGGTTTATTATCGTTAAGTAATAATATTGTAGAAAGGTCCGGACCAGGTCAATATCGTTAAGTAATAATATTGTAGAAAGGTCCGGACTAGATCAATATCGTTAAGGTAATAATATTGTAGAAAGGTCCGGACTAGATCAATATCGTTAAGTAATAATATTGTAGAAAGGTCCGGACTAGATCAATATCGTTAAGAAATAATATTGTAGAAAGGTCCGGAACTAGATCAATATCGTTAAGAAATAATATTGTAGAAAGGTCCGGACTAGATCAGTATCGTTAAGAAATAATATTGTAGAAAGGTCCGGACTAGATCAGTATCGTTAAGAAATAATATTGTAGAAAGGTCCGGACCTAGATCAATATCGTTAAGTAATAATATAGTAGAAAGGTCCCGGACTAGATCAATATCGTTAAGAAGTAATATTGTAGAAAGGTCCCGGACTAGATCAATATCGTTAAGAAATAATAGTGTAGAAAGGTCCCGGACTAGATCGAGTATCGTTAAGTAATAATATTGTAGAAAGGTCCGGACCAGATCAATATCGTTAAGTAATAATATTTGTAGAAAGGTCCGGACTAGATCACTATCGTTAAGTAATAATATTGTAGAAAGGTCCGGAACTAGATCAATATCGTTAAGTAATAATATTGTAGAAAGGTCCGGACTAGATCAGTATCGTTAAGTAATAATATTGTAGAAAAGGTCACGGACTAGATTCAATATCGTTAAGTAATACTATTGTAAAAAGGTCCGGACTAGATCAATATCGTTAAGTATAAATATTGTAGAAAGGTCCGGACCAGATCAGTATCGTTATAAGTAATAAATATTGTAAGAAAGGTCCGGACTAGATCAATATCGTTAAGTAATAATATTGCAGAAAGGTCCGGACCAGATCAGTATCGTTAAGTAATAATATTGTAGAAAGTCCGGACTAGATCAATATCGTTAAGTAATAATAGTGTAGAAAGGTCGCGGACCAGATCAATATCGTTAAGTAATAATAGTGTAGAGAAGGTCCGGGACCAGATCAATATCGTTAAGTAATAATAGTGTAGAAAGGTCCGGACGCAGATCAGTATCGTTAAGTAATAATAGTGTAGAAAGGTCCGGACCAGGTTATTATCGTTAAGAAATAAAGTGTAGAAAGGTCCGGACTAGATCAATATCGTTAAGTAATAATATTGTAGAAAGGTCCGGACCAGGTTATTATCGTTAAGAAATAATATTATTGCATAAAATCTATGTTTTACGCCCGCTTAAGGGATACAGAAAACATTGCAAAAGCCGGGGCGTAAACGGCGAGAAAACGTGTATAAACAAGCGATTCTCGCGCGTACGTGCCGTTTCAGACCGGTTAGATGTTTTACATATGCATTACCCCGGGCACCGTTAGTAAACAAAACATGGACGCTCCATCTCCCCTAGGAATAGGAGCAATTTGTTGGGTTAACAATAACATCAGCTTCTTTAACTCGATAATCGATAACATGCACTAGATTCACAGTTAAAGAGCATAACATAATCAAAACCATTTATTTATATCGACCCGTGTCGACTCAGCGATGGCA
>JASEVX010000013.1:51135955-51150955 GCA_031761405.1 Serripes groenlandicus
CTCAGTATTTGTTAAAAATGTATAGCATCAGATATGCAAAAGTCATTATAATATTATGTTTAGCACCTTATAATGGCGGGTTGTGAGAAAATATTTATTTATGTAGAGAAATAAAAAAACCATAAGTAATTGTTCATGTTATGCAATACAAATAAGTGTAAATGCTAATTACAAAAATACTTGTATTGTTAGGCTCTGTTGGTTGTTACGGCAAGTTGTGGTGAAGATGGATGAATACATCTGCACCTCTTCAATATAAAATATAATTTAAATTTAATCTTAGTTTAAATTTCCAATATAGGTATATGCAACACACAATGTTTCAATATATGATTCTGATATGTATTACAGATAGACGATACATGGACGATGCCAATGAAGAATTGTCTAAACGTCTACATGAAGTACTTGATGTTATAGGCGCATCTGAGTACATCAGAGAAAAGTATTGGGAGTTTGCTATGTTATTTGAAATAACATTCACGTTTGCAAGCCTTTCTTATTTAAAACCTTCCGACACAAGTTCCGTCTACGTAGTTGGAAGTAGAGTCGAAGGGACAACTACACCAGGTATAGATTCCGATATCGATATAATACAGTGTGACGATAACATTCCTGTGGTAGAGTCATTTTTCGAATCTAAACAACAAGGATTATCTTATCTTATTTTAACGGATGAAGACACCAAACCTGGATATGTTCGTCTTCAGATTGTTCAAGATAAATGTCCGCTTACATTTAGAATGGGAATTATATCAAATGATATCTGCTGTACCGATAGGAAAGGTAGAGTATGTGCTAACCACACAACACTTTATATTGACAAAAAGACACATCGTAATGGTCCAGCGAACACGTTACCGGGTGATAGCAGTATTTGTCAAATTGATGAAGAACATGCATATAGGTGTCGACAGATACCGAGGTCAGCCAATTCCTGGTTACACAGGATACGGAAATACGGCTGGCCATCACAGAAACAACTTAAACCAATGGGTTTATATGGTTGTTTCTTTGTTCGTGTTGGACATCCTCATAGTAACAATAAGTCAAGCGAATGGAGAATTTCCTTCTCACTTCAAGAACGTGACCTCATGTCAAGTCTGAACGAAACGCAACACAAGTGTTATATTCTCCTGAAGATGATAAAGAAGGATATCATAGAACAAAAGGCCGGTGAATCTATATCATCATATCATTGTAAAACAAGTCTTTTTTATACAATCGAAAATTCACATAAACATATTTGGACTAATGATAAGCTTATACTGTGTGTACAGCAGTGTCTTAAGCGACTATTTATTTGGGTGAAGGCAAGAAATTGTCCAAATTATTTCATACCAGAAGAGAATATGTTCGATAAGCTCAGCGTAATGACTCTGGAAAAAATAGAGTATGTTTTAAACGATATAATAGAGAGTGATATCAAGTGTTTATATTCACTTATTTGTGACAATGTTGGTGAACTTCTGAAATCTAAATTGTGTGGTGATGAACTGGTATATAGTCTGGCTCATACGAGTACCTCGCGTCAGCCAAGATACATAGTATGCCATCAAATTACAAAACTCATCTATAGGTTTAGGAACAAGTTAATGCGACACATATACACAGGTTATATGAATGTGGTGATGCAACTTCTGCTATATCTACAACATACGAACCATGTCACAGAACATACTACGAGAGACGTAAGAATGGCATTTGACTCTATAATTCCGCATATACAATTACAATACAAACAGTGTATGTATGTCCTGTACTTGTCACAAGGAAACTTATTGACTGTGACCTTATCTCGTCAAAGTTATCTTTAGCATCTTTATATATTCAGTTTGAACAGTATCACGAGGAGTGCAGGCGCATTCTAGTGTTATGTGAAAAAGAAATAGAAACATTTGTGATATCTGTGTGTCCCTGCACCGCAAGGATATGTTCTATTAATATCGCTCTAGCTAAAAAACTAAGTTTTACTGACATGTCAAGCAAAGAATTCAGACGACATTACACCACAGGCTGTATGGTATTTCATCCATCTCAAGCTAGTCTTGTCCATGGAGCTCTTCAATACGAGATGTTCCGTAATGTGTTCACACAACCTGTATCTGAATTTGAAATTAGACAGGACTACTGGTTAAACTGGGTTACGATAGATTCAAAAATATATCTGTATTTTCTACAATATTTACTTTACTCTAATAAAAAAAAATCAGGCAGAAAAAGAAACAGCCACGCAGAAAATAAAACACGTTCTCTTAACTGACGACAATATGGGCCACAGAGAGACAGTATTGAACCTGTTGGGCTGGATATTTCTACAGAACAATAAGTTACAAGATGCATGGGTTTTATTTTGTTTATCATGGAAAGTAAGGCCATTTAAAAATGCAGCTAAATGGCATATGTTAATTTTACTGAGTAAAATAATAAATAAAACATAGGGTTAGCATGATGGAGACCAATGTGATTTCAAAGTTTCTTTATCTATTGGTGTAAAACCTGATGAGCTTTAATGTTGGGGGTTATCGTGATATATATGAGCCGCGTCCGGGGATTTAAGATCTTAATGCATTTGTGTACAGTCAAGACTAGAGCGTGGACTCCACCTTAGCAGAGGAGATAGCGTCGGGTATTTAAGATCTTAAAGCATATGTGTACAGGACTAAATCGTGGAATTCACCTTAGCAGAGGAGTTAGCGTCTGGCATTTAAGATCTTAATGTATCTGTGTATAGTCAATACTAAAGCGTGAAATTCACTTTGGCAGAGAAGTGCGTCGGGTATTTAATTTCTTAACGTATCTGTGTATAGTCAATACTAAAACGTCAAAATCCACCTTGGCAAAGGAGATAGCGTCGGGTATTTAATTTCGTAACGTATCTGTGTACAGTCAGATCTTGGGCGTGTAATCCACCGTGGCCGAGCTGTTAGCATCGATACGTTGGAACCGGGCGTCCAGAGTTCCAGCACATTTCCTAGCCTAGTACTGGTTTATTTACCAGGAATCATACATAAGTGAACTGTCGACGTAACTGAAATAATGTTGTAAACGGCTGAATAACCTAATACATCTTAAGTATCAGCAACGTCTGGCGATTTGAGGTCTTAATACATCTTTGTACAGTAAATACTTTGTGTACATTCTCACCAGAGTATCTACTTTCCGATTATACATTACGTAGACTAAATGCATCATCTTACAACAAACTAGAAGTGTAGCCCTAATAGTTGAACGTCAATGTTACTGTACATGATGCCAGACCGGAGAGGTAAAACGACCCCAAATATTATGTATTACGCCGCTCATATGTTTTACTATGATCCTTAACTTTGATGATTATTGAATGACTGAAATTGAATAAGCTAGAAAATGTTTAATGTTCAAGATCTATACTTCATAACTACTGCGAGCAGGAATCGTACCCGGGGTGTCTAGTTTTAGATACGGCATGGTAAACACTCCGTCACATCTTTTTCAGAGTAAATTATTTTGGGATTTATGTTGGACGTCCCGTTTTTTTTTCTGTGAAATGGATACCATTGAAAAGATATCAGATATGTTTCGGTATTTCCTTTTATCTTATAGTAAGTTAGCTAAACAATTTCTGCTATTACAAAGAATATCCCTCGGATATTAGGCATTTGCATACTGAATTGGTTTGCGATTGTAAGCATGGTATAACACGCCAATTTCAACAATTAGTTAGTTATATCACGCCGTATCCTGGGTAAGTTGCCAGTACCACTGATCCATTTATCCTGACACCAACGATTTAGTTATATCAGGCCGTATCCTGGGTAAGTTGCACATACCACTGATCCATTTATCCTAACACCAACGATTTAGTCATGATGCACGCGCAACCATCCTAAGCGCCAAGAAGAGAAAGCTACTTTTACAATGTTTAAAGTATTTTGTATAACCCGGCTGGGGATCGAACTCGCGTCCTCCAGTTATCGAGGCGGAAGCTCTACCAATACACCACTGAGGCGATCCCGTGTATAGTAGATATGAGCATCGTCTATCAATTTGCGGTCTTATTGACTGATCATATAGAGGTTGGTTGGTTTAATAGGGATATTCTTCTAGATTTTATTCAAAATATGTATATTTGACTTTAGTACATTGTACATGTAGATGGAAAGTAAAGGATCTGGTTAGACGTTGCGACGTGTCAGGTAAAACGGGTGATATGCTGTATCCCATATTGGTATTGATCATTGTGAATTATTAGATGGAAATAAATTTAGCTTTTCCATAAATGTTTTTATTAATGTCTTAAAGCGGATAAGAAATGTCATTGTTCTGCTTTACATTGTAAACCTCGTTTAGACTCGTAGATTTCCGCCCGAAGTCGTCAGATAACGGTAATGTAACAATAACAGTTTCCAATAAGTCCATTATGGGTAATCTACCTGAAACACAGGATCGCATGTGTTTTCACTGTTCGTTGATGCAACAAAACCCATACCAGCCTAACCTGGTCTTACTAATTGATAACGCCATGACGATTAATACATCCGATATCATACACAATGTTGATCTGCAAATACCTAATTGTTTTTATGTCATACCAGACAGTGTTGCAGTGGTACAGCGTCGGCCTCCCGTGCTAAAGATCCTGAGCTCGGATCCCGCGATGCCGTGTTCTGTCTTTGGGAATTACCAAGGCAAACGGCCCAGATACTAGTAAGGTATCTACTAGCAGACATCGAGTGTGATTAATAACCAGTGCACAATAAACAAATTTAAACTTAAGACGAATCACAGTGTCTTATGAATGAACTAGAATTCGATGAAATAAATACTGAATTTGTCAAGCATCGAAAGGAATGAACGACCCGTGGTTTGATAGACCTCGTCATTTTCGAGTTAAATATCACGACTCTATAGCGTTTCTCTAGAAGTTATACATGTAATAGTTTTGGAATGACACGGTTTCGAACAGAAAAAATCCTGCTATGACCCATTTTAGCTCACCTATGCACGAAGTGCTCAATGTGAATTATTTTGATCTCCTTTTTTCCCGTCATCCGTCGTCAGTCGTCAGTCTTGCTTCGTCAACAACGAGTTGGGGTTCGAACTCACAACCACTGGATTGACAACCTAGAGCGATAGAGACTGATCTTTCGGGTCAAGGCTAAAACACATTAGTTAATTGCGTAATCAGGCCTCCAGCCCAAAATACGTACGAGTTTGAACAGCATTTAAAACGCCGACTTCGAATATCTAGCTCTGCAATCGGTGTTCGATTTTATCACAACCGAACGCAGACCCGAAATATCTAGCTCGGTCATTGTTGTTCGATTTTGTATAGCATTTTTAGTGATTGATTTAATAATGGGATATAACTCCGTTTTCTACCATTTTTCAGTTATATCTCGGTTGCCTGTTCACCTTTTACTGCACATAACATACTTCCAAGAAAACTGGCTACTTTTCAAAACTTACTGATAAACCATTAGTGGAAGACACATGACAATTGGGCCAGTGACTTTTGTAGGACGTCGAAATTTATGCTGACCGAGCTTGGGTTTGAACTCACAACCACTACATTGACAATCAGCGACGCTATCGACTGACCTACCGGCACACGGCTACAATGCAATATTGTTTTTGAATTTTGGTCTTCGGACCATGTTACGCTCGAATTAAAATATAGTCCTGTGTGAATTGAGTTGACTCTGGTAGATTGAAGGTGAGTTTCTTGTTCGTGTAAGGTATAAGGTGAAAGGGAAGTAAGTCGGACGGGCTTGATAGGCGGACAATTTTGTCCTGTGTGAGTTCAGTTGAAACTGCTATACTGAAGGTGAGTATCATTGGAAAATATTTATTTCATGGAAGGTTATAAAGAAAAGGATTTATTTGCAAATCCGTAATTTATCTTTTAAAAGTATGTCGCACCAAATGTCACCCACAGAGGGTTATTGCCATAATGACAATTGAATATTTTGAAATATCAGAATAATTGACGGAAAGATTTAAAAAATATATATATATTGTCATATTTGTTGTTTTTCTACCAAAAGGTATTTACGGTCACCTTCATAGCGAACAAGATATCATTTTCCATTCCTTCATAATAATTTGGTTTGTAGTTATAAGTCCAAGTAGGAATTATGAAAAAACTTCAGAAAAATGTACGTAGGATTATGAAATTGTTCTAGAACTTATGGTATATGCGTTGAAACCTATTGAAAAACATTGTGGCAGAAGGAGAAGTCGCTCGCATTCGGAGTAGTATACATTGTTGAAGAGGAGACATCGTTCACAATGAGTAATTGGTCGCTTTCCCACAACGCTTTCAAAAATCGTCTGCTGAACGTTTATCAGGGAAAATATTAAATATTGCAAACCGGAATGGCAAGTTATTTTTACAAATTTAAACCTTCTACATAACGAGTCATTTCTCCGCGTCCATGCTTGTTAATGTTTGTTCGCCTGCTCGAATTACACATGCAATGACAACCCTTTCTAATATATAACACATTTGCATCAGACGATTTTGTAAGTATATTTGCACAACAATGGGAAAACTCAACAAATGACAGTATTCAAATTGAAAAGAGTAGAACACACTGAGTGAAAGAGGGAAATACGCCTATTGAAGAGGCGTCTGCGTGCAGAAAAGAGTCAAACAAGTTTAGCTTCAAGAAGAAGATGTATTTACTGGATCAATGATTTAACCCTTTTCCCCTTTTTGTTTGCGGGAAAAGATTTTATCGTCCCCGACGTTTGATGAATCTACAGTAGACTACGTTTAAAACCATGGTTAATAAGGAAAGATAACGTTATAAAACAATCAAATGTACCTTTTTCCCACAATATTTTTCTATTAAGTATCTGATTTACATTTTACATTGCCAGTACTGCATTCAATGTTAATAAGGTAACAAGCGGTAGTCAACCGACCAAATCGATTAAGTGTAATTTTAAACTTTAAAAATATTAAATTTTAATTTGACAATTATATGCATTATCGATTGTAACACCCTTTTTCAAATAAAATAACATTTGCAGCAGACGAATTTGAAAACATCTTGACAAAACTATTGAAAATCACAACAAACGAAAGTATACATATTTCAATGAGTCGATAAAACTTCGGCAAAATAATCGTCTGCCTCAGATGCATTAAACTACGATTGTTTATTTACGCACTGGTAGTTTTCGATCAGATTTTCTGTTGTTATTACTCGACATAATTGACCTGATCCTAACCTTTGTATAAAGATACTGTGAAACCTAATTAACGGCAGACTAATGAATACATTACTCGGACAAGCTGGACGTAGATATGAGATTTCTTCAGATAATTTGCGGTCTTATTGACTCAGCATAAAGTGGTCGTATATATTTGAATTGGGCAACAATTCCAGATTTTTACCAACAAAGTCACATTTAAATCAAATACATCGCTTTACGCAGATCCATTAGGACTTTAAATCAAAGTTGTAAGAGACTAAAACAGGGTATGTGGGAAAGAGTTTAAAAGATCAGGTATCTTAATATTGTGAAATCCGATATCCTTCAAATAGGACTTCAAATCTCAAATCTTTAGACGGGACTCGTATATAAGCCGCGTTAATAAAAAAAGGGGAACATTTGCATCCCCTTATTAGTATCAATCAAACGGTTATTAGAGGAAATCAAAACTTGCTTTATATAAATATTGTTACAGCGGAGAGGGACATTCACAACTCTGTTGTGTGTAGAACGTTCCTGATGTGTAACACTAATGGAGATACCCTTCTAGTTTTAAACAAAATATAGATGTATAAGGATTGTCTCAGTCTTAACTGTACGCAGTTGTATTAGGATGTGCTTCCGAAGTCGACATAAAATGGTATTGAAAAAGTTTTCTCAATACGAAGAGTTCGTGTACTGGTTAGAATTCCAGAAATTAAACATCGAGAGTGATTTATAATCGTTGTACTATATTTATAATCTATAATATATATAACTTGATCGAAATTTCTAATCACTCATAATTACAATTAGAAAACGATTAGATACATACTGACTTTTATTTATCATCCGGAAAAAAAATCGCTGAGCCGGGGTTCGAACTTGGATACTTGGATGGAAAGCCAACGTCGTATCGACTGAATTATCGCTGATCCACAGCGTATCTACAGAAGCAACGTTGGAATGACCTGGTTTCGAACAGAAAAGAGTTTGATATGACTTTGTACCGACGCAGGCAAATATGTTTCTAGCATGGTCGAAAAGTCCCGAGTGTCCGTGTATATATAACGTGAAACGTTTAATAAAGTTTCATGTTGGAAATACAAATTACCTTATTTGAAACTGCCAATGACCATGTCTATGTACACGTAACACTACAACATAAACATGTTACGCCGATTTGAAATAATCGTTCAGCTGTATGACGGCGGTTCCTTGGTAAGTTGCATAAACTGCTGGTCCACTTATCCTGACACCAGCGAGACAGTGGTTACTCTCATCCACAGTCTCGAGGGGCCAAGGAGGGAAAGCCATAATTACCGTTTCCTAAAGTATTTGGTATGACCTGACCAAGGATCTAACCCGCTACCACTCGCACCGATACATACGCTCTTCCATTACACAAATGAGGCCGTTTAAACATACCAAAGTATAAAGCCAATATAGAACAGAGCTATAAGAGACTTAACAAGGTATGTGGGACAGGGTTTAACAAACTGGTATCATAATATTGTGAAATCCGATATCCTACAAATAGGGCTTTGTTATATGATTAACCAAAATCCATTGTTAACATACACATTAATACTATTGTTTTAAATCGCTCCGTTATCTTTAGGTCAAGAATTTGAAAAAGGTCAGAGCATTAGCATTTCCTTCATTTTATTGTAAAAGTCGAGATCAATATTACTACTATACTTAGACAAGTAATTGAGAACGGCCATTGTATAAATTCACACGATAGACACGGTGTTTTTAATCATACCGTTTTATCATCATTATTATTATTATTTATTGTTATCATTATCAATAACCATAAAAATAATTATTATCAGTTTTAATATTATGAGAAGAGTCATTTGAAATTCATTTATTATGTGATTTCTTAAAACGATTGCAATCATTTTTGGTAGCGGATAAATGTTTTCAAATCAATTTATCGTAACTTAAGCCTGGTAAGTGTTAATTCTGAATTTGTCAATTATATCTATCAATTATAAACCTTTCCCATATACAATCAATCTGTTGAAAACATCTAGGCCAAACTATACAAAATCATTAAATAGGAAGAATGACTAGTGAAAACAGTCGAACATACTTAATACTGGCAAAAGGTTTAACTGCCGAAGATCGTCTGCCTCAACGACGTTAAAACACGTCTGCTCATGGACAATGGTTATACGAATAGGTTGTCGTCTGCACTGTTGGTTTCAAGATAAGATAGTCTGTTGATATTACTCAGCAAAATTGACCTGGCAATGACATTGTACCATAATACAATTTAGTGAAAATGAATTAAACTCGGACTAATGAATACATCATTCTGACACCTGCGCTCGATAATAGGTATAACAAGTATCTTCGTGAATGGTTTTATGACCCAGTATCCCTATCGACAGAAACGCTAAAACAATAACGAACGAACCATGTCCGACTATATACTCCAAACATAGAATAATTACAACAAATATTTTTACGAATTTAAACCTTCTTCTTAACGAGTTATTTCTTCACGTCCATGCTTGTTAATGTTTGTTCGCCTTCTCGAATTACATATTCAATGACAACCCTTTCTAACATATGACACATTTGCATTAGTCAATTTTGAAACATAGATTTGCACCACAATTGGAAAACTATACAAATATAGAAATATTAAATAGAGTGGAAAACACTGAGGGAAAAGGGTAAACACGTCTGCTGATGCGTCTGTGTTCAGAAAAGGGTAAACACGTCTGTTGATGCGTCTGCGTTCAGAAAAGGGTAAACACGTCTGTTGATGCGTCTGCGTTCAGAAAAGGGTAAACACGTCTGTTGATGCGTCTGCGTTCAGAAAAGGGTAAACACGTCTGTTGATGCGTCTGCGTTCAGAAAAGGGTAAATCGAGTTTAGCTTCAGGTAGAAAATGTATTTATTGGTTCAGTGGTTTCCCCCTTTTTGTATGCAGACAAATATTTTATCGTCCCCTGATCACTCCAGCGACTTTTGGTGAATCTGCAGCATACCACGTTTAAAACCATGGTTAACAAGGAAAGATATCGTTAAGAAACAAATCAAATGTACCTTTTCCCCAAAATATTTTCCCGATTAAGTATCTTATTTACATTTTAGATTGTCAGCACTGTATTCAATGTTAATAAGGTAACAAGCGGTAATCAGCCCACCAAATATCGATTAAGTGTAATTTTAAACTTGAAAATATTAGATTTTAGTTTGACAATTATATGCATTATCGATGTAACATCCTTTTTCAAATACAATAACAAGTGCAGAAGACGAATTTGAAAACATCTCGACAAAACTATTGAAAATCACAACAAACGAAAGAATACATATTTCAATGACAAAACTGTGGCAAAATAGTCCTCTGCCTCAGATGCATTAAACAACGATTGTTTATTTACGCACTTATAGTTTTCGATCAGATTTTCTGTTATTATTACTCGACATAATTGACCTGATCCTAACCTTTGTATAAAGATACTGTGAAACTTAATTAACGGCAGACTAATGAATTCATTACTCGGACAAGTTCGACATTATTCGGACTTACGAACGTATCATGTCTACTAATATACAACAATCCATACAAACTTACGAACGTACAGCGTCTAACAATATACACCAACACAGGAGTACTTACGAGCCTACAGTGTTTACCTATATACACTAACTCATTAGCACTTACAACGTACAGTGTCTAACTATATACACCAATACACGTGTACTAACGAACGTATCGTGTCTATCTAAAAAAACATCAACCCATAAACACTTACGAACGTACAGTCGCTAACTATATATACTAACACATGAGTTCTTACGAAAGTACCGTGTGTACCTATATACATCAACCCATGAACACTTACGAACGTAGAGTGTCAAACTATATACACCAACACATGAGTACTTACGAACGTACCGTGTGTACCTATATACATCAACCCATGAAAACCTATGAACGTACAGTATCGTATTATACACACCAACACACGAGTACTTACGAGCGTATAGTGTTCATCCATATACATCAACTCACGAGCACTTACGAACGTATCGTGTCTACCTATAAATAAATTAACCCATACACACTTACAAACGTACAGTGTATATCTACATACACCAACACAAGAGTACTTACGAACTAACAGTGTTTACCCATATACACCAACTCACGAGCACTTACGAACGTACCATGTGTACTTATATACATCACCCCATAAACACTTACGAACGTACAGTGAAAAGCAATATACACCAACACAGAAGTACGTACGAACCTACAGTGTTTACCTATATACACAAACTAATTAGCACTTACGAACGTACCGTGTCTACCTATATACATCAACCCATAAACACTTAAACGTCTAACACTAAAACCATATACACCGACACACGTGTACTTACCGTGTTTACCTATATACATCAACACATAAACACTTACGAACGTACAGTGTCTAACTGTATACATCAACACATTAACTATTACGAGCGTACCGTGTTCACCTATATACATCAACCCATAAACGCTTTCGAACGTACAGTGTCAAACTATATACACCAACACATCAGTACTTACGAACATACCCTTTGTATCTATATACATCAACACATAAAGACTTACGAACGTACAGTGTCTAACTATATACAGAAACACACGAGTACTTACTAACGTACCGTGTCTACCTATATACATCATCCTATAAAGACTAACGAACGTACATGGGCTAACTATATACACCGACACATGAGTACTTACGAAAGTACCGTGTGTAGCTATATACATCAACCCATAAACACTTACGAAAGTAGAGTTTCTAACTATATACACAAACACACGAGTACTTACGAACGCACAGTGTCTAATTATATACACCAACCCACGAGTACTGACGAACGTACAGTGTATAACTATATACAACAACCCATAAACACTTACCAACGTACCGTGTCTACCTATACAACCAACCCATAAACACTTACGAATGTAGCTTGTCTACCTTTTTACATCAACACAAAAGCACTTACAAACGTACATGTATACATATATACATCAACCCATAAACACTTACGAACGTGCAGTGTCTTACTATATACACCAACTCACAACAATTTACGATCGTACACATCTACCTATTGTTAAAACAAAATATAAACAATAAGAAAACCCTACTCAGTATTCAGATAGAAGTAGCAAGTTAAATGTATTAAAAACTAAATAAGCTAAATGTGAGTAAGGTGTATTTATTTTTTCTAAACAGAATAAAAGATAAATTGCAAGCAATACAGAACATCTGATTTATATTTAGAATTTCATCAAGTTACTTGAAAAACTTATTGTATGAATTTGCAAAACAAGGAAAAGAATTGTAAAACGATGTATATGTAAATAAGAATATAAACAATTGAGGAAACCAATCCTGAGCGCTTGGCAGGCAAAGATATAACTACAAATTTAAGTGTTTTGTATGACCCAGCCGGGGAAACAAACCAGTAACTTCTAGTACCGAGGCGGACGCTCTACCATAACACCACTGATAAGGTCACTTACATATTGTATATGAGTCGCGTCTGGCGCTTTTAGTATGATTTTGTCACCGCCATGTAATCATAAATATTCAAACTGGTTGTAAAATAAATGGATGCAGTTCGAGATTGTTACCAAAAGGTACATCTTGGAATAAAATACATAGTTTTTCGCAGACTAAAATTAGGACAAATGCGCGTTGGACGCGACTCCTGCATCAGCCGCGTCAGTCAAAAGGGCGGATTTTTTGTTTTCCCCTATTGGTATCAATCAAACGATTATTAGAGAGAATCAATGGAGCTTTAAAATAACATATACTTATGTCTTACAGCGGACAGGAACGATCACGGTGCTTTACGTTCCTGACGTGTCAAACTAATGGAGGTACTTAATCGAAGCTAGCTTTTCGGTCATTCTAAAGGTGCTGAACTCCAGAAAAAAGATATTATAGTCAAAATCAAAGTTTCAAAACTGTTCAAAAGTTGACTTGAAATATTAGAGGCATAATTCTGGGATAAAATAAGAGTAATAATAATTTCACTTTTCTGTACCATAAACATCTAAATAGTGGTAGTTAATGCTTCATTTTTACAGGGTAGACGTTTTGTACTTGTTCATGACTTTCGATTGACAATTTTTCAACATTTACTGCCAAAATAGTTTTGAACTACTTATTACTAACTGTGTTGTCACTATTTATTTGCAGAACTTTCAACTATTCAAGATTTTGATCTCCATCTGGAGCACCTTAAACGTTGAATGTTAGGAATACAATAATTTTGAAAGGTTTTACCTCTGCGTAGCTATGACAACAACAGTTCTGCATGAATCATATCTATTTAAGCTAGGCTGTTTCATGATTATTTACGTTAAGTTTAAATGATAGTGATACAGTAGTATAGACGAAATGATTTAAGGAAGTGTTGGATGGCGATGGACTAGCGATTGACTGGTGGTTAGTGGTGATATAACATCACATTTTGTTTAAACCACACATAATGCTCATCAACATGTGAGCTAGCTAATAATCCTGACTGCAATATTGTTCAATCCATCAATATGGCTTGACAATCTTTTTTGTGTGGAAGAAACACTCATAGCAAACTTCTTTGAATCAGATAAGCAGATACAACGGAGAAGGAGTTAAAACAATTGTCTTATTACCCCGTTTCGTGCCGTTATGTGACTGTGTTTTAAACCAATTAAAATGACGTTGATATAATCTATTCTAGAGCCACACTAAAGGAGCTGCTAATCTATCCAGAGTCAAAACAAGTTCTAGCTGCATTTTCACAGTATTGTACGGTGTCCTGTTGGGGCCAGCGTGTTTTTCTGTGGACGGCCTCTTATCGTGGGCAAAAAAAAAACGCGCCGATTTAACTTAAATCCGCGCACTTTTTTTTAAGGCTGTTTATATAGGATTCTATAGAGAATCCAGCAGAATTTTGTCGAAAAAATATGCGATATTTTAAAAATAAAAACGCGCATCTTTTTTTCATGGTTGCCAAAACATCAAACTGAAAAAAAAGAGTGCGCGGATTTAACTTAAATCCGCGTACTTTTTTTTCTCGGTCACAAACGGAGGAAACATACGGAGTGAAACTTCCCTCGACACCGTTGGCCATATTCTAGGTCTTACACCACTAAATCCATTGCACTACAAAACGAGTATCCTGAGCTGTGTGTGTATCTTGTCTCATTCGTGAATGTTATTGATTTAGAGCTTCAAAAAATTAAACCATTTCCCTCGTATTTACGCTTATTGAAGCAGAGACAGAGACAGAGAGAGAGACAGAGCGAGAGAGAGAGATAGAGACAGAGAGAGAGAGAAAGAGAGAGAAAGAGAGAGAAAGAGAGAGAAAGAGAGAGAAAGAGAGAGAGACAGAGACAGAGAGACACAGATACAGAGAGAGAGAATGAGACAGAGAGAGAGATAGAGAGAGAGAGACACACACAGACAGAGACAGAGACAGAGAGAGAGAGAGACAGAAAGAGAGAGAGAGAGACAGAGACAGATACAGAGATAGACACAGAGAGAGACAGAGACAGAGAGAGACAGAGACAGAGAGAGACAGAGACAGACATAGACAGAGACAGAGAGAGAGATAAAGATACAGAGACAGAGACAGAGAGACAGAGAGATACAGAGACATAGAAAGAGAGAGAGACATATACACACAGAGACACACACACAGACAGAGACATAGAGACATAGACACAGAGAGAGACAAAGATAGAGAGACAGAGAAAGAGACAGAGATAGAAAGACAGAGAGGCAGACA
>JASEVX010000013.1:51155955-51158455 GCA_031761405.1 Serripes groenlandicus
CTGTAAATTCGTTGTGTGTGGGAAAGGGATAAATTACACCCATCTGTCAAGGATACATCATGTAACCCAGTCTCTATGTTATTTAGTCTATCTTATATGGCTCTGGCTTTCTTAAATGCAGACGTAGTTTAGGCATCTGTAGCAGACGGACTTTTGAAACATGTTGGATTTTTTTAAAAATAATCATGACCAGGAAACGGACACGAGAGTGACACATATCAGCATTCTAAGAAAATGACCATTACTAGAACATTATCACGGTTTTAACCCTTTTCTACATACAAACACTTTCTGACGCATTTGCAGCAGACGACAATTGAAAACAATGTGTCAAAAGATGAAATTGCTCAAAACGCGCAAGTTCTCCTTTTCCCACAATATTTCAACTTGAATAGGTAACAACGTTTCATTTACAGACATTGTTCACACCCGTCTGCTGTAGACACGTCAGTTGTGGACAGTATAATGGAAAGGGACAAACAGCACCTGCCTGCCAAGGACATAAACACATCCTGTAACCCAATCTCTATGTAATTTCATCTATCTGTTGTTGCCGAATTTTCACGGGGCTAAACACATGTGCACCGTGTCTAGCAATGTTGGATCTTAATGCATCTGCACAATCTCATCAGTTAACTCACTTTTGGCCAAGATGTGATATAGACATTAAACCTTTTCCACATACAATAAATCTGTAGTGAGCAATTTCTCCTTTTGTAAAAACAACTTTTCAAAAGTCATTTGCTGAAGAGGCTTCAGATTAATCGGAAGATTGATTTCACGTCGTATTGTCAATAAGGCCGCAAGTCGCCTGACGCGGTTCATATTAGAGTAGAAATAGACTGCGTGTGCCTAGACAGGGGAAAATCTGTTATAAATTATTATTATAACTGTGTCGTTTGGTAATCAGGATCAACCGTAGAAACATCTCGTAAATATAGCGAAAAGTCCGCCAATTGTCTGTTTTGAATGTGAACTGTCTGATCGATAACTGAGCGTCTTCACAAGCTGATCTGAAACTTGGTTGAGGATCGATGTGTATTTGTTAGGATGGAATCTTTTGAAGGTGCACATAATTTTGCGCATTAAACCTGTATCATCATTCGTAGAAACTGTACTTGTTTTCGTAGAAGACGCATATTTAAAGTAGATCCTTTGAAAAGAAAAATATGCGTTTCAGAAACATGAGAATGCAAATAATGAAATATGAACTGTCTGATCGTAATTGTGCGTCGACACGTATCTAAGCCTTTGTTAAGCACCGAGATGTTTTCGATGGGTTGGCATTTGGGGCATATTAAACCTGTATCATTATAGGTATTAACTTGAGTTATTTTCGTAGAAAACGCTTATTTAAGGTAGGGCCATTGAAAAGAAAATAGTCATTTCCGAAACATGAGATAAAGTCGTTCTTTTTATACGGTATTCATTGGTTTACGTACCTTTCGTCTTACTTATCGCGTAGCTGAGCCCCGGTAGCTCAGTCGGTAGCGACGCGGGTTGTTAATCCAGGGGTTTTGAGTTCGAACCCCAGCTCGGCCAACATTCTTTCCGACGTTTGAGAAAAAAGACACTTTGACAAGCGTCATTCGTCTTTCACCAATGGGCTAACAGTCTATGTGGAAAAGCAGCCAGTTGCTGGGTGACTATGTTGTGTGTTGGTACTGGTGTGAGAAAACTAGGAAACATATGAGTAGGTGAACTGGCCGCCGTGATACAACTGAAACAATGCTGAAAACAGCGTTTAACCCCAATCAATTAGTATTTATCACATAGGACTGATTTATCTTTTTAAGTTTGGGAAACAGTTGGACATCGGGGAGAGAGGAGATATTACTTGTATTGAACATTTCCTCCATTTACAAAAGTGTTTTCACCAAACGTAAAAAACGTGTTTCTTTACGACAATATTCTCTATAATGTATCATTAAGAAGTTTCAGACGTGTCAAACACTCATCATTCTAAATTTGAACAACTCAGCAATCAAGCACCATATTCCTAGAAAACCCTACTTGATACAAATCTCGCGATATGCTTTGCACGTTTTGTGCAAATACTTAACAATTGAAAATATTTAAACTTTTTCCCACTTACAACTAATCAGCAGCAGACGACTTTGAAACCCTAATGGCAAAATGTATGTAATTAAAAACAAAACAAAGACAACCCCCTAATTGATTATAATTGAAAAAATAGTGGCAAAAGAAGAAAGTGTTCATCATGAGCATTCTCCTTTCTGCAGAGGCGTCATAATACGTCTAAAAGTAAAGAATGTATTGATCACACACTTTTTTTTACCTGAAACTGTTTACTGCCAGAGTCATATTTTGTTCAAGGCATCGCGCAGATAGGCTTTTGGTACCATTATGTAAGTAGCCGGCGGCTACCTGCCACTCCCGAATCGAATGTCTTTACCAGTAGGCTATTGAATCGGACGAAGGGAAAGGGTTAAGTGAAACAAGTTTACAACTGGAGGTGACATGATAGTGGATATTACTA